>JAJOZX010000956.1:87500-212500 GCA_023014485.1 Bathynomus jamesi | reverse complement strand
TAGCCGCTACATGGCTAAAAATTAAAAGAATATGCAATTAATTTCTCTCTTTCTCTCTCTCTCTCTCTACACACACACACACACACACACACACACACACACACACACACACACACTATTCGCTCGCATTTTTCCCCAAAAGGGAGGTACCGACTTTTTTTAATTGCATATAATAATCAAATAAAAAAACACGACACTTAGTTAGATCCATAAACGTGAGCTTAGAAATGTAATAAGTGGCCCGGATACGACTAAGGGCTTCAATGGTGTTTTATGTGAGGCGCATAAATAGTTTGGTCTAATAAAAGGAACGTTTTTATATTATTTATTTACTTATTCTCTTTTTATGAATTTTAAAACTAATCTTTATTAGTATAATTTTTTTATTTACTTTACTAATACTGCATGGCCGTTGATCGCCTTTATAGAGCCTTACTCTCTTGTTAGGTGCGTGCAGTTGTAGGAGTCAGGAATTACTCTACGGAAAAAGCACTCTAGAGTGCATGATGCCTAAGATGAAACGTACTCTACAGGTTAAAGTAAAGTGCATCTCACCCAGGCAAAACGTACTTTAGTGAGATGTAAATCACTCCAAAGTTTTCCACACCTGATTTTTTATTCAGGTGTGGAGCACTCTACTTACTGTACTACTGTGCTTTTAGTTGTGCATAGTTTTAGTGACAACTGAACTGTGCTTCTGGTGTTGTTCGCCACTTCGTTAATTATTCGTTAAATGGCTGCGCGCGACTTTGGATATGAGAATATGTTTTTCTGGATCGGTATTAATAAACATTGCGAGGGTTACTCCTAGGGTTAGCCCTTAAAAATTATAAGCTGAAAGATGGTCTTAGAAATAATCCTAAAATAACTCGTAAGAGTAACTTTTACTTAATTGTAGAAATACCGCTAGGAGTTTGAATTTCTGCTATATCTAGCAAGAAGCAAGTGTGTAATAACTGTTATTTGGCTAAATAAAGCATAGAAATAAGTAATTTATTTTTTCTAAATGTACAATTAAGAAACATTAAAATAAATGGACAGTAATGGACAAAAAAGCTCAGCAGTGGAATTCCTTGGAATAGTTCTAGAATCAACGCGACAATTTATCCCAACTACGGCTACATGGAGGTCAGGAAAATCAGTAGTATTAGGTCTGCCAAGTCCAAAGCCCAATAGAGAACTGAGATATAAATGTAAGGTATTAGGCAAGCCACTTAAGGTGGATAAGATTGCGTGTGATGGCAACTGTTTTTTTAGAGCCGTAAGTAAGGAAGTTACATTGTCGGAGGAGCATCATGCCACATTTCGAGAAATTGCTGTACAAACTTTAGAAAACCCATTGTACAGTATAGGCCAAGGTTTGAAGCAATGATTGGGCAAAAAGTAAATGACTACTTGAAAAGCAGCAATATGGAGGAAAACACCATCTGGGGAACGGACATAGAACTTATGGCTTCAGCTCTGAATACTAAAATAGCTGTATATTATCAGCGACCAGGAGCAACAAGTGCAAGTTGGTTTATTTCTAAACCAATGCATCACCAAGAAGTCAATGAAGCATCAATGATGACAACTTACTTGATAAATTCTGGTAACCATTTTGAGCGTGTTTTCAGTGTCAGCAGCAAGATTAATTAAAGAGACGTGTAGAATAATCATTAATTAAATTAAATAAATTGTCGTTTATAAAATAATAATTAATGAGTTCTATTTTTGCATTCAGGAATATTTTGTAGATTGTGTCTGTATAAAGCTTTAATGCTCATACTTTCACTTTGTGAAGTAGAGTGTTTTTCATCTTAGTACAGTGCATCTCACCTGATGGTAAAATGCACTGTAAGTGAATGGTGCCTAAGTGCAAATTACTCTGGAGTGTGTTTCACCTTCAGGCACCGTGCACTCTAGAGTTTAACCCACCTAGAGTGGTTGACGCCTGTTACACCGGCACTAACTTGCTCGATGCGTACCGGTACTAACTTAAACGAAGTACCTGAAAGTAATTTTATTTAATTAATCCTATGAACATAATTTGTACTACATTTTAATCTAATTACAGTGGAGAGAGAGAGAGAGAGAGAGAGAAATTCTTAGCCACATTAACAAGCCAGGCAAGTGTATGAGTATGTTCGCTGTAATTAGATGTCTGTCCTGTGTATGTGTTTGCCAACTCTTTGGTTGTCACCGTTTCAACTTGGGTCTCCCACCGTGAAAGGTGTTTATGCAGCGAGTGATATAGTGAGTTGTTTATCTTTCGCGATGTTGTGCCACCACGAGAATAGAAAAAAATCTCTTTCCGGGGAGGAATATCAGTGGGAGATCCCTGTATCTATCCCCGTGTACTTGTTTCTTATGGAGAATGAGTGTTTCGTGGGTGATTACCTGTTGTTGCTAAGATGAATTCAAGAGTCTCCCACTTAGAGATGTTTATGAGGCAAGTGATAAAAAAATTAGTTGCTCGACGGTTGATCATGCTTTGTGGGGTACAATCAACCAGAGACGTCCCTCTAAAGTCGGGGGAGAATTAAGAGTAGAAGGAAGTGTTTAAATAAACTCCCGCTGGTTACGTTATAATACTATTTTCTTAAATTATATTATATGTGAGGAGAGTCTTAGACCCTGAGTGCACTCAGATCTTTGTCCAGTCTATTTTTAAATATACTCGTATTAATGCTTTGGCTCGAAACAACCTCCGAGGGAAGTTGGTTCCAGATATTAAATATTTTATAGAAGAAGAAATTACCACAGATAGCGGTACTAAATACAGGGTGGTCCAAAAGTCCCTGTCTATTTTGCTGAAATAATTATATTTCTATTTTATTTTCTACAGGCCATTGATGATGATGGATGTACAAGAACGTGTGATGGTAGTAACACTACATATCCAAGGAAAGAAGTGCAAAGAAATTCGAGAAAAATTGGAAAGATTTCATAAACCAGGACCTACAGACAAAGCAATTCGCGCGCTGATCAATAAGTTTAAAAGAAAAGAACAGGACTTCTTCATGATGAGGCAAGATCTGGACGTCCAGGTACCTCTCAAGAAAATGTCAACTTGGTAAAAGATGCCTCTGAAACAAATCCTAGAATGTCAACTCGCACAACATCACGTAAACAGCATACCAAAAACGACTGTTCTAACGATTTTAAAATCAACATTAAAAAAGAAAAGCTACCATATTCAAGAGCTACATGAGTTACACGAAGAGGATTACCCAAGACGAGATGCCATGTGCACAGAATTGATTGAAAAAATTAATTCCGAAAAGTTATCAAACCACATTCTCTTCAGCGATGAGGAGACATTCCACACATGGGGAAAGGTTTATCGACATAATTGCCGTATCTGGGCGAGTAAAAAACCAGCCGCTTCTACGAATGGGAGAGAGATTCTCCCAAAGTTAATGTCTGGTTGGGTATGACAAAATTGAAGATTTACAGACCTCTTTTCTTTGCAGAAGCTACGGTAACAGGATCAATTTATCTTAACATGCTTCAGCATTTTCTTAAACCCTAGCTTCGTTCAGATGGCATTCTCGACACTGTTGTCTTTCAACAAGATGGAGCTCCATGTCACTATGCAAACATCGTTCGGGCGTACCTTAATGAGCTCTTACCAAATTGCTGGATTGGACGTGGTGGAAACAGGCCCTGGGCAGCACGATCTCCGGATTTAGCACCATTAGACTGCTTTGCGTGCGGCTTTATAAAGTCTGAGGTTTACAAAACAAGAGTTACAGACCTGCAAGATCTGCAAACCCGCATTGTCGCAGCAGTCGCTTAAATAACCCCAGAGATGAGTGAGAATGTGTTCCGCAATGCAGGAGACATATTTGAGATATGCAGAGACACTGAGGGTACTCACGTCGAATCTCAGACCTAAGCTTCATAAATAGATATACATCTAATTATGTTACTACATTTTTATTCTAAAATGCTATTATTTCAGCAAAATATATAGGGACTTTTGGACCACCCTGCATTTTAAATTCCAATTTAAAACCATTATTTCTTGTCGGATTGGTATTAAATGATAATTTCCTGTATTCTATCCTGTCTATTCCATTGAGCATCTTGAAAATTTGAATGAGCTGACCGCGCAACCTCCTGGTCTCTAAGGTAAAGTGTTCTAATCTTCGTTGGTAGTTTTGCAGTCTCATTGAAGGGATTAATTTTGTGGCCCTTGCTTGTACCCTTTCCAACCTTTCTATATCCTTCGTAATGGACGGAGACCAAAGGTGCGCACAATACTCGAGTTGAGGTCTAACTAGTGTGTGTGTGTGTGTGTGTGTGTGTAGAGAGAGAGAGAGAGAGAGAGAGAGAGAGAGAGAGATTATAATTTTAATCACTGCCATTCAGTTATATTTTCAGTAATGCACAATAATACACAGTAATACACCTTACTTAGCAGCGCCCAGCTAAAGTCTGGTTATGCCTGGAAGGCATCTCACATCTTTTTCAAAATGCGTCTATCTGATGGGTTAATTTTAGCTGTAATGATATCGGTGATCAATTTAAAAACTGATTGCTCTCTCTTTGAAAAAAGGCGTAAAATTTTATAATTGTTTTCAAAATTCACCACTAGTATCAGATGATATAGGAATTAAATTGCGTACAAAAGCATCCTCAGCTTACATTGTTGTTACAGAAAATTCGGAATGCTTTCTGTAATGACTTTGTCAGTCATTGATTTAGTTAAATAATTATTGAAAAATCAAGTGCTTCTCATAATAATGTTTCACTCTTAATATATAAAGAATTAAAAATTAGGAATTCTTCATACATTTTATATAATGAAAACTTTGATAGCCAAAGCGCATACGCAAGCGACGTAGGTTTATTTAGCCTTGGGCAGCGTTTAAAATATACCATTTCCCAAAAATGTCGAACCACGTTGATAGGTTTTTTAAATATTACCTGAATTAAAATTGTATTTTCAGGCGTTTCCAATATTTCCCATCCCATAAAATCAGATGACATACAGACCATAACATATCTGTCAACTCTTACGCTTTTGGAGTGAGACTCACGCACGTGTTGGAAAGATGAGTGACAGTGGATCTGAATCCGAAGGTCGTTCACCCCCCTAGACCCCCCACCAGGGCTTCGCCCTGGGCCTGTGACCCCTGAACCTCTGCAACAATCTCACGCTTTCCTTCAGTTTGAGATTGACAGCTATGCCATAATGTCTACAAAGACCTCTCCTGCTAACGATGTTCTTACACAAAATCGTGATGGCCTTTTTGGCAGATTATTTACTGAATTGTCACTCATAATTTAGTTAAATAACACTGGGCAACACGTATTTTATTGAATGATATCTGACACTTGATTCTAGGTAATTTGGGTGCGCTGAATACGAATTTCTACTCGGTTTGGCTCTATCAGGTCCTGATTCTTGTCGACAGCCTATGTGCCATTTTCCAGATTTTTCAAATTAGGACTAAAAAATTAAGTCATGTGTTAAATTTTTTTTTCAAGTTTCATGAATACAAGCAGTTCAAACTACAGTAAAATTACATTATAACGATAGAAATGACTTAAATAAAAAAAACAAACAGATATGAAGCTTCACTGTGGCAAAAATTTTCTTTTGTAAGACTTTCTAGCGTATTGCTTGTTGATGGCAGGTCTCTTTTCAAGCACCAGCAGTAATCAGCCATCATGTGGGAATCCCAGCGGCCTTGGTACCGTTCCTCCATAATTTTTATATCTTGGTGGAATCTCTCCCCTTGTTCGTCACTTACATCACCTAAATTACTTGGAAATTGGTCAAGATGGCTATTCAAAAAATGCATTTTTATGCTCATATTGCAACCTAACTCTTTGTAGTCCCTTAAAAGTTTTTACGATTTCTTCGTAGTTATCTGCCCTATAATGGCCTAAAAAGTTTTCTATCAAGTCCACGAATGAGAACCAGCCTTTTTTTCGCGTTCATTCATGACATTAGGAAAATTGCTGTCTTTAATCATTGTTCTTATTTGTGGACCGTCGAAAATTCCCGCCTTGATTTTTTCATAACTTAAACTTGGAAATTTTGAAGTTATGTATTGAAACACTCGCCGTTCGTATCTAAAGCTTTTACATATTGTTTAATGAGGCCTAGTTTTATATGCACAGGAGAAATATGATTTTATCTCTGCTCACTAAAGGTGGATTAATTACGTTTTTTTCTCCGACAGTAAGTGATGTTCGTGCTGGCCAGATTTGTTTGAAATAATGTTCTTCCTTGGCTCTGCTGTCCCATAAGCAAAGGAAGCAGGGATATTTAGTATACCCTCCTTGTTGTCCTAGCAGAAAATTAACCATTTTTAAGTCAACACATATGATCCACTCGTGCTCCCTATATTTGATAAGATTTAAAACCTTTTCTATATGTTCATACTTTTCTTTTAATTTTGTTGAGTGCCCAATCGGTATCGAGCCGTATAGATTGCCATTATGCAACAACACACACTTAAGACTTCTTTTCGAACTGTCTAAAAACAAGCGCCAATCATTTGCATCGTAAGACTCAACCCCCATCTTCTTTAACAAACCAACTATGTCGCAGCAATATACTAAACTATCCTCTGTTCTAAAATATTTAACAAGTTCTTTTTCTCTTTTTCTGTAAAATGAAATGTGTGTGTTTGAAGTAAGCAAGTTTTTCTCTTTAAGTCTTGAAGCTAAAATTTCCGCAGCCTTTTTTGGCAAATTTAGATCCCTTACAAGATCATTCAACTCGGCCTGGTTAAACTTTTGCGGATCGTTTTGACTTTCAAATACGATGGGGTCAAAATCGGGTCTGACTCCTCAAAGTGCATAACAATATTTTCAGGAACATCTTCAACTAATTCTTGAGTTGGCAGACCCTTAAATTTTGGAATGGGGATCTCATTTGAATGTAGCACAGGTCGTATCGCGGTGTCGAAATTTGGGTACTCGATACAATTCTTGACAAAGCAAAGGTAGCAATCGGTCTCGTGGTTAGTAGGCTCTCGCCACACCTGATATGGAAAAAAAATTGTAAAGCGTTAACAAAAGCGACGAGAGACTTGTTTTTATGAATTTTATCAAAAGTTATCACCCAAACATTTAACATTTCTATGTGTTTCAACCTTATGCAATATTTGAGATTCTTATAAACATTTTCTGTAAATTTTTGTTTATGTACCTAAGTTACAATTACATTTAGGTAAGTTACAGTATACTAGTGATTAAATTACGTAGTTTTATGAAATCATAAACTTACCATCGGAACTCCAAAAGGTATTTTTGAATCCGAACCCTTCGTCCAATGTCGCAGTCTTTCAATGCATATAGTGCAGGCTTTATGTGGAGCCCACGATTTATCTTGTTCCCCCAGTTTTATGCCAAAATAAGCTAAGTAAGCTCTTTTTACGAAGTCAGTTATATTTGCTCGTTGATGTGGAAGTGTAAAATTTCCACATATATAACAGAAGGAATCAGGGTTTTTGCATTTGAACTTTCTAGTGCTTGATGACATATTGCTTGATTGTTCTGCCAATTTGTAAAGGTATTTAAAGCCCTTAATTCATATAAATTTAAGAAAATCTGAAATATAAACACAAAAATTAGTTTAAATAGGTACTTATTATGAAATAGGTACTTACAATCTATGAAATTAAACTAGAAACACGGATGAGTATGTACAATATAAATTACGTCTAATTAAATCAACTATATTAAATCACGATGACAAAATTACTCACTAAATCATATGCCAATTCAAAATTATGTTAATGCCCAAACTAAATTAACTAACTTGACTGACTGACTGACTGACTCTGGAAACGAGTCGCTTTTATATATTTTAGTTGTCCCTCTAGAATACTCTACAGAGAACAGGAACGCTCGAGAAAATTTTAGAATTCTATGATATTTTTAGCTTAATTTACTAATATTAAAATGGGTTAAAAATGACAAAATTAAAAATATTTTTAGGGTGTTACATATAAAAATATACATAATACAACAATACCATAACAATAGGTACAAATACCTAGATAAAAACCTAGTTGCATAATGTGTAACTGCAAAAAGACCGAGTATTGAGAAAAAAACCTTTTTATGAATACGACGAAAGAGGAGGGGTGTTGAGCAAAATCAGGACCTGATAGAGCAAAACCGAGTAAAAATTCGTGCTCAGCGCACCCAAATTACCTAGAACTAACTGTCAAATCTAATTCAATAGACAAAAAGTTGAAATTTGTTCCCCAGTGTAATTATTGAAAATCAAGTAGTTCTCAATTTCTCATTTTTATTTCTCTCTTAACATATATAATATCAATTTATGTATATACAATGTATATATATCAAAATACACAAGTGAAGAAATGTTCATACATTTTTACGGAATGAAAACGCTAACATTAGCTACAGCGCATGAGCAAATTACGTTGGTTCATTCGGCGTTGGGTGGAGTAATTTCCCGAAATTGTTCAGCTTGGACATATTATCGTTGCCAATAACCAATGGAGTTTCTTAATCAAAAGATTTCCAAACAAAAATACATAAACACTACAAAGAAGAAAACCATTATGATGTCCTTTGGGTAAAATATATCAGCTAGTATGTAGTTCTGTCGGCACCAGATTTTTTACGAAGTCGAAGTCCACGCCCATTTCATACGTAATACCAATCAGAGTGAATCCTACACCCGGGTTAACCTAAGCTGGTTTTGGTATAGTACAAAATTGGTTGGCAACTTGTAACGTCATCAATTTTCGCCCAATGAGAGATCATGGGCCGACAAACTACATATTTACCAATATAACTTATCAAAAAGATTGAAAGTACTTCATGGTTAAACATTTTTAATAAAATTTTAAAAGAGAAAAGAAGTAGAAACCGGAAATAGAGCCAAATAACACCAAAAGATACAGGAAGAAAACACTTACTGAAATGCCAGTGGAGGAAGATTTGAAATATCAACCAAAAAAAAAAAACAGAAAAAATATATAATTGGTTTAAACAACCGAAAGATATGATTTTAACTTTTGGGTTAATTTACACGACTGTGTTAACGGTGTTAATTTCTTATAAGTTATAACAAAACTTAAAACGTGGTTTAAACTATGGTAGTTATGAGATGATGGGTTGTTTTAAAATGGCAAATACAAAAACAAAAATGCAAATATGGAAAATAAACACACACACACACACACACACACACACACACACACACACACACACACAAACATATATATATATATATATATATATATATATATATATATATATATATATATATATATATATATGGGATGAATTTCACAATTAAACACGTGAAATGAATGAATAATGCAAACCCACAAGGAAAAAGAAAAATTATTCCAAGGCCTTTCATGTATTCAGAAGTACACCTCATCAGGGAATGAAGGGAGAAGGCGAGATGACGAAAATATATACATATGTACAACGGGACAGAGAAATAAAAAGATTAGCACATAATTAACAAGAGTTGATTAAAGGCAAAAGGAGTTTTAAAAGGATATTGTCAATTTTATACATTCCCGCACTGTTATTGAAATTATTTTTAAAATAGATAAATGCACATTCTACAACATTCCTTTCAATTATATCTGTGTTTTTAACGAGCGGTTTAGAACTATACTATGATTACATCTATACTAACTATGATTCAGGGCCGCCGAGAGTGCGGGGAAGCCGGGTTAAATCTCCGGGGCCCGGACCTCTATGGGGCCCGGAAAGACGGGGGATAAAATCTAAAAATATCAATAGAGCAAGTGATTAAATAACAGAGAGGAATATAATTAATGAACATACATTTTATATAGATTATCAACTTATCATACTGTATATTTTGAATAGTGGTTTGGACATATAATCAGTTTGCTTGTTATGTACACAAAAAACATTCATAATAAAATACTGAGTAAACAGGGGAGCCCATATACCAATCCTTCCCCGGGGCAGCTCTCGCCGGCCCTGCTATGATTACATCTATACATATGGTTAAACAATGCATTAGAATTATTTGCTGTTCTACACGTATATTTATGCTGTTTTACCCTAATAGCTAATATATCTAATATACATACATATATATATAATATACAAACACACACACACACACATGAGTTCAATCCCATATATATATATATATATATATATATATATATATTATATATTATTGCGCCTCAATGGTGTAGCGGTTAGCGTCGCTGACTACGAATCCACCGGCCCCGGGTCCGATTCCCCGCGATCCTACCGTACAAAAAATTAATGGGTATACTTTGGGTAGCCTAGTGGTTAGGATGCTGGGCTGCTGATTGAAAGATCATGAGATTGAGTCCGGGCGAGGACTTTGGGATTTCTGTTCACCCCGTGGTGACAGGCTTTCCCATTAGGTAAGTTTTTCGATTTTTCTGCTACTAGAGTAAACTATGAACCTTGATTGAAATACCTCATATCTCTGTAATATTAATATGAACTAATGAACCATTATATGGTTGGATAAGTGCTGATATTCATGTACTTATATACCTATGTCTCTAATGCATAGAAGCTTGTAAGTTGTGCTTATACTGTAATGGCGTCTCACTTTGTGTTAGTTGAGCCACAACAAATGGGGTTGGTTGAGACTGACTCAACTTTTCTCATCATCCACAATTCTGACAGATACACCTGTTAAGAATTCTCTAGCTATAAAGCAAGGAAAAAGAAAAGCAAATAGGCCTAAGTGTACAAATGTCAACTATTCACAAATGCCCAAGAAAAAACAAAAAGCTGCACAGACAAGTGGGGGTGGCAAAAGGGAAGCCTAGAGGAAGTTGGCACTTGAAGTAGATTCTACATCATTAAATGATGATGACTGCCTCTGTCTTGTTTGCTTTGGACAATTTTTAAAGTTAAAGCCAAATGCACAGTGGATTCAGTACAGAAGCTGTTTGCGTTGGGCACACGAAGCTTGCACAAACGCGGGCGTGTTTTACATTTGTCTTAATTGTGACTCTGGTCGTGAATGTTGATACCCAAATTATGATAAATGGTAACTGAGTGGTGAATTTCTTGCATATAATACATGTAATAACAAAATAACAAATGTCGTTCAGTTATTGTTGAGCTTATTTTTGTACACCATGTCAGTTCCTTCTCATTTTTATCACTGTTAAAATTAGTTTGTTATAGTGCAAAGTGGAATAATTTGTTAAATAAATGTAAATCTGAGAATGCATCATTAAGTTAAAAATGTACTGTCTCAAGTTGCCCCAACTTGCGTCTCAACCTGCTCCAGGCCCAAGGCTAACTGAGACATTTTATCAGACAGTCTTTTTTGTTATTTCATACAGTATCTCCAAAAAATTGCAATTTCTGTTGTACTTATACAATTAAGAAAAGGACTATAGATATTTGTTCAATAATTTGTTTTGCTCCATATGTTTATTTAATATCCAAATAACCTAAATTCTTGAAAAACGTCTCAACTAGCCCCCGGTTTCCACTACACAATCTTTTCAAAATTTATTTATATTAAAAGAGAAAATAGCATCTTTAGCCTCGGAAACCATAACTTTGGCTCTCATTTTCTTATAAAAAGGGGGGGGGAGGTCATTTTTGCTGGCACCCACCCTTGACCCCTCCTTTCTACATAAGAAAAAAAAAAAAATATATATATATATATATATATATATATATATATATATATATATATATAAGAAAGTAGTGAGGGCATAATGCGGGAAAAAATAAAAAAATTTTCAAAGTATTTTTCGTTGCCTATTTTTCTCAAAAAGGAAGTTTTTTAACATTAAAATATACCGGCTAAATAAAACCTCCATAATGCAGGATGTTATACCTATATATATATAAATATATATAAATTTGATATATCAAATTTTGGTGGAAAATTATATTTACTCTGAAAAGCAGCGTTCAGATTTTTTTGGGTTTTGCTCAGATTTTTTTTTTATTATATTGGACTAAATTTATTTCCATCTGTTCTTCTTCTTCTTCTTTAGCAAAAAATGAAGGTTCTTATCTTCGTGAAAGCAAATTCGCTTTATGAAACTCAAGTGAAAAGATACTTTTCAATTGGAAAATCTACAAATCCAAAGATCCAAAGGAAGAAAAACGAACACAATATATATATATATATATATATATAGAGAGAGAGAGAGAGAGAGAGAGAGAGAGAGAGGGGGGGCAGACAAAGAAATAGACAAAGGAATTCCTTCTTCGCTGCTTGCAAACATCTTAGAATCATCAGGAAGCGAAAAACACACGTGGTGTTCAAAGAAACAGAAACAAAAGGACGCTTGTGTTTTCCCAAAAAGGCCCGCAAAAGTTAGCGTCTTACGAGCCTATATAAGGCAGAGTTCACTGGAATTCGCTCTCACTCCGCTCGTACTTTGTTCTCGTGAATCTACTCTCTCCACACAGCGCCATCACGACCTCAGTCGGCCTCAGTCCCAAGTCACACTTCAACATTACAAGAACGAAACAACACTTGAGACGACTTTACAATTCCTTCCTGCAAAAAAAAACATTACTGCTGTATGCGTTCCATTGGCCTCTTACCAGTTCTCTACCAGCTGTCAACTTTCATCCTCTCGCCTGCAAAGCCAAACTGACTACAGAAGCACCTTCTGAGCCCAGGTCCATAAACCTCCTATTAAGCTACAAGCCACAAACCATTTCCCTCTTCACTCATCCTTTACCACAACTCGATCGGTGCTCGTTCAATAAGTATTCTAACAGGCCCTCTACAGTCTCCAAGTTCACCTTCAGCCAAACGCAATACGGTCAACCTTCAAGTAGGTCTTCAATCTCTAGAGTATTCATCATTTGCGGTAAGCTTCCTTAGCCTTCGTCTTAAGCAATCCACACGAAGCCTACACAATATAATCGTGCGTCGCGTTTAGGCTATATCCAAGTGTACGCAGGCAACCGGAAAACTAACTTTCTCGTCAAGACCGCAGTAGGCCTATTTCAAGTGTCGGACCAATATCGTAGTTTTGTATCACCCTGTTATTGTGATCACTCGTATAATTTACTTATCGTGCATCCTATTGTTTATGTGCTCTTTTATGCATTTCATTCTTGACGGCCTAATCCAGTTACTGTACCTACCGTACGTGCATTAATTCAGTTGTCAATAGACTTTCATTATTTATTCTGTGTTCCCTTTTCCATATCTCATTAGCCTATCTAAATAGTGTATTACTTAACAATTAGTCTGTATAATCATTCCTTATTTGCTAATACTCAGTCATCTTTAGCATAATATAAATGCCGTTATATAATTGTTAATCATTATAAATACCTTTATTGTTAATCGCTGTGAACAAATAATTGATTTATTTTACTAATTAAACACAAAACAACAAGGTAATTTCTCTCTCCTATTTAAATATTTCATATTATTTTATTCAGTAATTATAGTAAGCCTACTCTCTTAGCCACATCAAACCGGTGATCCATAGGCTACTATCTATATATATATATATATATATATATAATCAGTAGCGGATGGTGACTGTGTGAATTGGGTGTGCCGAATATCATGTGGAGTAAAATTAATAACTGAAATTCATGTTAACTTAGTTATTAATAAATCTTAATAGTAATATGGTAAGCATACGCAATCCACCTTCTCAGTATTACACTAAACACTTGGAGAATTTAGGTGAACTGTAAAAAATCTAACACCAATTTCCTACAGCATCCTTTCAACCGACTTTATTTATATATAAACTCAAGTCTTCTTTTCTGAGAAGAAAAGTGAGCAATAACGTCATTATAGAAAGAACTTCCTTGCTTCAAGTCTATTAGCAGCCCTTTTTTTATCGAAAGCAAACTAAGACCACATAGCTTTTCCTGCCCTTGTGTCCCCCGGTAGCATGTTTATTCGTTTTAGGGCCGAGAAAGAACGTGCTACTGAAGCAGTGGTGCTTGGAATTGTTAAGATCAATTCTGCTAGTTTATAAACTTCTTTGAATCCGCAGCTGAGTTGATTCACTGTCATTATGTTCATTAGTTCATGAATATGTTTGCCCGAGAACTCTGAACCAGTGGTGGGCACCGTTAACCAAAAAGTTAACTTCGATAACGATAATCCGTTAACCCCAATTTTTAACTCCGATAACGATAATCCGATAATTTTACTACAAAGTTAACGGAAGTTAACGATAACTATTTCTTTACTAACATTTTAAAAAATCAAAGAAAAAAGCTTTAAAACCCATAGAAAATGTTTATTTATGCAAAATCCAACAATAAATAGGTATTTAACCCTTTACCGTCCGAATTTTTTGTAGGGTTAAGTTATGAGAGCGATTATTTGATAGGTTACAAATTCGTCCGTTTGGGCAGTTAAAGGGTTAACTGTATTTTATATCAAGTTTTGACTTTTTTGCTTTAATAACTTTTTTTTATTTTTAATAAAAAATGTACTGATTACATGTTTTGAAACCCTTGTAAACTAACCATTAACTAAATTTTAATTTACCAGAGAATTATTATGGCGGGAACTGAAAGGTAAATTAAATTTTAGGCACATTTATTAAAGACTGACAAAATGTGCTGGTTGCCCTTCAGAAAGACCACTTCTCAAAGTTAGGCCCAACTGCCAGTCTTGACCTCTTGGGCCTCAGGATGTCCTTGCCGAGAGAGAAGAGCCGTTCCACTGCGGCAGAGGACGGAATTGGCAGACTGAAGTTATGGCGGTTTGAATTCATTCGCGGAGCGGTGATCTTCCGTGAATGACTCCTCGCAGTTAACGTGTTAACGGACTTTAACAGACTAAATATCGAGTTATCGGAAGTTAACTGGTCCGATAACGATAAATGGAAATTAACTTCCGTTAATAGTCCGTTAAAAAAAGTTAACTTCGTTAATTAACTGTTATCGGATTAACGCTTTAGTGCCCAACACTGCTCTGAACTTGAATAGAGTACCATGAGTTCATTCTTGAGACGCACATACTCAAACAGTGTTCCATAAAAGTCTCTTACTTTGTTCAGTTGGTTATCTGGGAAGTTTACCTTGTACTCTTCATATTTTTCAGACGCAAGAAGGTGAAAAAACTCTAATTTAGAGAGAGAAGAATATCTAGTGTGAATCTGATCAATGATGCTATTCATGATCTTGCAAAACAACTGGTGATAAACATCTTTTCCGTCATTTACTATCTCTCGTCTGCATCTTTTAGGCTATGGATCATGGAGCTCATCTTTTTCAGACACAACCGAAAGCCATAGCTCTTCAAAACTGTGAGCCCTATCATATTTCAGTTGTTGTGTAACGTCACTTATTTTCTTACCACAGTACAGCGCATCAAATGTTTCATTCTGTAATATATTGTACAAAACATCAGTATACCCAAAGACTTTTGAAAAAATCTCAAGGAACAATATTGTTTGAAAATCTTCCAAGAATGACAAGAATCCCCGTGCTTTTACTACTGCATCCGTGTCCCAGTCTACAGAATTTTCGATTACATCCTTGAAGAAATCAGTAAGACTGCTTCTGTAACTTTTTAAAGTATTTACTAAACGAGATGTGAAGTTCCATCTCGTTGGAGCAACAGAGGGCAATCTTCTGGAAACAAATTCATTTAAAGCATGTACTCTTTTAGAAGACTTGGAAAAATAAGCAGCTACTCCACTCAGAATTTGGAAAAAGTGTTTGCACTGTTTCATACTGGAAAGGCTTTGCTGTAAAACTAGATTCAGCACATAAGCATAGCAATGCGTAAAAACGGCAAGAGGATAAGCTTCAATGACTTTTTTCTGCAAGCCATTTACATGTCCACTCATTACACAGGCTCCGTCATAAGTCTGTCCAACTAACTTGCTTTCGATCTGATATTCCTCAACTATGTTCACTACATGCTTAAACAGGCCACCAGAGGTTCTGTCGCTACTAACATCAGTAAATCCAATGAATCTTTCATATACTTTACCTTCATGAACAAAACGCAAAACTGTTGAAAGCTGTGATTTTGACGTAGCATCTGAGGTTTCATCAAGCATTATAGCTTTATAGCTTTGATTATGTCATTTTGCACAGTAGGAGAAGTTCCATGAAACACAGTGGATGTATTTAAATGATTATCAGAAGAGAATCATACTCCCGAAGCAATTCTAGAATTTCTATGTAATTTCCTCTGTTCACTGAAGTTGAAGCCTCATCATGACCTCGCAGAGGAAGTTCTTGCTTAGCAAGATAGCATATTGCATCAATAAGCCGTTTTAGAATTTTTCTGTTCTTCTTTACTTGTTCATTGTGTCTGCTTACTTCATGTGCCTTTTGCTTATCAATTAATGTGTCAATTCTTTGCTTGCCAAACATTTTATGGCTAAGAAAAGAGTGAACATGGCCTTGCGATCTCTCATGCTTCTGCTGAGCAGCAGACAGATGATTGAGATCAGAATATCCATGTTTACTCCAGATATTATTTTCTTTTGAGAACAATAAACATGGCCAACAGAAAAGTTTAGAACGCTCTTCACAACCGGTCAGCCACTCAACAGATTTATACTGAGAAACTGAAAAATGCCTTGTATATCCAGACTTTTTATCTTTGTGTTGACTAATCAAGTTTGAGAGTGCTGGACATGGCCTTCCTTCCTCTAACACATTCAACTTGTCCTCATAACTAAGTGTTGAAAAAGGAGTGCTTAATATACTTTGTACAGTGTTTGTCATGGTTATGGAAGGGACAAAAAGTAATATGTCAGTACTGGATAGAAAGACTCTCACATGAACTCTGACTGGAATGACAATCACTGATTCGCTCGCTGAGAAGCCGTCTGACGCTGGCCATGGCAACATAGGCCACGCCCACTTTACCATATATGGAGGGTGTTCTGTCCACAGACCGCACACTCTCTGCCCTGATCCCTCGCTCTCTCCCTTTTCCATTTGATTTGGCATGGGGTAAACATAAATTTATATTCCCATAGTAGGGGAGAAGAATATATATATATATATATATATATATATATATATACAGGGTGGGCCGTAAGTTTCCATACATAGGAAAATAACATTTTTTTATGGACAACCATTTTTATTTATAATATGCTCTACATGGTTGCCATTGTTTTGAAACACATTTCAATACGTGTTCCCCACTGTTGATGAACACGATTAGCACAGTTGACGTTATGCTTGTAATGGCGTTGGTGATACGTTCCTTTAGATGATTTATGTCTCGTATCTTTTCCTGATACACCATGGCCTTCAAGTGCCCCAAAGATAGAAATCAAGGGGGTGAGATCTGGGGATCTGGGAGGCCACTCCACAGGACCACGCCGACCAATCCAAGCATCCGGAAACTACTGCTGATCCAAATACCGACGCACGTGAAGACCATAATGAGGTGGAGCTCCATCTTGCTGGAAGTAAACTGGGAAGTTACCTTCCTCGTTTAGCAGGGATGGGAAAATCTCTTCTTGCAACATGTTAAGATACCTTTCGGCATTAAGATTTCCACTGACAAAAATTGGTCCAATAATTCTGTCACCCCATATCCCGGCCCACACCATCACTTTACCGGCACCTTGCATCTTCGTCGGACTCAGCCAGTTAGGGTTAGCATTACTCCAGTAACGTATGTTTTGCCGATTAACCTCTCCATTGACGTAAAAATTTGCTTCATCAGTAAACAAGATCTTAGTTGAAAAGTTTGCATCCTCGTTCACTTTGGTTAATGCCCATTCACAGAATTCCATCCGTCTATCCGGGTCGTCTTTACTCAAATGCTGTGCCATATGCAATTTGTATGGATGCCATTTGTTTGCTTTCAAAATGCGCCTGATACTCGATCTGCTGACACCACTTTCTGCAGACAACCGTCGTGTACTTTTTCTGGGACTCCGTGTAAGCGCTGTAAGTATCGTAGCTGTTGTCTTCATCGGTGGCTGTACGTCTTGGACCACTTCGCGGTTGATCTGCAACATTTCCAGTTTTCTGAAACTTGTTAATAAGTTTTGCCACAGTGTCGTGTGTGATGTTCGTTCCATGTTGTCTGTTAAAGTTCATTGCAACCATGCGACTGCTTCCCGACCCAGCCATCAGTATGATTTCAATTCGTTGCTCTTTCGTCAAACGCATATTCTTAGGGTATCTGAAACATAAAAACAAACGTTTAATTTTTCCTATGTATGGAAACTTACGGCCCACCCTGTATATATATATATTTCAACTGCAAAGAACACGCAGTATAAATAACGTAAAGAACGACGCTTGTATAGGAGAACATACCGCGCAAGATGAGAAGAGAGAACGAACAAATATATATATATATATATATATATATATATATATATATATATATATCGCTACACCGCAATACTGAAATTCACACCTCAAACAAGCTCTAGGGACGTTTCTAGCGCTCAGTACCAAAATTTTACGGAATGGTTGTGAAGACAATCCGAACAACTGAATTGAAGTAGCTCATTTCTCATCTCGACTAATGTAACAGTCGAGCGCGGAATTAAGGGTTAGGGCATCTTTTTCATCTCGACTAAAGTTGAGAGAGGGAGACAAAGGGTTAATTAAATATTAATTTACAGAAAATCTATTGGGTGTGCGGCGCACACCTAACACACCCTAAATATACGCCCCTGATATATATATATATATATATATATATATATATACGAAAGAGAGTTTGAAAAACATTTCAAGCCATTTTAAATGTATTTTCACTTCATCAGGAAGTTACTCACCAAGTTATTGACTTCAGTAATTCCTACAAGTCCAAAATTTCTCTTGAAATGCTTGTAACTTGTTAATACACACACACACACACACACACACACACCACACACACATATATATATATATATATATATATATATATATATATATATATATATATATATATATATATTTCTGAATGCTTCAATTTTTCTCTGTTAAGACGCGCTTTTCACAAAAGTAATGGAGTTCCTTCCACTTTGTAACCCGAAACCTAATTTAAATTCACTTGTATTTTTCGAAGAAGCAACTTTCCACTGGAAAATATTTTTTACCTTAAACGTGTTTCAGCTCTGTTGTTGACTGCAACCGTATAAAGGCAAAATGTTTTTGAGTTTACGTGTTAAAGTTTCATCATTATATGAAGAAACTATACAGATTTTTAATAGAATTTAAAATTTTATTGGACCCCTAAAACCCTCCCAAAATAATTTACATAATACATGTGCGAAATGTTAATATGAGCAACTCAAACAGAACTTAAAATAAAAATAAAAATTAATAATTTAGATGTTAAATGGAGGTACAAATGGACAAAAAAAATTTTTTTCTGGGAAACCCAAAGTTCAGAGAACATTTGCCGGGAGTGATGAATAGTTTGGATAATTGGATTATCTGAGTTTTGGATTTTTTGGATTTTAAATGTTCTAAATGCACAACACCACACGGTTTTCGTTTATATTATATATATATATATATATATATATATATATATATATATACAGGGCGTCCCAAAAAAATGTATACACACTTTAACAGCTGATAGCTCAATTGATGTTTCTTTCTTTCCAAGTTAAACCCATTAGAATTAATATGGCAGTCAGACTAAGCTTTGAACAAAGGAAATTCATTCTAAAATGCTACTGGAAGTGTGAAAAACGCAGTTGAAGTGCAAAGACAGTTTAGGAGGGAGTTTCAAACAGATCCACCAACGCGACTTACCATCACTCGAATTAGAGATAAGTTTGAAGCCGATGGAGCTGTTCAGAATGTCCACAAGAAGCGTTCCGGAAGACCACGGACATCGACAAGCCCCACAAAGCAAGAAAGAGTACTGGAAACGTATCACCAAAGTCCAAGAAAATCTGTGCGGCAAGCGAGTCGTGAGGTAGGAATTTCAGAATCGTCTGTCCAACGCATTTTGAAGCGCTGTCAATGGAAAAGTTACATTCAAGATTAGTCCATGCTATTAATGAAGATGATGATGATCCGGACCGAAGAGTGGAGTATTGCGAGTGGTACTTGGCACGATGTGGATGTGGATTTGACGAAGGGGTTTCGTAGAATACCCTCCGCGTTCACCAGACCTCACACCACTAGACTTTTTTTATGGGGATACTTAAAAGACAAAGTCTACGCTATAAAACCTGCAAACAGTCGCTGAATTGAGAGCAGCCATTGAACGAGAATGCACACAAATACCAAACGAAATGTTTCGTGATGTTTGCGATTCCATTGCTTCGCGTTATCAGCAGTGCCTGGACCAGAACGGACGTCAGTTTGAAAACAGGCGTTGACAAAACAATTAAATAATGTCTGTAGATTCTATTACATTTTGAAAATGAAATGTATTTTAATAAACACTGCCTTTATAATTATTTAAAGTGTGTATACATTTTTTTGGGACGCCCTGTATATATAATTATATATATATATACAGGGTGTGATACATTTTTACTGTATATATTTTAAAGAAATATCTGTGTAATTAATTATCTATTTTTGTGCATTAGAGGTGAAGCCCTGGAGATTTGAATGATGGAACATTACGACGTGCGAACGACGATTAAAATTGTAGAACTCTATATTAAATTAGGCAAAATGTTGTTGCAACTCAGCGAGCATTCAGCGATGCAGGGAGTGCATCAATTGTAATGGACAGCATTTAAAAGATGTAATTTTTAAGAAGTAGACCTGTGTTCTGTATACTGCTATGGTGTCACAACTTCCCATACCTATACTTCACTTTAGTATAATAAAAACATAATTTACTTTGTTCAGTCATGTTTTATTACAGAGACAAATGTGTCAGATATTAATGCCACACCCTGTATATATATATATATATATATATATATATATATATATATATATATATATATATATTATATATATATATAATTATTATATATATATCTATATATATATATATATATAATATAAACCCATACAGAAAACGAGACATTGCGAACACAAGCTATACAAGGACTTTTACGTCTAAGATAGAGGAAACGGAAGGTGAAGACTACTGGTCTCGACTACAATCCCTGAAACTCTACTCTCTCGAAAGAACGCGCGAGCGGTACACAATGATACACATATGGAAAATACTTGAGGGCTTTGTCCCTAACCTTAGAAATGAAATAGAAACAAACTGGAATGAGAGAAGAGGCAGATTTTGTTCAGTCCCACTGCAGTAGGACAGGGGGCCATGCAAACGAGGATGGAAAATACCGTCAGAATACGAGGCCCAAAGCTTTTCAGTGCCCTACCAAAAGAAGTGAGAAATCTCCAGCACACCGACCTGAATAAATTTAAGAACCAACTTGACAGATTCCTGTGCAAAGTCCCTGACCATCCATGCGTGGCTGGCTACGAGGGCAGGAGGAGATCAGACAGCAATTCCCTCCTTCACCAAATCCCGCAAATGAGGCGGGATGCTGCAGAGGGATCGACCGTAGGTCGATCCTGAGCCGGCGTTCGAACTCACATAAAGTAACATAAAGTAAGTGTGTGTGTGTGTGTGTGTGTGTGTGTGTGTGTGTGGTGTGTGTGTGATTTAGATGGAATTAATAAAGGGAACTAAGTAAAGATATGGCTTCCGTAATAATAAAACAACGGAATTGGCTATTTTAAATCTTATGGAAAATCCAAATATAGCTAAAAAGAACAAAGAAATAATGATATCAGTATTTATGGATTTGAGTACGGTGTTGGATGTAATACACCATAATATTCAATTTAACAAATTTTATTATTACGGCTTTAGAGGAGCAATCAGTGATTGGTTTAAAAGTTATTTGTCCAACAAATATAATTTTGTATCAGTAAATAAGGTTCTCTCAACAAAAGCGCTTGTCACACATGGTGTGCTGCAGGGCTCAGTTTTGGGTTCATTGTTATTTTTATTATATATAAATGACCTTCCATGTTCATCAGATATCCTTAACTTCATAATGTTTGCAGATGATACAACTGTCTTTTTCTTGCAAGGATGTTAATTCAGCTAAGAATATACTCGTATTTAAATCAGAATTTATCAGTGTAATAATGAAATGGTTGACCATCAATAAACTCTTCCTAATACCAGTAAAACAAATTTCATGATCTTTACTAATAAAAGAAATATATATCTTGATGAAGTTAATGTTGATGAATCGCTGGAAAAGAGTGTACTGTCACAAAATTTCTTGGTGTAATGCTAGATAAGAATTTCCAATGGAGTGATCATGTAAATTATATCGCAAAAAAGATTTCAAGGATGTTGCTATAACGTTTAAACTTAGAAATGTAGTCCCTAAACAGGTTTTATTAACTCTATCATACTCTTGTTCTTCCTTATATAACGTACTGCACCCGAGCTTGTCTGGGGAAACTCCCCTAACAACACTTTAAACAGTATCTTTGTTATCCAAAAAACAACAATAAGGTTATTATCCGATACTAATTTCCTTGATCACTCTAGTACATTATTTAAAGAGCTAACACTACTAAAGCTCGATGATATAATCAAACTGGCGCATTTTATTTTTACTTACGAATGTAAGGACAAAATCATTAACTTACAATGGATAAATAAATATTTTGTAACTCATCAAGAAATCCACTCATATCAGACCAGAAATAGATCAAAGCAAGTTATACCTCAATTTAGATTGTCTTCATCTTAAAAATTGCCCATTTTCTTTGCATTGAAACTATGGAATGATTTAAATGCTGATTTAAAAAATATTTTGAATGTAAATTCATTTAAAACCCATTTGAAATCTCGATTGATAATGACATACTAATAAAAATGGATCAAATGTAGAATTCGGACCCCAGCCTTCTTTAGTTAGCTTTATAAGGCTAACTAACGAAAATATCATGACCTAACCTAACCAATCGTCAAGGGCGTACAGTTAACCTACGATTGGTTAGGTTAGGTCGTGATATTTTCGTTAGTTAGCCTTATAAAGCTAACTAAAGAAGGCTGGTGTCCGAATTCTACATTTGATCCATAAAAATAATTAAATTGTTTATTCATTTCTCGTGTGTAATCTAGGATTAAAGACATTACTTGTGATTGTTCAGTTCTTTTCTCTCATGTACTGTATAATATTGATTTCTTTGTATAGTATTGGTATACCTTTAATAATGGTCTTGCATTTGTTATATCGATAAAGCTAATTTAAGATTAATACATACCTTAATTAATAATACTTATTCATGATATATGTATTATTAATAATAATAACTATCAGTTTTATTTTTAATAAAAGCCCAGTAAAGTCTGAAGCTTAAAGGCCAAATTAAATAAAATAAATAGTCCCGCTTCGTAATGATTTATGTCACTGTAAATTACTGTAATGTACTGTAATGTAATATACTGTATTTATTTTATTAGTAAATGTTATTCAATTCAATTCAAAAAATTCAAAAATATTATTCCAAAAAATGCACGAAAGGTCGAGGGTTGATTAAAGTAAAGTTATGTTTGGTGAAATATCTGAGAGAAAAAACAAAAGAGAGGAGGAAATCCAATGATCTGTATGCACAGAGACAGGGCCGATTAAGAGGGGACAGAAGGGGAAGCTGCCCCTAGGGCGCATTCTCGGAAGGGGCGCTAAATATCTAAATATTCATGTTTATTTTATTCCACGCAAAGACTCTAATTTTACCTTGTGCAACCTGACCTGACGTACATATACGCCACTCTGGCTGAAAGTGGCTTTGTTAACTTGAATTACGGCTTCTGACGTATTTTATAAATTAAATTTGGTATATAGTTAATCACATATAACTTAGCATAAGCATCACAATTAACTAATAGCAATACAATTAGTTGTTATTTATTAAAGTTAAGCAAATTATTCCTAAAATGCCCTGGGGCACTAAAAGTGTTAATCCAGCCCTGCACACACACAGAGAGAGAGAGAGAGAGAGAGAGAGAGAGAGAGAGAGAGAGAGGGGAGATAATATTAGTATAATACAAGTATAATTTTATACTTTAAACACGAAAGTCCCTTGAGCATTCAAGTTAAAGTATTATATACTTCTATAATTTTATAACTTTCAACTCTACAATCTTATTGTTGATACATATATAATATCATGTTCTTATGTGCATTCTTGCTTTACTGCAACCGCTTTCTTATTAGTATTTTCTTTACTTTTTGCAAATACTATTTACACACACACACACCATATATATATATATTATATATATATATATATATATATATTATATATATATATATATACAGGTGGCCCAAAAAAATGGCACCAATTTGAGAAGTGATATCTCAATAACCATTGCAGCTGGGACTTAAAAAAAAACAACCAAATGAAAGATAATTCTTTTTCTCTTTAAATACTTATTCAATGGCTTGATGGTTATAAGCCATATAATGCCCAAAATTGGCTTCCAAAAAAATATACAAAAAAAGTTGCGCATTTATATTTATTCCTTGATCCTAATTTTAAATGAAATTTTTCTATTCCAGACCCTCAAGATAGGATTGGAGAATCTGGTAAGAACATTATACAAGCACTACGTGAAGAAAAGGATATTCATTAAACAGAATCCTTTACGAATTTCCAAATAGAAATTGGAAAAAAGAACTGTGGCACATTTTTACAAAAACTTAAAGAACCGGCAGCAGTCAACGGCGTCCGGGAAGTGGTCGACCAAAAAGTATTAGAACGCCAGAAAACATTGAAAAAGTAAATGAAATGGTTTTAAGTCAAGAGGAACAACCGGGAACAAGTAAAAGTGAACGTGAAGTTTGCGAAGAAACCGGGATTTCACGTTCATCAGTACAGCGAATAATCGAAAAGATCTTGGGTTGAAAACATTTAAGAGGGTGAAGGTTACTGCTTTATCGGAGCCTGTGAAAGAAAGACGTTTCCATCGATGTAAAAAATCTATGCGAAGATTTCGGTCAAATGAGTCTGTGAAAAAAATTTGGTTTTCTGATGAGAAACGATTTACGGTCGAAACACACGAAATACCCAAAATGATCGGGTTCGTGCAGCAGTGGCGACAAAAATTCATGTTGACCCAAAACGACTTTTGCGTGAAAAAAAACACTTTTCAGATTCGATAATGGTTTCCCTTGCAGCGTCATCTGAGAACAAAACATCCATCATTTTTATTCAGCGAGGCGTTAAAATTAACTCAATTTACTACTGTAATGACATTTTGTCTCCAATGTTGTCAGAGACCAAGGAGACGAGCACTGATTTTGTGTTCATGCAAGATGGAGCCCCATCTCATACAGCCAAGGAAACAATAAATTTCTCAATAATAATTGTCCTGGTTTTATCGAACCAAATAATTGGCCACCATGCAGCCCAGATCTAAACCCCATTGACTACTTTGTGTGGTCTGCCTTAGAGAGAGAAGTCTACCATGGTCAGAAAATCCGTGATGTGAACCATCTTCGTGAGCGAATTCAGGCTGCATGGGAAAATCTCTCACAAGTGACGATCTCAAAGGCAATTTCAAAATGGAGGGCGAGATTACTTTTTTTTGTATATATTTCTTATAAGCCAATTTTTGGCATTACATGGGTTTATAACCATCAAGCTATTGAATAAGTATTTAAAGAGAAAAGAATTATCTTTCATTTGGTTGTTTTTTAAAATCCCTAACTGCAACGGTTATTGAGATATCACTTCTGAAAATTGGTGCCATTTTTTTTGGGCCACCCTGTATATATACGGGGCTCCAATAAACCTTAGCCCACCCGCTCATGGCCTAAACCATTAGTTTGTAAAAATCGATCGACAAGTTTTCAAATGTGTACTGGTGTAATTAATTAATCAGAGCGTTGTAGGAAAAGGTAAGCTCAAAGCCGAAACAGGGTTGTCGTTGACATTCGGTAAACCTATCTCGTAGGAGATATTTCAAATTCACATCAACTATTTTCATCTCTCAATCAGATTAAATTGCGTACAGTACACAGATGATACCTCACTTACTTCTTCCTATCATAATTTAGACTTTCTGATAAGTGAAACGAACAGGCAATTAGAAAATGTGTACAAAAGATGTGTGCTAATAAACTTTTATTGAACCTGACAAAGTCATCGTATATGATTAATTATTAACATAAAACATATAAATACAACGTGACAGATAAAAACTGGGACTACCACTCTTGCAAAGATGAATGAGCTTCAAGTATTGGCATTAATTTAGACGAAAAACTAAGTTTTAAAAGTTATGTACAACATATCAAATCCAAACTATCATGATTTCTCTTCATATTACTTAAACTAAAAAAGACCCTTCCTCAAAACGCCCTCCTTACCCTAATTTATTCCTTCATCCATCCACATTTATTATATTGCATTACAGCATGGGTTAGCTCAAAGAAATATATAAAAAAAAACCTGTGGAAGTCATTCATAAAATATGTCTGCAAACTTTCTCGAATAATGACAACAGACAAAGTCACACTTCCCCACTGTTTAAAGAGTTAAATATTTTAAAACTAAATGACTTATACAAAGTCATTGTTGCTGTCACTATGTTCAAAGTTATAAATAAAAATCAACATACATTACCCATTCACAGAGCAATCACACCCCCATCAAATACACCATTATTATAACACCAGACTGACCAGGGATTTTATACACAAATCAAACTATACATTTATGGAATGCAATTCCAATGTATATCAGGCAGGCTTTATCACTAAACGTACAGGGTGTTCGGAAAGTCACTGTGCACTTATATAATTAATGTTAATTAATGAAGAACCGACAAAGGTGTTTCAAAATAAAATAAGACGGGTCCAGGCCTGTATTGCTGTTAAAGGACATCACTTTCAACACCTTTTATAAGTTCTGATGGTCCCATCCATAACCTCTATCATATATGCATACTATTGTATGCTATTAAATAAATATAAGTGCACAGTGACTTTCCGAACACCCTGTATTTTGCAAATCACTAAAGAGTACTTCATTCGCTTCTACTGATGTATAAGTTCACTATTGCCATTATTATCAAAGTAATTAAATTTCCATTTTATAATTAACTATCAAAAATATGCTAATTTCATTAAGTACTTTTAATTTCATAATTTATCCTTTTTTTATAATTTTATTTAACATCATTTATTTTCTACTAAATATACAATAAATCATTTACTTTAAAATTATGTAAAATTTTGGTAAATTTTTATATTATTATTATTATTATTATTATTATTACTGTTGTTATTATTATTATTGTTATTATTACTATTACAGTACTTTCCACTTTCACTTCTCTTATAAGGTAAATAAACTAAATGCCATTAATTTTGCCTAAAAAGCCTCCATGCTTCCAAGGGCCTATTCAGATGAGAGTACTGTGAATATATTAATGTCATATCAAATATCTAAAAATTGTAAACCTTTGTCAATTATATTCTTTTTCTGAATAAAGATTTTGAAATTTGAAGTATCTGAATGGGCATTTTGTAACTTTAACAAACGTTTCAAGTAATAAACGGTTTCTAACAATGATCGTATAGATTCCCTTTTCGGGGTAGCTTTTTGGTAAATAGGGACAAGAAAAGTGCCAGTAAATTCCTGGTTAGTGTCTGTGCCGTCTCTAATTTGGAACCTAATTCTGAGATGAACCTTTTCTTAACACTTTCACTCACAAATAAAATTGGGTGGCGATAAAAATATATGTTTAGCAATGATTCGTATTAACTGATAGTTTCTAAAAATATTTTGTTTATAACATTTTTTCTTATTTACACATAAAAAATATATATATATTTTTAGACCAGCTATGCATAATCATCGGTGACTCAAATGTAAAAATCTAGACAAAATAATAGAGCACAAAATCACACTGCTGTTACATAAACATCTTCTAGTTATATTCAAGAACAAAAAACTACAGAAAAACTACCAATACATTCCTTCTACATTTGGTATGAAATTATTTGAGTACAACCACAGCACAAACTCCATACGTGAGATGCTGCTGGCAACTGACGGCAGCATAGGACCGAAACACGTAGAAATTAAGTGCCTGCTACAATAAGCCTATAGACTACTCTTCATAGTTATACAGGGTGTACATAAAGTCAGGATCTATTTTTGTGAAGCACTTGAAAATTATATGGAATTCAATCATAAAATGATAAAGTGGTAACATTTATTAAATAATTAAGAGTAGGATTCGACGTGACGCCCATCAGTATCCCTGCACAGCTCAAATCGTTCCGCAGCATTTCTAAACACATTCTGGAGCATTTGCGGGGTTATGTTATCTGCAGCAGTTCGTATACGTTAAATCTGGTGATCTCGCTGGCCAAGGTCTGTTGCTTCCGCGTCCGATCCAGCGATTTGGAGAACGTCCATTTAGATAATCCTGAACAATTTTGGCATAGTGACAAGGAGCACCATCATGTTGATAGACGACGGTACTAACAATTCTATCCCCGTCGTCTATCAACATGATGGTGCTCCTTGTCACTATGCCAAAATTGTTCAGGATTATCTAAATGGACGTTTTCCAAATCGCTGGATCGGACGCGGAAGCAACAGACCTTGGCCAGCGAGATCACCAGATTTAACTCCTTTACATTTCTTTGCATGGTGCGTTATCAAATCGCACGTCTATCAGACGAAGATTACGAGTCTTGAAAACTTACGTACACGTATACGAACTGCTGCAGATAACATAACCCCGCAAATGCTCCAGAATGTGTTTAGAAATGCTGCGGAACGATTTGAGCTGTGCAGGGATACTGATGGGGGTCACGTCGAATCCTACTCTTAATTATTTAATCAATTTTACCACTTTATCATTTTATGATTGAATTCCATATAATTTCCAAGTGCTTCACAAAAATAAATCCTGACTTTATGTACACCCTGTATATGATTGACGGGTCAAAATGTTATAGATACGATATGACATGAGCGAATATTTAATTACTCAATTAACTTATCAGTAAGTGAAAGGGTGAAGCTATCTTGACATGTAATATTGAACCAAATGGTTTATAATTTTCAGGTCATTGTAGAAATTTAAAAAATGGACGTATATAACCCCTGTTTTTAAAGAAAAAAACGACTTCTTGAAGGATGTTAAATTTTTCCTTCATTTTCATTAAAATGAAATGAATACAAAGCACCGCTCTACTATTTTTTTTTTTTTTTTTTGTGAGACAAAAGAATATCGAGTTGAAATATTTGTTTGATTTTGCATTTTTCTGGCCGAAAATGTTTTCATAAGTAAAATATATTACATATTTGATCTGCCATTCCAGTTTTTTGCATTTATAGAAGGAGCGTGCAGTGCATAACTAATGTGCAAATTATTTTAAAATTCGAAGGTAACAAATGTAATGGTTATGTCTTTATAAACGTTAATAAATTTCTGTTCCACTATTTATGGGTATTTTCTATAAGAAACGACACCATTTCCCACTGTAAACGGCTTGGGCGAAGAGAATCAAGACATAGCGTTCTCCTAAAGCGTTTATTAATTTAGAGAGAGAGAGAGAGAGAGAGAGAGAGGAGAGAGAGAGAGAGAGAGAGAGATCACGAGTGGATTCCACGATTTGTATATGTTATGCTATCCGGCTTTTACAGTTTATATCATTTTGCACTAAAATTGTATAACATTTTACAGCTATAAAACAAAAGGAAGGAATCTGTTTGAAGCATATAAAAGTGCCGGGGACACTCTATAAGCGTCCTCATAGGACCCTTCTACATATAAGCATTTTGCTATTGCTAAAAAGAAGACCGTATTTGAAAGCTTTTACATGAATGGTGCTCTATTACTCTCTTTGAAGTCGCTTTTTAAGCCTAAGCAGAGTTTGTTTCCAAATAACCGTTAGACACAAAGATCAATTTATAACATTTTAATTAATGTTAAAATTAATTAACGAACCATACTAAAAATAATCATATTACTGTAAATTCAGTTCATTACACAATTAGAACAAACCTAATAACATCGAAATGGAGGAAGCAGATGAGATGGAAGTAGTTTGTATGGGACCGGACATATTGGAAAGAGAAGTAGAGATGGCTGCAAAAGACCTAAGAAATGGCAAGGGCCTAGGACCAGATGATGTACCAGCAGAACTTCTGAAGAGTCTTGAAGGTGATGCTAGAGAGGAGGTGAATGTATTGTGCAGAAACATATATGAAAGTGGAGACTGGCCTGCTGACTTTATGAGAGTCTCTATGATTACTATCCCCAAGAAACCGAGAGCCACCAAGTGTTCAGAATTTTGAACCATAAGCTTGATTAGCCATGCATCAAAAATAATGCTAAGGATACTAACCAGAAGACTAACGAACAGAGCTGAGCAGTACATTGGAGAGGATCAGTTTGGATTTAGGTCAAAATGCGGAACAAGAGAAGCTATTGGTATTATGAGAATGATGGGAAAGAGAGTGCTGGAACATGATCAGAAAATGTTTGTTTGTTTTATTGACTTCGAAAAAGCTTTTGACAGAGTCCAATGGAGGAAACTAATGGAAATATTGAAAAATATTAATGTTGACTGGAGGGACAGTAGGCTGATAAAAAATCTATATTTTGGGCACACTGTGAATGTTAGAGTTGCAGGAGGAGAATCGGAGCTTGGATTGGTTGGGAGAGGGGTCAGGCAAGGATGCTTTCTGTCCCCCGTGTTATTTAACATCTATGGGGAAGCAATGATAATAGACGCACTCTCAGATCTGGAAGAGGGAATCAGAGTGGGAGGTAAATTGGTCAAATCTGTAAGGTTTGCAGATGACAAGGCATTTGTTTGTAGTACTGAGGAAGGACTGCAAAGAATGGCCAATAGCTTGACAACAACGGCGGAAGAATTCGAATGGAGAATTAATGAGACCAAGACAAAGGTAATGAAAATTGCAAGAAGGAAAGGAGCACAAATGAAACTAACGATAGGAAATCGGACCTTAGAAGAAACTGAGCAGTTTAAATATCTGGGAAGTTTATTAACCAACAATGGAGATTGCAATAAGGAAGTAAGATTTAGAATTGGTATGGGTAAGATAGCTTTTGAGAGACAGAAAAGACTACTTACAGGTAAACTCAACTTGAAGCTGAAGAAAAGGTTAGTAAAAAGCTTCATATGGAGTGTGGTACTGTATGGAGCAGAAACATGGACACTGAAAACAACTGAAAAGAAACTCCTGGAAAGTTTTAAAACGTGGATTTGAAGAAGAATGCTAAAGATAAGCTGGAGGCAGTGATGTAGGTCTCGAGATCGGTCTCGGTCTCGAGACCGATCTCGAGACCCAATTTGCAGATCTCGATCTCGATCTCGGTCTCCGCTATTTAGATCTCGGTCTCGATCTCGGTCTCGACAGACGCGGTCTCGGTTTTTCTCCCCGAGACCTTTCGAGACCTCTCGAGACCGTAATGAGAAATACATGTTATTGGCATACTCATGATGGTGGCTTGGTTGAACAGACACAATTCAGAATGTTTATGAAAGTTTGTAAAAGTAAGGGACTCTAGGTATTCACTAATCAGTCACCCTGTTTTGAGTTGCCACGTTGTCTTGCGGAGTGTGTGGGTCTGGATTTTTTTAGGTTAGCGCTACAAAAAAATTTGTCCCCGTGCCCGTCAGATTAATTTTATTGAAAATGGAAACACTAAATAGAGAATTATTTATATATTATTTATTTATTTATTTATTTATTATTTATATTTATTCATTATACCGGTATATTTTTTATCATTAATTCATTATAGATCTCTTTGGGCTCAGTGGATGTTGAATTAATGTCATATATATATATATAATTATATATTATTTAGACACTTATGCTAATTGCCATGCTCTGTTTATAGTACCGATATGTCAATTTATTTTTCATAGAAATGGTGTTGGAAAAATGCTATACAGGAAACTCAGGCACGGAGAATGAGCAGATACAGAGAGACAGCGCTCATTCTCACAGCAGCGATGACGAAATAAAACAGTCAAACCAAAGTTCCGAGACTAATGGCAAAATATCAAAGCTATCGGTCCAAGCAGAAGAACGTGAACTGGGAAGATTTTGAACCGCAGAAAACAGTTGCGGCGGTACCTCTTAGAGATCGATGAATCTCATATTTTAGACAACTGCTCTCCATTAAAGTTTTGCACCAGAAAAGGGATAAATTCCCATCACTGGCCAATATTGCCATGACTGTTTTAAACAGTGCCTGCCTCTAATGCTCCAATTGAGCGTGTATTTAGCCATGGAGGCATAATAATGAGGCCCCACAGAAGTCGAACTTCAGCAGATCTTCTGAGCATGCTGATGTTCCTTAAGTGTAATGAGCACCTATCATGCTTTAAATAAATGCACAAGTCAAACTGGGTAGTGGGTACGTTCATTAAACCTTCTGTAACAGATATAAAAGAAGTAAATAAATAAAAAGTACATATATATATATATATATATTCATTTTTTAATTTATAGGTTACACTTTTTGCATTCAACACACTACATCTGAGAAAGTAGTTATTAGTTTATTAATATACTTAACATAGTCTAATTTCCATAGTAGTGTAAAACAAATTGAAAGGGCATGAGCTTGGTCTCGATCTCGATCTCGGTCTCGAATTTTAAGGGTCTCGATCTCGGAAGGTAGATCTCGATCTCGAACCTTTGATCTCGGTCTCGATCTTGGTCTCACAGGATCAGGTCTCGGTCTCGGTCTCAGTCTCGGACCTGGTGGTCTCGACTACATCACTGGCTGGAGGGAACCCCAAAGTAATGAGGAAGTACTGCAACAGGTGAGGGAGGAAAAAAGACTCATTAAGGTGATAAGAGAAAGACAGAAAAAATAGATCGGACATATGTTGAGAGGAGAAAGATTGTTGAAGGAGGTGATAGAGGGTAGATATGTAAGGTCGAAGGCCGAGGGGAAGGAAAAGGAAAGCAATGCTGGATGATTTGAAGGCAGGCAGGAGCTACCATGAGATGAAAAGGATAGCTCAGGATAGAACACTTTGGCGGGACACACGAGTTGGACCTACCTGATAGGCAGAACACGATGGAGTCGATGGATGGATGGACACAATATTTTAGGAATTTAAGCTTTCTTAACTCAGATTTTGGGACAATTTTTTTCTTGTATATCTTGGTCCTCAGAAGTAAAATACATAAATTTTGACCCATACCATTCGAATTTTAACATTTAATGATTGTTTATTTGTGATATAGAAGTTATACTCAAATTTTTAAGAAAATCAGTGACGTGCTTTTTGTTATTTCGGCTTCTTCTTTTTTTTGACCCGCATTTGTTCAAGTTTAGTTCCGAAGAATGCAATTCTGAACTTAGAAATGTTTTGAAATTTTTAGTGGTCAAGCAAAGTATATAAATACTGAAATATATGATACTCTGATTTTTACATTTAAAGAAAGTATTATGAAGTCAGATTTTTTAACTTCCGTGTGTGTGTGTGTGTGCGTAAAACTTAAACTCAAATTCTGTCGATTCAGCCGTCTTGATGGTTTTCGCTAGTAATTGCTCCTTCCATATTCGCGCCTGTATTTCACAAAACAGATTTAAATAGAAATCTATAAACATTAAATCTATTAATCTACTACAGTATATAAAATCAAGTTGTATGTTTGTCTGTGTGTCTGTCTGTCTGTTTGTTAACTTTTGGGTCTCTAAAAAGAGCTGAATTAGGTAAACAGGGCCTTACGGGCGGTGCTGGGGCCTTCGGGCACAGTAATTGCGGGGTGGGGCCTGGTCACATATATATTTTTGTCCATTACTCATCACCCCCATCCACCATACGAAGTTTGGTCGAAATCTGTTCAGAAACGTAAAAGTTTTTTCTGCGGACAGACGGACAGATACTCGGTGAATTAGTAAGAATAATATATATATATATATATATATATATATATAATATATATATATATATATATGCGCCTCGGTGGTGTAGTGGTTAGCGTCGCTGACTAAGAAACCATCGGCCCCGGGTTCGAGACCCGACGGCAGCTGGCGTGCAGCAAAACCCAGCTGTTCATCCTTCCACACAATAAAGAAAGTGGTTGGTAGATAAATGGGTACCCTAGGTGGCCTAGTGGTTAAGACGCTGGGCTGCTGATGGGGCGTGGTTCGGATTCCACGTTAAACTGTAGGTCTAAGGTGGAGTGAAAAGCTTGACCTTCGTCAGAATGAACAATTCGGGCGGAAGCTAACCAAAGGTTATATATATATATATATATATATATTAAATAATATAACGCTAGGTATACAGGGTGCGACATAGTCGATTTAACGAGAATAATGGAATCACCTTGTGAAGAATAATATTTATCATTTACTACAGAAATTATTTAAAGTGTCCTCCATCATAGTCAATACATACGTTGCATCTTTGAACCACTGAACAACAAACAGGGCAGCACAGTTCTTTGTTATTATTCAACGTCTCGAACTTTTGGCGTATCAAAGTTTTCGTGTGATCGAAGTCTCGAGGTTTCTGGCCGTAAACTCTATCTTTGATTATACCCCACATTGAATAATCATATCACAGTGATTATTCAATGTGGGGTATAATCAAAGATAGAGTCAACAGCCAGAAACCTCGGGACTTCGATCACACGATGATTTTGATACGCCAAGAGTTCGAGACGTTGAATAATAACAAAAATCTGTGCTGCCCTATTTGTTGTTCAGTGGTTCAAAGATGCAACGTATGTATTGAACATGATGGAGGACACTTTAAATAATTTCTGTAGTAAATGATAAATATTATTCTTCGGAAGGTGATTCCATCATTCTCGGTAAACCGACTTATGCCGCACCCTGTATGTATAATATTTTTAATCTAAGGAGTGATACGACGAAAAATAAAAAACAATTTGAATAATTAAAATTTAATACAATCAGTCCACCCCGAGCAAGTGCTGGGCATAATCGCTAGTATAATTATAAATTAATAATTATAATAATTATACAGTATTTTAGCTGAAAGCTAAAGTATATATATATATTATATATAATATAATATATATATATATTATATATATATATATTAGGTCTCCCATAAGTAATGGGCATTTTTAAATTTTTTTTTTTTTTCCATTTTTATCATTAGTTTACGGATAGAAATCAAACAACTCTTTGAAGTTATTTATATTTAAATAAATATTTATTTAAATATAAATAACTTCAAAGAGTTGTTTGATGTCTATCCATAAAATAATGATAAAAATGGAAAAAAAAAATTAAAAAATGCCGCATTACTTATGGGATGACCTAATATATATTATATAATAGTGGACCAGTCACAATTCAGAAATCGACTTTGAACGACGTTTTTTGTTAATAGCTGGCACCCATGCTAAATCAACGTACCTGTGGGTGAGGAATAAAATGCAGGTGGATGCCACTCTCGCTTTTGGCTTTGAAGGTCATTTTCGAGATCAAACTGTGCAAAAAATTATATTTTCTAATTTTAATTTAAAAAAAATATTCTGAGCAAATTGGTTTGACCAAATGTTTCATTTTGCCACATTTAGTGATAAAGAAGTATGATGACACGCTTATTCCATCCGAATTACCAACTCAAGGTCAAATTCAAGTTAATCATGACCGAAATTGTGCTAAAAATTTGTGATTTTTTTATTTTAATTGGCGAAAAAAAACATTGAGCAAGTCTGATTGTCAAAACAATTTATTTTAACATGATTAGTGCCTAATAAGTTTGATGACATGAATTAAGTACTCACAGTAACAGAATTATCACAACTAAATCACAAAGCAGTAAATATAGCCCCATAACTATACAGTTTACACACTAGTAACATCTATAAGTTCACGTTTCTTGATGAACAGCACCGAAATGCTGCACTGACAGTCACAATTATGTGGATTGCAATCACTTAAGAACATGTTATTAGTTCCTTACACATTCCAGCTTCTCTCGATTTCAGCCCGGAATAGAAACATATATCTACAGTCCAGCTGGGTTACACCAACCCTGTCGTCACAACCACAAGCTGTCGTACACGCCATCCTTTTCCTGAAGCAGTTGCATCTAGCTGTCTTGCACTTTTTCTTGCAGCCACAAGCAACAAGCTCCAGGCAGGCTTCAGGGATTAGAAGAAGTCTTGTCCACACTGGAAGGAGGCTCCCATCTTCCAACTCCCAGGCTGAAGTGTCCACCGGATCTTCAACATCTACGTGCTCTTTGTCAGCCTGGAGCCATATTTTGGCCTGATAGTTTGCCCGCTTGGCGTGGAGCTCCAGGGCATCTTTTATTGGTGGGAGCATTTCCAGAGTCTTCTTGGCCTTCCCAAAAAGGTGAACTCTGGCGTCATCAACTGTGTGGTGTTCCGGGGTGCCATACAAATGACACACAAACTTCTCAACATCTGCGATATCCCCATCTCGACCAATGGCGTGCAGCAGGAGTGGGTGGTCACTGAACACCTTCCAACACTTCTTTTTCCATGACCACTGAAGGACGAGGACTGTGTCACACCCGGTCAAAGCGTGGAAGCTGACCAGGTTGTCCCTGACTGGGGATGACAAACTCTTGAATACATCGTGTACGGGATAGCATTTTCTGTTCTTGGCCGTTCTGCACAGCATCCACACTTCAGCGACCTTGGTGCAAACGAAGTGAATCAGCAGCACCATTACATCAGTATCTCTGCACACTACCAGTATTCGTCATAGCCCTGGGACGCTGCATCACATGAGTGAAGGATGAGCTGGTGTCCGCCTCTTCATGGTTGATATGCAGAGGAAACGTCATGTCGCCTGGTTGACCGTACTTCAGTGGCTTCAGAGAAGCCACCCCCTGTCACCAGCTGACATCTTTCTGAAGATCTCTGCCCTTCTCAGTGATGACGTTAGACAGAAACAAGGCTAGGTCAGCCTTGTTGTATCCAGGGCCATGAAGTTTTTCACACTTCAGGCAGTGGAACTTGTGGGCCATCAATGACTTTCCAAATCGGTTCTTCTCGCTTGCACGCTTTGTCCTGGTAACTGCTTTGATCGATCCCTTCCCCCTGCGTACGATCAAGATGACATCAACTCTTGTTGTATTGTTCATTGAATAACTCGTCACGGCCTTGAAGAACACTTCAGCATAGTCGCCAAATGTCCGACAGCCGCCAGGCTTGCCAAGAGCTTCGATGAGTGCATGGCCATCTATCATCACACAGGTCTTCAGATCAGAGGTTGGAACCTCTGAGCTTCTGGTCTGCTGAGCCATCAGGATGTTCATCAGCTCACACTTCGATATCGAATTCATCTCCCCTCCTTCCTTCGCCAGACTAAATGGGACTGGAGACAGTTCATGCTTCAAGACGTTGACCATCTCCACCATGCGACCTGCGGTCGCGGCATTCAGGAGCCGCTGTTGTAGTGCTTTCTGTCAGCTTTGATGGTCTTCTGCAGTTCTGCTTGGTGGAAACTGTAGCTTTGTACACATCAGCGAAGGTTTTCGATCGATGTTTTCTTCATCGTTTCATGGAAGCCTACTATCTGTTCAATCAGTCTCTCCTTCATGAAGCCGATTACATGCTGTTTCCTCGATCCTGAGCTGTCAGCAGGTTCCACAACATCTGTGGGTGCAGTGTCTTTGGTTGCCAGTGAAACAAGTGGGATGTTAGTGGCGGCAATCTGTATCTCCTGCTCACTCACGTGAACTCTGAAGATGTCAAACTGCTCAAACTGCTGAACTAGCTTCATGACATCATGAGCGTCACGCCTAGTGCGAGAAGGCAGACTGTCAACCCGAGTGAAGAGGCTTCCCCATCATCATCTTAAGATTGAAGAGGCATCTTGTGTCTTGAGAGATGCGTGACCGCTCTGACCATGTGATGCAGAACCTGTCTCTTGCTTGGTCATTCTTGTGATGCCGATGATACCATTGTGCATCTTGCATGTACGATTTATCCATTCGGTTGCCTGATCAGCTGGAACTTGGTTGAAGCGCTTCGCCGTCCTCTTGATGACAAAGTTCCCATTACAGAACTCTGCATGAACTTCTGGTGCTGACTTCTCAAGACCTCTCATATCAGCCAAGTAGACCGGCCCCCAACGTGCATAGTTTGTGTGGTCATACATAGCTAGCCAAGGCAGCATTGCAGCAAAGGCTTCTATGTGAAGACTCCACATGCCATCTCTCTGAGCTCTGATGAAGGCCAGTAAGATCTCTACCATTTCCATGTAGGATGACCACAGCATAAAGTTTGGATTTTCAGAGTCCTGCTCATTGAATTCCTCCATGAGACTGTGGAATTTCTCATCTGCCGAAACGTCTGAGAAGTTGTCAACAGCATCGCGCATCTCATCTATGTCAGCTCTGTCTTTGAAAGGCGAAGCAACATTGAGGTCAAGCTGTTTGACGTTCTTATATCCGTTGCCAGTTGCAGCCAACCATGACTCAAACATCTGCCACTTGATGCGCCACAGTGTCTCATACGTCAGCTGGTGACCTCTTACAGCTCGGTAGTAGGTCTTGCCGTCCAGCATTGTCTCAGTGGTGTTAGCCGCGTACACACCTGCCTCTGTCCATAAGTCATCAAGTCTCACACTTTCCATATGTTGACCAATGGCCTTCAGAAAGTTGAAGTAAGACCACATTGGCAAATTTCGAGTTTGCCCAGACTAGTTCCTTACCCCTGCTGTACAGAGGCTGATCAGCAGTGATGATGGTGTACTTCTGGCTGACATACTCAGAAATGGCCATGAAGCGATTGATGACGGTGGTCATGGTGTCACTGTCATCTGCTGGTGCCTGCAGGATTGGCAACATCCCGGCGGTCATTACTGGTGGATCCGCAGTGCTGACAGATTGATTGAATGCTCCCCAGCTTGGAACGGACATCGCTTCATCATGGATGCGTGACACCACCCAGGCCAAGTCCTTGGCACATATTGAAACAATTCGAAACATACCTATCCTTTAGTAGTGGTACAGGGTGTCCATAAATTATTCACCCCATTATAAGCCTTAATAAATTCGTTATTATAGGAGCTATCTTAAAACGGTTTGCGGCAATTAATAACACAACTCAAGAAATGTTTTTCTTTATTTCGCAGAACATCCACTAGGGGCACAATGGCGACAGTGAAGGAGAAAGCAATGTGTGTGTGCTGGGATGTGGGAAACCAAAATCTCCAATTACTGTACAGAGACGTTTATGGGAGGAATATCAGAAAACTCCACCAACAAAGCAATCACTCAAGCGATGGCTGAAACAATTTCAAGAAACGGCAGTGTGCTACATCAGAAAGGAGCTGGAAGGCCTAGTGTGTCTGAAGATACGATAGCAGAATTCAGGAGGCGTTTATCCGAAGTCCTACAAAATCCATCCTCCGACCAAGCAGAGAACTGCAAATACCGCGTTCAACAGTGCATAAAGTGGTCACAAGAGGTTGAAACTTTATGCCTACAAATTGCAAACCTTGCAGAAACTTCTACCAAATGACAAACCCAAACGGTACAGTTTGCTGTTGATATTTTGACCGTATGATGAAGATGAGCATTTTTTGAACAATGTCGTTTCAGTGATGAAGCGACATTCCATCTGTCTGTAAAGTCAACAGACACAATTGCCGTATATGGGGATCAGAAAATCGCATGAATTTATTGAACACGAATGCAACAGTCCCAAGATAACGTTTGGTGTGCTCTCTCCCATAACCGTGTGATTAGACCATTTTTCTTCCATGAGAACACTGTGAAGGTTACAAATTACCTAGATATGCTTGACTGTATGCTGCACCTCAGCTTGAGGTATGCAGCCCCGTGTGTTCTTTCAGCAACATGGGGCACCGCCACACTGGGGATTAGAAGTGCGGAGGTTCCTCAATGAAAAGTTCTCTTCTCGTTGGATCGGGCGAGATGGCCCTATTCCATGGCCTCCTCGTTCCCCGGATATCACGCCTCTGGATTTCTTTTTATGGGGCTACACAAAGGACAGAGTGTATGCAAAGAAGGTTAATGAACATCACAGAATTAAGACACCGGATTGAAGAGACATTAGCTTCCATCACGCAAGACATGCTTCTAATGTTTGGAACGAAATCATCTATCGCCTTGATGTTCTGCGTGCTACCAATGGGGCTCACGTGGAGGTTTACTGAATTAAAACAAAAATTTCTTGAGTTGTGTTATTAATTGCAGCAAACCGGTTTAAGATAGCTCCTATAATAACGAATTTATTAAGGCTTATAATGGGGTGAATAATTTATGGACACCCTGTATTATTATTATTTTACCAGTTAGCACTGTCTGCGCTCTTTTAATTGCATATACCAATCCAATGTCTGGCCAGACAGTGCATTGAAAATATTCAACATGTGAAAGTACACTATTACTTGTACTATGGTAGTAGTAGGCACATGCGCACCTCACCCAGCATGCTAAATGTAGTTTTTAATGGAAATAAGACATCCAGAGTCATAGTTAATTCAATTATTATCCATAAAATCACAAAAATAGCTTTATGTGCCAATGATACACCTTTAAACACGTTGTTACATCGAGCCACCAGTGAAATGCAAAATTCAAAATTTTCAGAATTGACTTTTGTAACCTTGTATGGGACCTTCAAACCCAAAATTGAGAGTGGCATCCACCCACATCTTGTTTGGCATCCTCAATACTACTTATCTAAGGTGGGTGCTACTATGGTAGTAGTAGGCACATGCGCACCTCACCCAGCATGCTAAAATGTAGTTTTAATGGAAATAAAGATCTCCAGAGTCATAGTTACATTCAATTATTATCCATAAAATCACAAAAATATGCTTTATGTGCTAATGATACACCTTTAAACACGTTGTTACATAGAGCCACCAGTGAAATGCAAAATTCAAAATTTTTCAGAATTTGACTTTTGTAACCTTGTATGGGACCTTCAAACCCAAAATTGAGAATGGCATCCACCCACATTGTTTGGCATCCTCAATACTACTTATCTAAGGTGGTGTGCCTGCTATTAACAAAAAAAACGCCGTTAAGTTTTTTCTAGAGACTTTTCAATTTTTGGCCAGCCCACCCTATAGTAGTATAGCCGCAAAAGGGGAGAGTGCAGGAATGTTGCAGGTTATTATGTAATGTTGCAAAGGGGAAGGGGGTTGTTGCAAAGGGGGGAAGGGGTTGTTGTAAAGGGTTGTTGGGCAAAGGGGGGAGGGGTTGTTGCAAAGGGGGGGTTGCAAAGGGGGGTGGGTTGAAACTTGAGGCGGCGTTTATCCCCAAGAGAAAGGAGTAGGAGGAGGAGAGAAAGGAGGAGAGGTTTCACCTGGCAGGAGCCAAGTGCCCACTAAGACTTCCAGCCGGGCTGCGTTGTTTTAGGCTCCTAATCAGCCAGAATCAGCCAGTTGGCTGAGCCAAGGGGAGAGACGCCTGAAGGAGAGAGAGAGACAGCTGAAGGAGAGAGAGCTGAAGAAGAGAGAGATGCTGTAGGAGGGAGAGACGCCTGAAGAAGAGAGAGATGCTGTAGGAGGGAGAGACGCCTGAAGGAGAGAGGTATAGGTACACATGCAGGAGTACTCATGCTGGAGGTACACACACATACGCACACATGCAGGAGTACACATGCAGTAGGTACACATGCTGGAGGTACACACATACGCACACATGCAGGAGTACACATGCAGTACACATGCTGGAGGCAAACATGCAGGAGAGAGAGAGAGACACCTGAAGGAGGAAGATACATGCAGGAGAGAGAGAGACACCTGAAGGAGGGAGAGAGACCCTGAAGGACAGAGTGGAGTTCTCCCCCAATTTATTTTCGTTCCCTAACCTAAGAGGCCACTAAGGGGTTTACCAAAGGGCCAGAATAGAGGAGCAGAGCTCCTTACTCGGCCGGAGCCGAGGGCGAATGGTTCTTCACCAGCTTCGCGATCTTTTCTAATCCTCTATTCTGGCTGAGTTGCCAGATAGCGCAAGGTATTCCAGATAGCGCCAGGTGTCCCATTAATCGTGTACACATATATGACGATAGTTATTCCAATTAAATTCTGTTTAAATACACCTTTATTAATTGCATACCTTTCCAGTTTTTTTTTTGCAATGATCGGATTGCTAGATATATATTATTATGCTATATATATTATATATTATTTTTATTTTATAACATTTAATTTTAGTTTACAAGCAAATTTAACATTAACTCCATTGAACTTAAAGAAACAAATAACAGTTTACCTTCGAAAACGCATAATAGAAAATAATTAATTTATGGGTAACTATTTCGACATAGTTTACTATAATTATATCAGTTCTTTTAAATATCTTCTGATATATATTATATAAAATACCACAATATATATTTATAGTTATTCAGTAACACATTAGAATGATTTACGCAATAATAGAATTAACAGTTACCCAATAAATAATTCGTTAGACAGAAACGAATTTTTTATAAGGGATACCCAGCTTCATTAAACTTGAAGATGAACGAAGCAAATAACATAGTTATCCATAATTCAGCCGAAAACAATTAATTTTTATGGGTAACTATTTCGACATAAGTTTACTATAATTATTCAGTCTTTTAAATATCTTCTGATATATATATATATATATATCTATATATATATAAAATACCACAATATATATTTATAGTTATTCAGTAACACATTAGAAAGATTTACGCAATAATAGAATTAACAAAGTTACCCAATAAATAATTCGTTAGACAGAAACGAATTTTATAAGGGATACCCAGCTTCATTAAACTTGAAGATGAACGAAACAAATAACATAGTTATCCATAATTCAGCCCTCACGAATAACGAAACGAAATGATCATTTACGATACAATTCGAAATACGATAATTTACGATACAATTCCACCAAACGAGATGAAAACTTATGAAACATATAGCCTCATTCCCTGCGAAGAAAAAATGAAAAAACGAAATTAAAAGAAACGAAGAAAGTTGGATTTCCCCAAAACACAGTCCACTATAGCGAGGTTGGTTTCGGAGAAAATCTGCTTGCGAGAGACCTTTCTTAAAGACAGCTCGATAAGTACCCAATGTTCCAAATATTAATATAGCCATTATAATTACTTCTACAATGAATCCAATTAAATTCTGCTTATTAAATAACTTTTTTAGACACTTGATTTTTTTATAAATATTTAAGTCACGAATAACAGTGGGAAAAACGTACCACAATATATATATATATATATATATATATATATATATATATATATGCTACACACAGACCGTGCATGGAACAAGGAACTCTTCTGGGATAATTAAATCCACTATAGTCCGAGTAAGTAATGACAAATACCGCCTCGGTGGTGTAGTGGTTAGCGTCGCGGACTACGAATCCATCGGCCCAGGGTTCGAGACCCGACGGCAGCCGGCGCGCAGCAAAACCCAGCTGTTCATCCTTCCACACAATAAAGAAAGTGGTTGGTAGATAAATGGGCACCCTAGGAGGCCTAGTGGTCAAGACGCTGGGCTACTGATGGGTCGTGGTTCGGAATCCACGTTAAACTGTAGGTCTAAGGTGGAGTGAAAAGCTTGACCTTCGTCAGAATGAACAATTCGGGCGGAAGCTAACCAAAGGTTAGCCCGACGCGGGCAACGGGTCACTCGCAAAGAGAATTTAATCATTGGTAAACTTCCTTCCAGACCACTCTTTCTATATATATATATATATATATATATATATAGAAAGAGAGCGAGAGTTTTGTTCAATAAATAATAATCGAAAAAAACATCATAATGCACGATTTTCTATGTAGCAATACTAATTAACTCTTTCTCGCCTACGGCGTTACAAGAACGTGCACTCGCTCGTAAATTAGACCTCCAGTTTAACATGGGTTCAGAAATACATCTCGTCGATGGGGTTCGTTGCTTACTCTACCACATGGACTTTTATATGTAAGAGACCTAACCTAACCTACGAAATACATCTCGTCAGGGCCGATCCTAGAGCCATATATAGCAATGGAAATGAGCGCGATGTGTCGTTAAATACGTGATTTAAAAAACAGGACCATTTTACCCGAGGCAGTAGTATATCCGAAAAACATCGTAATGCACGATTTTTTCTATGTAGCAATAATAATTAACTCTTTCAAATACGTGATTTAAAATAACAGGACCATTTTACCCGAGGCAGTAGTATATCCGAAAAACATCGTAATGCACGATTTTTTCTATGTAGCAATAATAATTAACTCTTTCAAATACGTGATTTAAAATAACAGGACCATTTTACCCGAGGCAGTAGTATATCCGAAAAACATCGTAATGCACGATTTTTTCTATGTAGCAATAATAATTAACTCTTTCAAATACGTGATTTAAAATAACAGGACCATTTGACCCGAGGCAGTAGTATATCCGAAAAACATCGTAATGCACGATTTTTTCTATGTAGCAATAATAATTAACTCTTTCAAATACGTGATTTAAAATAACAGGACCATTTGACCCGAGGCAGTAGTATACCCGAAAAACATCGTAATGCACGATTTTTTCTATGTAGCAATAATAATTAACTCTTTCAAATACGTGATTTAAAATAACAGGACCATTTGACCCGAGGCAGTAGTATACCCGAAAAACATCGTAATGCACGATTTTTTCTATGTAGCAATAATGATTAACTCTTTCAAATACGTGATTTAAAATAACAGGATCATTTAACCCGAGGCTAGTATGCCCGAAAAACATCGTATAACCTAACTATAATTTGCAACTATAGTTTACCTTGACTTTCATATGCTTCTATCCTGTTTTATTAATAAAGATTTTTAACTTTTAATAACGTATGAATAAAGATTTTTAACATTTAATTTTATTTTAGTATTTATTCATGCCACGCCGCCTTAGACCACAGCTTAACGTTGAAACCGAATGTTCTTTTTAAAATATAATTAGGATATAATTTCTTTATTATAAAATAAGTTAACAATTATGTTAACAAACAATACTAATAATTTGTAAGTAAAAAATATAATATAAGGGACTACCATAGAAATGTAAGTGCCTATAATTCGATTTTATATATATGTTACTCGTCCGGTCTCGTTATAGCGGATTGGTACACGTCATAGCTCCACCCAGCTACATCGGCAGCCAATCACTACGAACATCTGGTCTTTTGGGCGGAGCTTGGCGAATGTGCATATAAAAGGGGATATTTTCAGTTGGGAGTAACAGTAGCTATTTTCGCATCAGTGAATAATCAACCATGGACCTGTACGTCTCCCCAGACTTGTATGAAGAACGTGATACTGCAGCATTAACCACAATTAGTCTTTTCAATGCGGCTGATTGTGGCGAACTATTTTCGACGCAAACCGTAGAAGATATTTGCAGTGACGCTCCTTACAATCCGACGCAAGGGACTACCATAGAAATGTAAGTGTCCATAATTCGATTTTATATATATACGGAGAGTTGTAGTATTTCGTCAAATAGATACTAGTCAAAAATGTCAATCAATGTTATTTCCCCATCATGCTAAAATCGAAATTGGTAATCGAACCAAAGATATCTTCACATAATGGAGATCTGTCTGTCTGTCTGTATATGTTTTCCTTTAAGGTCCGATGAGGATTTGACACGAGTTATACAATCTTTTGAAGGGAATACGGATGATATACTGATCAGTCAGCAGTGTCACACATCCTCCACCATGGACCTGTACGTCTCCCCAGACTTGTATGAAGAACGTGATACTGCAGCATTAACCACAATTAGTCTTTTCAATGCGGCTGATTGTGGCGAACTATTTTCGACGCAAACCGTAGAAGATATTTGCAGTGACGCTCCTTACAATCCGACGCAAGGGACTACCATAGAAATGTAAGTGTCCATAATTCGATTTTATATATATACGGAGAGTTGTAGTATTTCGTCAAATAGATACTAGTCAAAAATGTCAATCAATGTTATTTCCCCATTATGCTAAAATCGAAATTTTTATGGCGTTCACTCCTCGAACCAAAGATATCTTCACATAATGGGGATCTGTCTGTCTGTATACTCTGTATATGTTTTCCTTTAAGGTCCGATGAGGATTTGACACGAGTTATACAATCTTTTGAAGGGAATACGGATGATATACTAATCAGTCAACAATGTCAAATAATGTAAGTGTTTTTCGATCTTTTTGGGATAAGAAGACGCAATATATTTTCATAAATTTATTAAATGAAAGAAATCAGTACAATAAACGAATATACAAATATACGAACAAAAACATTATAATATACAACGAGTACGTACAATTGGAAAACGGTTTTTTATCTGTCTGCATACCATTTCATCGTTTCGGTGAGTGTGACACGGGTCAAATAAATTTAAAAAATTTATAAATTCTTTATCATTTGACATATGCATGAGAAATGAGACACAGTACATTCCGCAAACATTAGTAAAATATCCCTGCATACGAAATGGGTTCCATACAACTTCGGGAATATGTAACTGAGCGAGAAATTTTACAATAATAGGGTCACTCCAGGGTTGAGTACCGAGTGAATCAAAATAGTACAGGCGCTGTCTATTTTTAAAATAGACAGCGATCCAGTGAATCCCTTCATTACCGATGATGTCTGTGTTCACAATAAGACTACCGCATTCTCGCGTACTTGGCAAACTCAATGTTTCATTCTTCGCAAACACGCCGATAAATTTGGAACGTGTGACTCGCTCCATTACTTTCTGAAGTGTATTAGCATCCATTTTAAAAGTCAGTGATAACGCTTCTAAATCTATCTACTTCTATTAGGGCTTGCGATTCGAGATATACTAGTACACTAATAGGAGCGTCTATAGGCTTGGCGAATTCCAGCCGCACTGAGATGTTACCGCTCTGCTGTGGTGTTAAATGGGTATTTACGCTAGCAGATAAGTCAGGTGTAATGTCAAACGGATAAAGGTTAAATTGATCAATGAATTCTTCCTGCGTTACCCCATTACCAAGCTCATCACAATCACCTGCAATATGGGTCAGATTACTATAGGCTCTGGCACAAAGAGGTAACACAGCGTCTGATGAATAGTCCGTACCCATTGTTCCACCCAAAGCAGTGCCATTAACGTATAGAGTTATATTTTTAAGTCCGAAATTCTCGAATTTAAAGGCACTCTTTTTATATTTTCCATTCACCGAAGCGTGGTCCTGCATGCCGATTAATATCCTTTTAGGAAGATTTCCCAGGGCAATGTTTTCTATCTGCTTCGATGCCAACCCTGCAGGAACCGTATATAGTTTGATCTGCACTCTGTTAATAGGATATTTCACTGTAGCGTTTAGTAAATTTTTCTCAATTTCTAGTTGTTTTGGTGAACTTAATTTCACTCGCCGTACGCGGAGGTATGTGTCCATAATGTGAACCACAACGGACTTTGCCCTCTTCTTGATTCGCATCCAGATTTAAGCAGATCTCAGGACTCGTGCGGGTGAGCTTTATTTTCATATCCACCCCGTTCACAAGCAACTTCTCCTGGAAAGTGAAATCTGTGTGCAACCGTCCAAAACACTCGTATATTTTCTTTTTAGAATTTTTAAATTTGTCCTTTATACTATTTTCATCTTTAGTTTGATAATATCCCTCCGCACTTAAAAAGGTAGCCTTCGCTTCTTTGGAAAAGTTGAGGACATTTTCCAAATAGGCTCGTAGATGATAGTACCCCGTGCCTGCCGATATGTTGGTCTGATTTAAATATACGTCACACTGGTTGAATATGGCGTGCAGAAAGTTTGTTTCAGGGTATACAGCATATTTGTCATCGCAGGCCGTTCCATCAGAATGGGCTATACGTAGCTTAGCGTACATGTGCACACAGCTTGGATCAAAAAAGTAAGGACCTGAGCTGGGTATCACGAATTCTATAGGTGCACTCGGGAACTAATTGTGTTTAAAGGGTTAATTGTAATAAAGTCACTGTGCTCAATAGAAACTTGGGTTGGCGGGAGCTCAAAAAAGGACAGCTCCGATTACAGCATTGTGAACTACATGGGTGGATGAAGCGTGCCATGGCGAAATAGTGACTCCTCTCTCGACAAGTGGTAAACAAACTATGATTCATGAGATCAATATCCTTAGCTTATATCAGTCAAAAAAGTGGTCAACCATAGGTTTCATTCGCTTACAGCATTTCTTTTTTGATAGCCTTTTACGTTTAATACCACGTGACCCCTTCTTCTTCTTCCGGGGAGCCCTCTTCTTCTTCTTCCCGCCACCACGCATTTTTCTCTTTGCATCTTTGATGATTTCGTTCCGTGTACGCTTTAAATGTTTTTTTAGGCTTCTTTAGGTTTAGCCCCGGCCAATATGTCTTCTGCAGTGTTAAGGCCTGATTGTAGCGCTTTCCTTCCAAGGTATCTGGCACCCCTCTTCAGCAAAGGAACAGCCGTACGTAGTATGGATGAAAAAATGGATCCAAGTCCACTACCGCGCTGGTATCGCATCCCTCGATAGACGGTGAAAGGCTTTCTATCCATTATAACTCAGTGCGTCGAAAGTGTAGCTTCACTGTTAAGCTCCCGTTACCGAATGGGAAGTTTTCGCCCTCAATCGTTCTTATATATATTGTGATATTGGTTATTAAATTAGTTGCGACATTCACATAATGGGGTCTGTCATATGTAATACTCAAACTCCTTCCTCTATGGTTGGGGATGTGAGCAATGCGCAGCAGGCGTGCCTGGGTATCCCCAACAAACTGGTGCTCCACTATATTACTGTAAATATAGCACATGTCTGGGGACCTTTCAGCCAATTTCTCCATCTTCAATTGATACATTAATCTGGACAAGTTATACTGTGTCTCGTGAAATGTGTCTCTTTGGAAGGCTGCGCTATATCGGCCGTTGGTTAGAATTTTGAACTTTCTATGTTCTTTAAGACATCTGTTAGTCTTTGATTTTAGGATTAGTGTATGTGCAGGGTTGTTTACGATTTCATATACTAAATCATTCGTAAGGTTTGAGTTTCTTAAACTTACGTTTAAGCCTCTCACAACATCCTCGGCCGAACCATATTGACCCGGCCCTAGTCTTACTTCTGTACTGTAATACCGTGCAATCTTAGTCCAAGCGATGCGCATAGTTTCATCCATAGCTACCCCAGCTTTTTCACACTCGTCAATGTCTCTAAGAATCGTAAAAACGGTTTCTTTATGTTCAATATTTAAAAAGACGGTGTCCAGCTGAATTTCGCATATCCCCACCTCATACGAATCACGACCCAATTCAATGTGCCCATGGAGTTCTGTTACAAAGTTGGCTAGCGTGTTGTTAGGGTGTACAGACAGGGACGAGGAGGACGGGAGTGTGACGTAGAAATGGTTAGGAGCCATGTTGCATACTATTTAAGCTTCATTATTGCATCAGCTTTTATATAGGTGTTGAAGCTTTCTGGGTACCCTAGCCATTTCACCAGGTACATTTTTCTCCTTCCTGAACCTTTGCTTCCTAAAATTTTCTCAATTTTAAACACATTTTTTTCTAAATTAAACGCAACTTTCTGCAATTCCTCGCGGTAAAAGCCTCCTGAGATTTCTTCCCCATTCAAATCTTCAATGTAATACATCATTATCACACCTTTAGGTCTCACAGCCCTAACTTTAAAAATCTCGCGTGTCCATCCTTGCTCAAAACCCTTTGCGAATTTATTCCCCGAACGCGACAGCCTTACATAATCATTGGTTTTGAAGCGCACAGAGTGTGGTGGTGGTGGTGGTGGTGGTGGTCCATCTCTTCTCGGGAGCGTACCTCTTTCTAAAACTTCGTTAGGTGTTGCCCCAATCGTGCGATGGTGTGAGCGGTTGTAGGATGATGCCAATGGTTCCAGAATGTCTAGAAATCTGTATGTGTTTTTATGTGTAAAATAACGGTGCATGCGTTCCTTTATGGTGCGCTGAACTCTTTCAGCTAAAGAAGCCTTATGTATAGAATTGGTTGTGTAATAGCTGATATTAAACTCTGTCAACATATTCTGAAAAGCACGGCCTATAAACTCCTTCCCCATATCCGTACAAAAATAGCCAGGAACCCTGTTTTCTTTTAACATTAGCGTTTTGGTGGCTTTAGCAACTGTTTCAGGTGATTTATTTTTCAGAGGAACTAGCCACAGATATCTAGAGAATACGTCTATTATGAATAGAATGTAGCGGTAACCATCGTTATACACAGAATATCTTTGCATGTCTGTTAAATCTGCTTGCCAAATAGAATCAATCGAGGAAGCCGTTGTCTTGGCTGTTTTAAACCTTTTTCTCACAGGCTTATGAAGCGTATAAGCGTCCTGCTCCCTCAAAAATCTTTCAACATCTTTTTTTCCTACTCCGTAAACACTTCTGTACAGTCTATCTACGCCGCCGTAAGAGGATGGGGTAGAAATGTCATAATAACGTTTAGTTAATACGTTAGCCATTTGCGTATTTTAGAGGCACGGTGGGTAGGGTTGGTTTAACCTCTTCTTGCTCCTCTTCAAAGGTGTTACCGCAGGGGGTGACGGCGCCTTCAATTGTGCACAGGTTGCATGTTCCAAGTCTTTTAACCTGTTCAGATTTCCTATCAACGTTTTAGGGACATTTATTTGTTGTAGTCTTGCTTTAATATGCTTCCATCCTGATGGTGATGGCCTATCCCACTTTCTCACCAGATCATGGACAATGTCTACGATATTCGATCCCTGTACCTTTGATCCTTCCACAATGATCTCCCCTGTATCGGTCCATTGTATGGCGGGATCCTCATTCAATAGATTATAAAGACTTAAGCCTTTACTCCTCAATGTAAGTGGGAGGGTATTTTTTAATACATGTTCGATATGTTGTGTGGCTAATCTTTTTGGTTGATCAGCTGTATCGTCGGGTACAGGTCCTATGTCGCCATCGTCCCCCGTGCTGTGCCTAATAACCACAGGAATCTCCGTAGGGCTCTTATAATTTTCGTACTCGTGAAGAAATTTCTGCAGAGCTTCTTGGTATAAGATTCTTTTCTCATCAGGTGTTTTTTCACTGTTTAATAGGGCTAACAATTCGCTTTCCATTCTTTTAAGTCTGCTTTTACGGGGATCTAGATCCGTGTCTCTTTGCAGTGAAGCGTACACCTCGTGGGGAATCACTACCACTTTCTTCATTATATTAATCTAGTCAGTAAAGGGCCCAAAACTGAAAATAAGATGGGGAGAAATGACCCTCCTGTTTGCACAATAACTCGTTTTTTCTTCGCTACAGTTTGACTTTTACGAGCGAGTGTACGTATTATGTTCTTGTAGCGGCGTAGGCGAGCCTTCTGATGGGTTTTCATTGATACATTGCAATTTATAACGTTAAGACAGATTTCACAGATGCATTTTAAAAAGTCGGCGTCGATATTTTTAATAAACATCTGCTGCATTGCCCGGGCAGTCGATGATAGATTTTTATTAATTCATGGTATTTCTTAGTCTCTTTGTCATTCTGGAATATACACCGTTTCAGGCTCGTTTGGAAATAATTCGTTCGCAGAAGCACTCTAAACGTGTTTCGCGGATGAAGGTCGCAAAGCAAATATCCGTAACGCGTGCTTGTAGCTTCTTTATAAACTTCCAAAAACTCCTTACGCTGATTCGGGAATATTTGATTGGCTAATACCCCAATTTGTGATACATCTCTACGTTGCGCGAATAGACTAGATATTGCGTATTTAACGACACATCGCGCATGTATCTATTTTTGAAAAATAGATCTGATTGATGAAGAAACACGCTTATGTTAAGATGGTGGGAGTATACTGTAAATGTCTCGGCAAACGTTTTATCCATCTCCAACAGAGATCGTCAATTACAATGATTGTATGTTCAGTTCCTTTAGCGAATTAACGTCATATACACCTTTGTGGAACAAAATATCATCTTGGTACTCGTTGAACACTGATTGATACGTCGAATAGCACCATATAACTTTATGCACAAATTTCCGAGAACATCTCGCCCTTTTCTTTAATGATTTTAAGCATAAACACAGTTTTACCACATCCTGTAGGTCCAGATATAATACATGTGGATGGGCTCGTGAATCTGAATTTTTCTACAGAGTCCATTTCTAACACGTCACACTCTTAAGTGGATCATTTACAAAATATTACAAATTTTGAGTGCTGATCCTTATATTTCTTCTCCACAGAACGACGATGAGTTAGAGCACCCTATCATTACGGATGACGATGACAGTGTAGTTGTGATCTCTCCCCTGAACCCTCACCAGCGATACAGGTTGCACGTCCAAAGCGGAGTATGAGAACCCACATCAGGTATAAAGCGGCCGAAATACGTACCTGTTGCAGCAGACCCCCAAACCCTCAACCTCTTACGCAACAACCTCCCCAGCAGCAGCACCTATATAGCCCCTTATTCCGACCCCGTTCTGTTAAGTCTACAATAATAGATCCCCAACCCTCCTACGCAACAGGGCCCCATCAGCAGCACCTAATATACCCCTAATTCCGCCCCCCGTTCTGTTGAGGATGTTATTACGTTCGAGTTAGTGCGCGCCGCAGCCCCACCCCGCCTTGACTAGAATCGGTATAGAGTCAGGGTCGACCATAGAGCCCTGTATAGCAATGGAATTGAGCGCGGGATACGCAGGGTTGTAGAGCGTATTATAGAGTTTGCTCTTCAGAATCGCGACGAGCGTGAGGTCAGGACGAGTCTGTCCTTTGGGTTCGGGTCAGATGACGGTGATGTAGACGATTATTGGGTGATAGTACCGTTTAGACGTTTGGCTGCTGAAGATGTAGAATATATATTAGGGCGTATAATGCAAGCCGTCCAAAGTAGTATAGCCTTCAATATGGACAACTTCACGGTAAATATTGACCGTGTATTCCGTGTTGCGGGTCATAGTGCCATACCGTACACTCTTAACTTCAATTCTCCAACTATTTACCGAAGGCATATAAACGTCGATCGTGTTGCGGCTTATAGCAGTACTCTTAGCACGTATGTTTACTGTACAAAATACACGGACTCAAAAAATTTGGCTGTCTACGATCGTTGAGCGTGCCCGTAAACTAGCTGTAGACTGTGAACTTGAATTGACTGCAATATGGGTCCTGAAGAGCTGAGAAAGGTAGAACAGGAAATGAATGTGCGCATAGTTATATTTGGTTTGGATGATCGCCGCCGGACTGTGTATGTTTTTAAAAGCTGTGTGAGAGATCGTACAAGGCCCCTACTTATTTTAGGATTGTCAGGGACAACGTATCTCCCCATCCGTAATAAAGGGGGCTTACGCGAGTTATGACAAAAGTCGAAAATATGGAGACATCATGATTTGTGTAAGGGGTGCCTCGAGTTTGCGGATGATATAGTGAGACATTGTAAAGATGTCACATGGTATGTGAGCAGTGTAAAAGCACCAAATGTGAAAGCCGTGTAGTTGAGAAGAGAGACTGTGATGTGTGTAGACGCACATTTTTCAATAATAGCTGCTTTGATCTCCATAAATCAATTGGTACGTGCAGGAAAATGAGAATCTGTGAATGTGTATGTTTCACACAATGGATAATTGGGAAAATTTAAGCACAAGTGCGACGTAATTCACTGTCCTACATGCCAGGAGGAATATAAGGCGGATGGAGTAAAGCATGTGTGTTATATGAAAGATGCTAAGCCTAAAAATAACCCTTGTATAACTGTGTACTACGATATAGAAACATATACGAACGCTGAAACCAAAGAGGTAATTCCACATTTACTTGTGAGCCAGACCATCTGTGATGAGTGTATGGGTATCGAATGTGACGAGTGCCCCAAATGCGGTAAACGGACAAACGTTTTTAAAACGAATGTCAGCGATAGTCCTGTGAAACTATTTGTTTCCTATATTGTCAAGTTAGCCGACAAGTTCAAAAAAATGACTGTGTATATTCTCGCCCATAACGGGGCAAAGTTTGACACGCAGTTCTTTATAAGGAGTTGCTTGAACACGAATCCTCTGAGATATTTACAGGTGATCCATTGAAAAGAGGCAACAAATTAATACAGATGCAGATAAGAGGCAATGTACAATTTAAAGATACTTTATTATTCACACCTTGTAAATTAGCAAAGCTACCCAAGGTGATGGGAGTAGCAGCTGAAGTTTTCAAAGGATACTTCCCATACACTTTCCTCACCAGCGAGACTTTAAACTACGTAGGCCCACCGCCCCCAAACATTATTTTGACTGTATGGATGAACGTGAAGACTTTGATCGATACTACGACAGTTTTAATGAAAGTAACCCTTATAATATAGCTGATGAATGTGAGCGTTATTGCGTGAATGATGTGCGCGTGCTCAGAGTATGTTTCCAGACCTTTAGAAGTATGTACATAGCCCGTTTCAAATGCGATCCACTGCAAGTCGCAACCACCATCGCATCATTATGTTTTACGGTGTTCAAGAAAACTTCATGCCTAAAGACACCTTAGCCATTATTCACCGAAACAGCCCCCGCAGTTACGGACACAAGGCTATTTACTGGCTCATACACCTGCAGCAACAAACAGGTGTATACATAAAGCACGCCCGCAACACGGGTGAAGTACCCATTAAGATTAATGACGTGTTTTTGGGTTGATGGGTTAAGTGAAAACCGTGTCACTGGTGTGAAGACTGTGTATTCCTTTAATGGATGCTGGTGGCATGGATGCCCCCGCCCTGAGTGCGGTATCGTCGGAGATATCCACGGTAGATCTCCTGCCGACTGTCTTGCAGGGACCCGCACCCGCGATCAACTTATAGGATCGCAGTTCACTCACAAAGTCATGTGGGAGCATGAATATGATGCACGGATGGAGACAGACGGTTGTATACCGTGAGGAAATAAAAACGATCAAGCGTTCAATGGTGCTGGACCCTCTCAAATGTGGTGATAGCTTGTTTGGAGGACGTACAAATCCATTCAGGACTATACTTTCCACCTACGGTGGGCGTGAAGCTCCATTACTACGATTTCTGTTCTTTATACCCATACGTGATGAAGAGCCATCCGTACCCCGGGGCGCTCCTGAGAGAAACTGGTGGGACCTAGCATACCCTCCATCAATGAATTTTCAAAAAAATTTGAATGATCATTACTTTGGGCTCTCTTTCGTAGACGTACTCCCCCAAGCAGTTTATGGATGCCTATCTTACCTGTCGTTATCGATGACAAGCTCATGTTTCCCCTGTGCGTGAAGTGCGCGGAAGAGGATAACGGCGAATGTAACCATATACCCCACCAGCGTAAGATCAGAGGCGTATACAAGTCCTGAGCTGGCCCTAGCCGTACGCCATGTTATAGAATACTGAAGATACACGAGGTGTGGAGGTTTCAGAAGCTCCCCAACCTTTTTCACACCATATATAAAACGCCTTTTTGAAGGATAAGGTTGAAGCATCAGGGTATCCGCGAGGAGTTGATACCGAAAATGATAAGTCTGCCTATATTCAACGTTACCGCGACCGCGAAGGTATACACTTGATCGTGTCCAAATTGTAAAGAATCCTGACAAGCGCTTTAGTGCAAAAGTTGTGTCTAAACAGTCTATGGGGAAAATTTGCGCAGAATACCGGCAGAGGGAACATTCATTTGGCACAAAGTTATAGCGATGTCTGGGATTATGCCAATGCCCCGATAAAGAGGTCATGGAGATCGTGAATGTAGGTAATACTTACGTAATAAAGTACAACAACACTGAATTTGCCACAGATACCTCAAGGGTTACAAACATACCTGTGGCGAGCTTCACAACAGCCTACGCCCGTATAAAACTTTGGGGTCTATTGCATTCTCTTGGGCGGAGAGTATTGTATGCCGATACAGATAGCGTGATATTCACAGAGAGGGAGGGTGATTACATGCCCGCTATTGGGGAGTTCCTCGGCGAGCTCACTGATGAGATCAAGGATGAGTATGGGGACGACGCATACGCCGACTCTTTTATCTCAACAGGACCTAAGACTTATGGGGTACGGGTCAGGGTAGGGGAGGAAATGAAATATATCGTGAAGGCAAAGGGTATTACGCTCAACCATGCGAATCGGGAGGTTGTTAACTTTGAGTCGTTGAAGGATCTAGTATGTTTGCAACCTCACCAACTAATTGTAGGCACCCACAATTTTCGGGCGCAGAAGCTGGGAGGCGTGAAGGAACTTAGGGGTACGATGGTGTGCCGTAACACCTATAGGAAACGTTACCAGTTACCTGGTACCTATGATACCGTACCCTTTGGATACCAATGATGCTTCTAACTCACACGTCTTGTATATAATCGTATCTATTTGTATATATATATATATATATATATATATATATATATATATATAACTTGAATATCCCGTTTATTAAATCGTATTTGTAAATATATATATAACTTGACTATCTCGAATCGTATTTGTAAATATATGAATATCTCAAAAATCAAATAGCGTTTCACTTTCTCCTTTGTGTGTGTGTGTGTGTGGTGTGTGTGTAGGTGAAAGTTCTAAGCTCCGCCCACTGCGTGAGTCATGCTACTCTCTGGGAGTCCCTGCGTGGTCAGTCGACCGCAGTAAGCCCGAGAGATCAGACGTGTACTCAGATCAGACGTATATTGAAATGGCTACCTTTAATATCACTTGCACAACGTTTATGAAATGGTATTCAGTAAAGTGTGAGGATGTGGTGGATACCGAAAAACTTCCTATTCCCCCCTCCTATGCCTCTTTTAAAACCACATTGGATTGTGCGAAGTTCCAAGATGTACAAATACTCTACGGATGTTCTGGTGAGACTGTTGAAGGCTTTCGTTGCACAGACGATGTGCTGAAGTATGCTGCAGGGCTAAACTTTATAAAGTCTCACATACACCGTGAAGTAAAGAAACAACGCGTGCAGAAGAGAAGCAGCAGGTATGGATAATGAGCCTTGTGGATGGGTGGTGGACAAGCGGTATTACGTCATGCTACACCATGTCGATTACTCATACCCTACGTCTGAAAATGTGAATCTCGTGATCATGGACAATCTTAGGTGTTTTTATCACTATATTAACGTATATCATGATGAGGTTCATAGTGAGGTTGTGGCTAGTGCCATGCGTGAGTTTTTAACAGATTTTAGAGACGAGTATCGTTTGATGGGTAGAAAGGAAAAATATGAGCATATGTTCCTCTCAAATAGTGCGCCGGAGTGTGGAGATGATTAGCTCCTAGTTCTTATCCAAAGTGCGTAGGCTGGTAGTGACGAAACGGAAAAACAAATATGTGCAACAATTCGACTCGCGGAACAAGCCCATTCACGTATCATCGAGTCAGCCGCCCGTCGAACCATTCCTGCCTGTGCCTCACACGGCTCATAGTTATCTCAGAGCTTGAACCGAGTGGACGTGCGCTCCTCGAATACGATGGAACTTCCTTTGAGCAGCATTCTCAACGCCTCGTACGATGTGTCCGTGACGAAATCGTTGCGCGTGTTCAGGCGTAATTCCGGTACCATTAGCTATGTACTGGAAACGGAATGTAGACCGACAAACAAACGGGTTTATTTAAGTATCGAGGAGATGAATAGAATCTTCGTGATAGTTGAGAAGTGGTGTGAAGATCGTTATAAAATACCTGCTAACGTAGGTACAAGAAGAGAGCAGATTAGTGACGCGCCCTCATACGCCGTTGTATGTACGTTGTGTATAAATAACGATCGGCCATGCATTGATATACGGCTGATGTGGAAGAATGCTTCTGATAATAACGCTCTTATTCCTACGCGAAACCGTTTCATCCTCGACAGAATGTTTGAAATCGTCGGATTCCGTAAACTGAAACCTATATTAGACGCGCGTGTTACGGATATGTTTTATTTTGATACAGTACTTGAATACGCATACACTGCTCTGCTCGATGGGTTTACCGAGTGTAGGACTGGTGAGAATGGTCTAGTGCTGGATGTTTATTTAAAAAGTTTAGACTCTTTGAAATACCATGAACTTTGGTACAAAGCAATTGATCGGTACAAGGCTGAGCTCACCTACACCGTTCACCCTGAAGAACTATTTCTTTATATAACGCGCAGTTGTCGTAACGATTTAGAAGATTATTTCAATTGCCGCTATGTTGAGTGAAGAGTTCACGATGAAAGCTCGAGTCGGTAGAAATAAACCCTCGATTGGAAAAGCGTTCTTATAAACTTGTGTTTAATAATGTAGCTAACGATGAACTCTTTGTGCGTGCTTTTGATTGTATTCTAGACGTGTTTAAAGATGACTTACCAACCGGTTGTAAAGTGGGAACAAAAATAGTACTGAACGATATGAAAGCCATTCATATCGAATACAGGTTTCCCTATACTTTAAGCGGTGAAATATTATTAAGCCGCATATACTGCGTAATGCAGAGCAATAATGATGTAATTGTAAACTCGATTAAGACCGATTTTAGTATTTTGAAAAAAAAGTGAATTGTATATATATATTTTGCTTGACGATTATACGCATATTTCTATTGATTTGTGTTTATATATATATATATATTATGCTTGATATTTCTCCTGTACTGTTATGTACATATTTCTATTGATTTGTTTTATATATTATATATATTATATAATAATATATATATATATATATATATATATATAATATATATATATATATATTTGCTTGATATTTCTCCTGTACTGTTATGTACATATTGAAGTGTATATGAAATGTATATTTTATTTTATATATCACCATAATTGTGTGTGTGTGTTATATTTCTCCTGTACTGTTATGTACATATTTCTATTGAAGTGTATATGAAATGTATATTTTATTTTATATATATCCATAATTGTGTGTATATTTCTGTTATACGCATATTCCTCAAATGTATATTTATTTTCCATATATTTATAATAAAAAGAATGATGCAATGTTGTTTATTGTTATGCCTTCTACTGCCGGTATTCTAATAATGTATACAACAGGTATCTGGCAATATTTAAGCCTTCTAAGCCAACTGGCTGATTAGGAGTCTATAATAGTGTATACAATGGAATACATGGCGCTATCTGGCAACTCAGCCAACTGCTGATTAGGCGTATATAATAATAATGTATGCAATAATACTGCTAAAAAGAGGTATCTGACAACCAGCCAACTGGCTGATTAGGAGTCTATAATAATGTATACAATGGTATCTGGCAAACTCTGTCTTCGGAATACATGGCGCTATCTGGCAACTCAGCCAACTGGCTGATTAGGCGTATATAATAATAATGTATGCAATAATACTGCTAAAAAGAGATATCTGACAACCAGCCAACTGGCTGATTAGGAGTCTATAATAATGTATACAATGGTATCGCGGTATCTGGCAACTCAAGCCATTTACGCCAACTGGTTGATTAGGAGCCTATAAACAACGCCAGCCCGGCTGGAAGTCTTAATGTGCACTTGGCTCCTGCCAGGTGAACACCTCTCCTCCTTTCTCTCCTCCTCCTTTCTCTTGGGGGATAACGCCGCCTCCAAGTTTTCCCCCACCCCCCTTTGCAACAACCCCCTTTTGCAACAACCCCCACCCCCTTTGCAACATTACATAATAACCTGCAACATTCCTGCACTCTCCCCTTTTGCGGCTATACTACTCACTATAATATGAGTGTCTGTATATGTTTTTCTGATGAATATAAAATATCTTTTTTACGCCATTGAAAAATCAGTTTTGTTTGCAAATGTCACGATTTGCTTTGAGTTGAAATAAACAGTATTTTATTCATTCTTTCTCTCATTCATTTTTCAGTTTTTATTTAGTTGGTTGTGATTTATTCATTTTGCTCTTGAAGGGAAAAAAATGGTTCTTTAATTTCGAGGTTTTTCGAAGATCTTAAAGTAGACGTTCCTAAATTTTCCTGGTGAATATTGGCCCAGTTAATTTCTATATATTTTATCTGGAATGAATAAACGACAGAGTTTAATGGCACCCAGAAAAGTTAGGATGAAAGTTTTGCTTAATTTTCTGGCGAAAAAAATTCATAAAGTGTTTTTATGAGTGACTCTCTTGAGATTATAGGAAGGAAGGGGGAAATTATAAATAAAATTAATCACACTTCTGCTTCAGAAATTATTAACTTCTCCAACCGAATTCCATGCACTGATCTGATAGGATTACGTCTGCCCCGGGTTTGGGCAATGTTGGACATCCTCTGACGAATTGGACCTATGACGGAAATGCCTCGTAAATAGGAGTCACCCTCAATTTGCTTTATGTCGTATAGGAAACTTTTTTCAGTTTCGTAATTCTTCTGGCATTGTCACAGTGGGTATACCAGGCAAACCCTCTTGTTAAAATCGGGAGTAAAAACGGGTATCCTGAAAACACGTTTTTCTATTCATACCCGCCGGTTGATGTCAAGATTTATAACTTTATCAGTGCTTGAGGTGAGAAATGAATGCAGAGTGAAATCTTTTTTTTAATAATATAATTTGTACCAATTTGAAAGTGCCATAACTTTTGAACTTTTAAACCTATTTTGATGAAATATCTTAAAACTTTTGAACTTTTGAAGCTATTTTGATGAAATATTTTAAAACTTTTGAACTTTTGAAGCTATTTTGATGAAATATTTTAAAACTTTTGAACTTTTGAAGCTATTTTGATGAAATATCTTCAAATTGATACAACTTTAAATGCGTTTTCCTGGCGTTTTTTACTTTTGTCGTTTAGCCACTTCTTCCTAGGAGTGCTTCATATATCATACTGATTACAGATGTGCTTCATACCCACTAAATCTAAACCTATATTTCAAGCTTGTTAGTTAAGATTCTTTGCGAGAACTTCAAGATCTTATGATTCAGATGATGAATGGTTTAGATTGAATGTTCCTAAGTTGAAATACATTTAGAATATGTAAAATGTAATACGATATTATTAAGAATAGTGTTTAATTTTAAGTTTATATATATATATATATATATATATATATCAAAGCTATTGACTTCTCCTTAGGGAACCGGAGCTTACAGATGAAAAGAAGGATCAACACAACGGCAAACATTTTCATTTATTTGTACATCAGACGTTTCGACAAATCTTTTGTCATCATCAGTGAGTTAAGTCTTAAAACCTTAAAACAAAATTGAAAAGTGAAAGTTACATCAATACAATATTAAAACCATTAAAATTAAAACCTTAAAGCAAAATTAAAATTGCATCAATACAAAATTAAAATCATTTAAATTTCATCACTATAAAAACTAAAATTAAATTAAATTTCATCACTATAAAAACTAAAATTAAATTACCTCAATAGGTAAATACACAATGTTTACATCCACCTCCATACTTGGCAAAGTCTAACGGAACACTAGATGGTCAGAGGATTAGAAAGGGTATGTCCATAACTCCAAACTATATAAATCATGGCAACATAAATTATTAAATTTGGAGCTTCAATCGAAAACTAAAACAGTGAGTTTTCTCAAGCTGAAATATAAGAATTCTCTGTTTGGTCTAAAATCTAGGGTGTCTTATATTGATTATCATTGTTTAGTTACTAAATTTCAAACTTGCTGTGATAAAATTGTCAACAGACATAAAAGGATACATGCTGCCAAATTGGAAAAATTGGGAATCACTAACCAACCGTTTTCACAGACATACCCTTTCTAATCCTGACCATCTAGTGTTCCGTTAGACTTTGCCAAGTATGGAGGTGGATGTAAACATTGTGTATTTACCTATTGAGGTAATTTAATTTTAGTTTTTATAGTGATGAAATTTAATTTAATTTTAGTTTTTATAGTGATGAAATTTAAATGATTTTAATTTTGTATTGATGCAATTTTCATTTTGCTTTAAGGTTTTAATTTTAATGGTTTTAATATTGTATTGATGTAACTTTCACTTTTCAATTTTGTTTTAAGGTTTTAAGACTTAACTCACTGATGATGACAAAAGATTTGTCGAAACGTCTGATGTACAAATAAATGAAAATGTTTGCCGTTGTGTTGATCCTTCTTTTCATCTGTAAGCTCCGGTTCCCTAAGGAGAAGTCAATAGCTTTGATATTAACCCAGAGATATGGCCGATCGACATTGAACTATTACAGACAATGTGAAAGAGTCTATTTGAAACTGAACAAGGCTATTTGTGATGAGAGTTTCTTGTCTAAGTGCAAAAGTTATAATATTGTGCCTAATTTCCTTAGATTTAAACTTTATAATAAACGCCTCCATAACTCCAAACTATATAAATCATGGCAACATAAATTATTAAATTTGGAGCTTCAATCGAAAACTAAAACAGTGAGTTTTCTCAAGCTGAAATATAAGAATTCTCTGTTTGGTCTAAAATCTAGGGTGTCTTATATTGATTATCATTGTTTAGTTACTAAATTTCAAACTTGCTGTGATAAAATTGTCACAGACATAAAAGGATACATGCTGCCAAATTGGAAAAATTGGGAATCACTAACCAACCGTTTTCACAGACATACCCTTTCTAATCCTCTGACCATCTAGTGTTCCGTTAGACTTTGCCAAGTATGGAGGTGGATGTAAACATTGTGTATTTACCTATTGAGGTAATTTAATTTTAGTTTTTATAGTGATGAAATTTAATTTAATTTTAGTTTTTATAGTGATGAAATTTAAATGATTTTAATTTTGTATTGATGCAATTTTCATTTTGCTTTAAGGTTTTAATTTTAATGGTTTTAATATTGTATTGATGTAACTTTCACTTTTCAATTTTGTTTTAAGGTTTTAAGACTTAACTCACTGATGATGACAAAAGATTTGTCGAAACGTCTGATGTACAAATAAATGAAAATGTTTGCCGTTGTGTTGATCCTTCTTTTCATCTGTAAGCTCCGGTTCCCTAAGGAGAAGTCAATAGCTTTGATATTAACCCAGAGATATGGCCGATCGACATTGAACTATTACAGACAATGTGAAAGAGTCTATTTGAAACTGAACAAGGCTATTTGTGATGAGAGTTTCTTGTCTAAGTGCAAAAGTTATAATATTGTGCCTAATTTCCTTAGATTTAAACTTTATAATAAACGCCTCCATAACTCCAAACTATATAAATCATGGCAACATAAATTATTAAATTTGGAGCTTCAATCGAAAACTAAAACAGTGAGTTTTCTCAAGCTGAAATATAAGAATTCTCTGTTTGGTCTAAAAATCTAGGTGTCTTATATTGATTATCATTGTTTAGTTACTAAATTTCAAACTTGCTGTGATAAAATTGTCAACAGACATAAAAGGATACATGCTGCCAAATTGGAAAAATTGGGAATCACTAACCAACCGTTTTCACAGACATACCCTTTCTAATCCTCTGACCATCTAGTGTTCCGTTAGACTTTGCCAAGTATGGAGGTGGATGTAAACATTGTGTATTTACCTATTGAGGTAATTTAATTTTAGTTTTTATAGTGATGAAATTTAATTTAATTTTAGTTTTTATAGTGATGAAATTTAAATGATTTTAATTTTGTATTGATGCAATTTTCATTTTGCTTTAAGGTTTTAATTTTAATGGTTTTAATATTGTATTGATGTAACTTTCACTTTTCAATTTTGTTTTAAGGTTTTAAGACTTAACTCACTGATGATGACAAAAGATTTGTCGAAACGTCTGATGTACAAATAAATGAAAATGTTTGCCGTTGTGTTGATCCTTCTTTTCATCTGTAAGCTCCGGTTCCCTAAGGAGAAGTCAATAGCTTTGATATTAACCCAGAGATATGGCCGATCGACATTGAACTATTACAGACAATGTGAAAGAGTCTATTTGAAACTGAACAAGGCTATTTGTGATGAGAGTTTCTTGTCTAAGTGCAAAAGTTATAATATTGTGCCTAATTTCCTTAGATTTAAACTTTATAATAAACGCCTCCATAACTCCAAACTATATAAATCATGGCAACATAAATTATTAAATTTGGAGCTTCAATCGAAAACTAAAACAGTGAGTTTTCTCAAGCTGAAATATAAGAATTCTCTGTTTGGTCTAAAATCTAGGGTGTCTTATATTGATTATCATTGTTTAGTTACTAAATTTCAAACTTGCTGTGATAAAATTGTCAACAGACATAAAAGGATACATGCTGCCAAATTGGAAAAATTGGGAATCACTAACCAACCGTTTTCACAGACATACCCTTTCTAATCCTCTGACCATCTAGTGTTCCGTTAGACTTTGCCAAGTATGGAGGTGGATGTAAACATTGTGTATTTACCTATTGAGGTAATTTAATTTTAGTTTTTATAGTGATGAAATTTAATTTAATTTTAGTTTTTATAGTGATGAAATTTAAATGATTTTAATTTTGTATTGATGCAATTTTCATTTTGCTTTAAGGTTTTAATTTTAATGGTTTTAATATTGTATTGATGTAACTTTCACTTTTCAATTTTGTTTTAAGGTTTTAAGACTTAACTCACTGATGATGACAAAAGATTTGTCGAAACGTCTGATGTACAAATAAATGAAATGTTTGCCGTTGTGTTGATCCTTCTTTTCATCTGTAAGCTCCGGTTCCCTAAGGAGAAGTCAATAGCTTTGATATTAACCCAGAGATATGGCCGATCGACATTGAACTATTACAGACAATGTGAAAGAGTCTATTTGAAACTGAACAAGGCTATTTGTGATGAGAGTTTCTTGTCTAAGTGCAAAAGTTATAATATTGTGCCTAATTTCCTTAGATTTAAACTTTATAATAAACGCCTCCATAACTCCAAACTATATAAATCATGGCAACATAAATTATTAAATTTGGAGCTTCAATCGAAAACTAAAACAGTGAGTTTTCTCAAGCTGAAATATAAGAATTCTCTGTTTGGTCTAAAATCTAGGGTGTCTTATATTGATTATCATTGTTTAGTTACTAAATTTCAAACTTGCTGTGATAAAATTGTCAACAGACATAAAAGGATACATGCTGCCAAATTGGAAAAATTGGGAATCACTAACCAACCGTTTTCACAGACATACCCTTTCTAATCCTCTGACCATCTAGTGTTCCGTTAGACTTTGCCAAGTATGGAGGTGGATGTAAACATTGTGTATTTACCTATTGAGGTAATTTAATTTTAGTTTTTATAGTGATGAAATTTAATTTAATTTTAGTTTTTATAGTGATGAAATTTAAATGATTTTAATTTTGTATTGATGCAATTTTCATTTTGCTTTAAGGTTTTAATTTTAATGGTTTTAATATTGTATTGATGTAACTTTCACTTTTCAATTTTGTTTTAAGGTTTTAAGACTTAACTCACTGATGATGACAAAGATTTGTCGAAACGTCTGATGTACAAATAAATGAAAATGTTTGCCGTTGTGTTTGATCCTTCTTTTCATATATATATATATATATATATATATATATATATATATATATATATATGGAAAGCGGTTGTATTAACAGATTGTTAAGTACTTTCCAGCCAACAAATTTTACGAGCACACCTCTTTATTCAACATAAATGAGGAGTTTGACATCCAGTAATTTATTTTGTAGAGAAAAACCGCTTCGTCTAAGCAAGGACCCTTCTAACGCTTGGATTTGAGTATAATTATAACGTGCTCTGTTCCCTTAATTATCCAGTTTAAATTTTTTAAAAAAAGTAGATTTGGTAAAGCAACTTGTACATACAGTATACTGTACTGTAAAATGACACTTTATCACTCAGAAATGTGTGTAACTTTTCATAACAAACACTTTCTTGGTTAATGAAAATTTTTTATTTTAATTTGATTTTTATTGAAAAAATCAATAAGTATTTGAAAGAAATTTGGATAATGTTTAATTAATATTTTAATTAGATATTATTATTATTATTATTATTAGTAGTAGTAGTAGTAGTAGTAGTAGTAGTAGCTCTATTTTAACGTAATTCTTACATTTATTTGACAAATTTTTCTGTGTTTGCATCCAATCTTTTGAATGATCTTGAAAAGATTGAATGCAAACACAGTAAATAATGAATAAATCAAAAGTTAAATGTAAGAATTACTTAAAAATGGAAGTTGATATAAAAAAATTTTCCTCCTCCTCTTCTTCTTCTTCCTCTTCTTCTTCCTCTTCTTCTTCTTCTTCTTCTTATTATTATTATTATTATTATTATTATTATTAATTTCCTTTTGTTCCTGCTACCTCGGCAGAGGTCCAGAGTGCAGCGATATTTAGAACCCTATAATTTATCATCTCCAAATCAATATGGCTTCCGTAATAATAAAACAACGGAAATGGCTATTTTAAATCTTATGGAAAATCAAACTATAGCTAAAGAGAACAAAGGAATAATGATATCAGTATTTATGGATTTGAGTAAGGTGTTGGGTGTAATAGACCATAATATTCAACTTAACAAATTTTATTGTTACGGCTTTGGAGGAGAAATCAGTGATTGGATTTAAAGTTATTTGTCCAATAAATATCATTTTGTATCAGTAAATAAGGTTTGCTCAAATAAAGCGATCGTCAAACATGGTGTACCAAAGGGCTCAGTTTTGGGTCCACTGTTATTTTTATTATATATAAATGACCTTCCACGTTCATCAGATATATTTAACTTCATAATGTTTGCAGGGTGCTAGGACAACTGCCCCCCGACAACCGCCCCCCGGACAATTTCCCCCCGACAACCGCCCCCCGGACAACCGCCCCCCGGACAACTGCCCCGTAGGACAATCGCCCCCCGGATTATTGCCCCCCCATAAGTAAATAAAATTAAATAGGAATTAAATTTATTAATATTTATAAAAACTAACCTAACCTAACCTAACCTAACCTAGCCTACCTAACCTAACCTAACCACCAACTATGACTTTCAAAACGACCTTTCAATAAGTATTGCCAACTGTTTAAATATAATTAATTAATCCATAGTGTATATGAAATACAATAAGTCTTGCCAACTGTTTAAATAAAATTAAGTAGCTAAACTTCATAATTTTATTATAAATAAGTAAGCAATAATTGGAAAAATTTTTGTTAAATATGCTAACTTTTTAATATAATTTTTTTTCAGGCTACAAGCAAAATTAAGCAAGAATTGGCAATAATGTTGTTAAATATTGTTTTAGCTTGCCATTTTTTAAACGTAAACTTAATTTCTATTTAATTTTTATTTACTTATGGGGGACAATAATCCGGGGGGCGATTGTCTACGGGGGCAATTGTCCGGGGGGCGGTTGTCGGGGGGCAATTGTCCGGGGGGCGGTTGTCCAAGGGGCAGTTGTCCGGACACCTGTTTGCAGATGATACAACTGTCTTTTTCTTGCAAGGATGTTAATTCAGCTAAGAATATATTTAAATCAGAATTTATTAGTGTTATAATGAAATGGTTGACCATCAATAAACTCTTCCTAATACCAGTGAAACAAATTTTATGATTTTTACTAAGGGGTCATTCCAAAATTATGTAACGCAGAAGGGGATGGGGTGTTAGGCCAGGTGTTACAGTGTGTTACATGGAGGTGGGGGGTGTTAGGGCAGGTGTTAAAGTGTGTTACATGGGGGTGGGGGATGTCACCTCAAGTGTTACATAACACTTCATCACCAAAAACTTACATACTGTAAAACTGGGAAATGACAAGATATGTAATTTGAGCACGTGTCTTGTATATAATATAGGTGAGAGTAACAAATTATTATCATGCATAAAAAAGGTGTTTTGAGTAAGTGATGAGCAACAAGTTTTTGGTGAAAGAGAAGAAACAATTTATTGAAAATAACATTTTATAGGGCAATGGGGGGGGGGGATAGTGCTGGTGTTATATAATTTTTTAGGAGGTGGTTGGATAGGTGTAACAGAGTGTTATGGGGGGTGAGGGGGGTATAAGTTTTAGTGGAAAAAAGCGTTACATAATTTTTGAATGGCCCCTAATAAAGTAAATATGTATTTTGATGAACTTGATGAAAATTACTGTAAAGAAGTTTACTGTTACAAAATTTCTTGGTGTAATGCTAGAGAAGAATTTGCAATGAAGTGATCATGTAAATTATATCGCGAAAAAGATTTTAAGGGACGTTGCTATAATATTTAAATTTAGAAATGTAGTCCCTAAACAGGTCTTATTAACTCTTATCATACTCTTGTCCTTCCTTATATAATGTACTGCACCCTTGTTTGGGGAAACTCCGCTAACAACGCTTTAAAGAGTATTTTTATCATCCAAAAACGAGCAATAATTTTGTTATCTGATGCTGATTTCCATGATCATTCTAGTGCATTATTTAAGGAGTTAAAACTACTAAAGTTCAAAGATCTCATCAAACTGACACATTTTATGTTTATTTACGCGTGGAAGAACAAAATCACTAACTTACAAATGGGTAAATAAATATTTTGTAACTCATCAAGAAATCCATTGATATCAGACCAGAAATAGATCAAAGCATATTATTTTCCAGTTTAGATTGCCTTCATCTCAGAAATTACCGATTTTCACTGGATTGAAGCTATGGAATGATTTAAATGCTGGTATAAAAAATATTTTGGCTGTAAATTCATTTAAAACCAAGTTGAAATCTCGATTAATAATGGAATACTATTAAAAATGTAGGATTAAATGTACGTTACTATGGTTTATTCATTTATCGTGTGTAATCTTGGGTTAAATGTAAGTTACTTGTTATTGTTCATCTCTTATCTATCATGTCTAATATTGATTTATTTGTATAGTATTGGTATCATACTTTCAATAATGACTTTGTATTTGCTTTATATCGATAATAATAATTTAAGATTAATACATACCCTAATTGATAATTCTTATTCATCATTTATGTATTATCACTAATAATAAATATCTGTTTTATTTTTAATTAAGAGACCAGTAAAGCATAAAGCTTAAGGGCCAAATTAAATAAAATAAATAATCCAATTTCACAATTATTTATGTCATTGCAAATTGTAAAAGTACTGTATTTATTTTATCAATAAAGGTTATGTATGGTAAAAGCAAACGAATAAATATTATATATATTATATTACATTAAAGCAGATAAATAAAAAATTTAATTTTGACCCCTAATTTTGAATCATATAATGATCTCAATAACTTCAAAAGCTTTATAAATTCACATAAAATTATAAATTGTTTTAATCTAAATAAAACTTTTACTACTTTAATACTATTTATTATTATTATTATTATTATTACTAGTAGTAGTAGTAGTAGTAGTAGTAGTAGTAGTAGTAGTTGTTGTTGTTGTTGTTGTTGTTTTCATTACTTATGGCTTGGAAGACATTCCTTCAAGTTAACAGAACATAGTGTTTAAAAGGATGAGCTATTAAGCTAAAATTATCAGGCTTCCAAACACGATTCCCAGTTAAAGTTGAAATAAAGCAATTAAAACATAAAGAAGTACGTGTTTGTGTGAATGTTTCGTGCATGCAAAGTGATATAAATTAAATCGTGAAATTGCGGCGTTTCATATAAAAATCCAGTTAATTCTAGTGATTAATTTATACATCTGAAAACTGCTCCCTTGCCCGTTTTATGCCTTAAACAAAAGAAGACAGTGTTACCCCAAATCTCCTACAACTATCCCCCAACTGGATTATTTATGTCAGCGTAAATTGTAAAAGTACTGTATTTATTTTATCAATAAAGGTTATGTATGGTAAAAGCAAAAGCATAAATAGTAGATATATTATATTATATATATTTCATTCTCCATACCCACCCCTCTCCACAGCGTTACGGAGGTAACTTTCTAATCCACTCGCGTGCGCACTTGAAACAGGGACAAAAGCTTCTTTCACTGATTATATATTAAATAACGACGTAGAAATGGGAAAGGGATTTCAACAATTCTGTGAAATATGCAAATCTGCAGCGGATAAGACCAGAGCTAAAAGATTCGATTCTGTTAGCATTTATTAGACTTCGATTGCGTGAAGTGGGGTGATAATAGTTTCCTCATATTGAGTGTAAAACAATTTACAGGATAAAATTCTTCTGCGACTATTGCACGAAAGGAATAAATTTGTTTTTGGTATAAAATGCAGAGAAAGCTGAAGTAGCCTCCAAAGGAAAGAATAAGAATGAAAAGCAGAGCGGATCTATACAGAAGAACATGAAAGAGAATAATAGAAGCAAAACCAAAACACAAAGAAAAAACGCGAGACAATAGCTTCAGTAGCAAAGAACCAAAAGGAAACTTCGATATGCAGAGGTCATCAACTAATAAGGAAATGAAAGCAAGATCAAAAACAAAAGTCCCAACTAAGAATACGGAGGAAACTACATAAAGATATTATGCAAAGGGTAACTCTAGATATAGAGACGAACAGTGTACCTAGGCGCACCCAACCCAAGGTAATTTCTACTATAACAATGGACACTGTAAACTTGGAGACTAATGTAAATTCCACACCTAACTATCTGCCAAATTTATACAAGATATGTAGGGAAGCTGCAGATATGGAAGAAAGTGCTTTTATCATCACCCTTCAATGAATTTTATGGACAAGAACCATGAAAGCAATGCCAATACCACAACAAATCAGGAAACCAATATTTTCGATATACCACATACAACGATACAACGATACAACACATACAACGATACAACACACACAACAATACAACACATACAACGAAAATCAACACGCATAACTCCCGACCTGAACAGGTTTCAGGCAAAAAAAAAAAAAAAAACGCCATAAGGAATCGGAACAGTACCTATCAAAACAGGTAAACGGAAATGGAACTCTCTAGGATGACCATGCACGGGACTATGAAACACGCGACATTAAAGGACACTGAATTTGAAAGACATAAGGAGTAAAATGAAGAGGAAAACAAAAATTATCCTAAAGAACATACAAGTTTTAAAATCAAACCATCCGTTAAATAAAGGATTTATGGAAACAACAAGAGCGAATTTCACATGCCTCATTGAAATACGTCTTTTAAAGACTGCCACGAAAACTGTGAAAACTAGGAACACTACAGTGCTAAAAAAAATCGATGGTATAACGTACTGCGAACCGAAAGAACAGAAACACGAAGAGAAAAACCATGTGTCAGAAATATGTAGTCAGTAAACCAAACAACTACGTAGAACATTTTAGCAGTAAATATTGAAAAACTAAACTCGATACTAATAGTTAAATATAGACCTCTTAACACTCCAACTGCAAAATTCTCCGATACTACGCATTACTAAGATCAGAAACCTAATAAAAATCTAAAAAATGCCCCAATAGGTGACTATAATTCCGCTTTATACGAACTTAGTATCGAAGAAACCCGTAATATTAATATAAAAGATGCCCACTTTCAGTATCAGTGAAGAACAATGAAAAAGAACATTAACTGAAGCCTTTCTTATAAATAATACAAATAATTTTAACATCGAATCTTTTATTAATAACTTATTGAAGAGAGTAACCGCCTTTAAGAATTACCCGTAAGCAAACAATCGTTTGAATGTTTTGCTCATGAACTTGGGGTTTCACGACTACTTGTCCTACCTCTTTGTCTATCTATCTATCTATCTATCTATCTATCTCTCTCTCTCTCTCTCTCTCTATATATATATATATATATATATATATTATATATATATATATATATATATATATACATACGGTAATGTGATATTACTTCAACTTTAGCTCATTCGCCCCTATGTAAATGATATTTCCTTATAAATTTCATAAAATAATATTTCATGTTTGCTGATAAAACCTCTTTTGCGTTTATTTAAATTAAACTTTAATACGGTGTTTAAATTTGAATCCCTTTTGCAAAATTATCTTACACCAAAATCTTTTTGCATTTATCAGCAACATAAAATTTATTCGTATATTAAATGGAGAAATACTATTTTAAGTTTCTGAATATATTATTTTATTATATAGAAATGGAACATTAACGTATTTGGTTGCGAATAAATTTCTTATGAAAATGGATGTAAAAGCTTTTACAGTAAAATACATCAGTCATTTACAGTACATAAATTCCCTCAAAGAACTAGATAGTTGTAAAACTTTACATAAAGTGTGTGTATATATATATATATATATATATATATATATATATAAAGTGGATACATTGTTATATGTAGATAAAGAAAGAGAAACACAGATATTCTAAGTGTTAATGAGCTTTGTTAGGAGAAGCACCGCGGATTTTATTACTTCCTATTCTGCTTCTTGGATTCCACAACAGAACACACACACACACACACACACACACCTCTATATATATATATATCAGGTGTCCCCCTAAACGTGTTCCTATTTCTAAATAAATGTTTTAAGCTTAAAAAAAGGAATCTAGACAAAAACAAACGCAATAAGTACTTAAAAAATAGGAGTTAATTAACCATAAATAAACATATTTAGTGTAAGCGCCTTTTTTGTTAATGCAATATTCAACCCTAAACAAATGTTTAACAATTTTTTTAAATAGATCAGTTGGGATGTTGTGATTACATTATAGACTTTAGTCTTTAAGTCTCCAAGTGTCTTAGGTTTGGTAGAATAAAGCCTGTTTTTTGTGTAACTTCACAAAAAAGGTCACGGGGTGTGAAGTCAGGTGAGTATGGGGGCCATTCCACTGGCTCATGAAGAGAGATTAGTCGCCCACAAAACGTTTTCCTCAAAATATTGCGAGTCTCATAAGCAGTGTGTGTTGATATGCTCTATCCTGCTGAAACCTCTGTGAATCTTGGGTAACTCAGTTATTTCTTTTACGGGACAAACTAACTAGTTGTTGTAAATAGAAATCTTGTAGCATCTGACGATATGAATTTTGCGCTACCGCTTTTCCAGTTTCATTCTCAAAGAAGTAGAGACCTATTTCACCATGCCACCCAACAGCAACCCAAATGTTGAGTTTAGCAACACAACGTGGAAGCTCTATTGAAACGCCAGCATGACTTCCCTAGTAACGAAATTCTTGCTTATTAACCTCCCTAGGCAGATGTACATAATACTCGTCAGTGAAATGGGTATATTTTAAAAACTCAGGATCTTCTTCGAGCTTTGCTAACATCCATGTTGGGAATTCCATTCATTTTTGCTTTTGAACATTAGTCAGTGAAGCTTGTGAATGAATTTTTTAGGGAAGAAGATCTAATTCAATACGAAGTACACGATGCACAGACGTTCGTGAAATACCTACTTCTGCTGACAAACGTCGAATTGACTTCCGCGGACTACGCGCAGTATTTTTATGACCCATATTTACGTGTTGCACAGTCCTTGTGGATCGCCGCTTGCCACTATTACCCTTATGTTGAATGCTTACATTTCCTTTTGCTTCAAATTTTCTAACAATTCGTGACATTGTCTTTCCATCGGATGGATCTCTGCATCCAATTTCTCTGCAAAAGTTCCTCTACACCCTCGTCACAAAATTTGTCAAATGAATCCACTGAACGATCTTGATTTTTTGTTCCAGCTGCAAAAGCGGCATCGCTGTTTGAGGGTTCATCGCTATTGTTCCGTGTAGACTAGATCCTTAAGGAGGACCCCAATAAAAACTTCAATCTGTTACCTTTCTGAAGAAGAAACCCCAATAATAAAATACACATCCATTATAAAATAAGGGGTAAATAAAAATAGGGTCATTTTTTAGAACACCTTATATATATATATATATATATATATATATATAATATATATATATATATATATATATATATAATATATATATTATATATATATAATATATATACTGTATATACAGTATATTGCACCTATTTATTATTCCTTTCGAAAATTAAAATTTTGGAGAACTGACATCTTTCACTTATATTTAAAATTTTAATGATTTTATTACGCAGAATGTATGAAATGAAATTATTATTGTTAAACAATTTGAATAATTTGTTGAATAATTTTATCTATTTTGTACATAAAACAAGAAACTTTCCACCTGTCATTGCCACATTGCCAAAGGGAATATTACTCGTATATATATATGAAAAATTATTTCACGAAAGTAACACGTGAAAAATATTTATGATGAATAAAACCACGAAGGAAAGGAAACACAAAACGGTGCTCAAGCGCTTTCGTCTAATGACATCCTCAGGAACACTGAAATACATAAAAGGTTCCGGCCTATATATAGGTTACAGAAATATAAATAAATAACATACATACACACAAACACATATACATATATATATATATATATACATACATATCTACACACATACACATATATATACATATATATGCGATAAACGGAGAAGTAAAAATAAAACTTAAAAATTAAGGATTAGAGGATTAACAAAGAGGCAAATCGATTTTTAGCACAAGATCAAATGAGTTATAAAAATAATACAAATTTATACTGGAGATACGCCCGGGTATATATGTTATTTATTTATATATGTATTTATTTATTTATATCAAAACCCGACGCAATTACAGATATAAAACCTAACTGAAATGTTTGCAAAAATAAATAATAAAACCACAGTATTTAAAATAAATAAATAATTTTAAAAAATGTGTATTTTCCCCCAAAATATTTTTATTTATAAAAGATTAAAAATGGATTCTTTACTTTCAAGACTCGAACGTTTAATTTTATTCAAACTTTACTTTAACAAATAAGGTTTGTTTCTTTTTCAACTTTAAAGTAAAAAACAAACAAACAAACGTGGGTTATTTATCATTTCAAACAAAGTGGGTCTTTTTTTACATAATTCTTTTAATTTTTCTTTCCTGTAAAAAAAATTTCATTTCGTTTACCGTTTTTTTTGTTTTTTTTTTATAATTCAACCTCGTAATTGAAACTCATATTAATTTATAATTCAAACTCATATTAACTCATAATTCAAACTCAAATTTAAATTATTTAATGGTTTTTTTTTTCAAATACGTTCAAGTCAGATTATTATAGAAAAAACTGTATGTAAGTCAGTAAACAAGTCGATGTCCACAGATCAGTGGGTAACGCCGTTTACTTATAAGCCAGTGGTTCTCAACCGGTTATTTAGTGGATACATATTAACATTATAATTTCTTACGCATAGGTTCATTTCAGTTCATTTCATTTCATTTATTTGCGGGTTTTCAAAGGAAGCTTTACGCTTTATTGGTGAGTAAAATTATTCAGATAATTTTGACCCTACAGAAAGTGATAATTTTTAGGCTGTCTAGGACAGAGTTCTTCATACATGAGGCAGAAGGGAAGTTAGAAAAGCTGACGTAGTTATCTTATCTCAATAGAAGTAGAGGTGAAAAACATTAAGGTTTCTGAGACTAGACAAATTTAATTTTTTAGCCATTTTTGAAAGATTTTAATGAGTATAACCCTTTAAGCTGTTCTAAAGGTACCATAAACGCTTGGTCGTATAAGCTAACATATAATTTTGTTTTCTAATACACTTATTTCATTGCTTTGTCTGAAAGCGGTGTTTGGTTTGAAGAGATAACGCTTTCTTTTTTAAACTTCCTGGGCCTTATTGTTACATATGCAGTTATGTCATGTGATATACTAAATTATATGTTTAAAATGTCCATCAGGAACTGCAGTGTCTGACAGCAAAGCGACACGTAGCAGAATATTTTCATGGAAATGGCGGGCAAACGTCAGTAATTCTCTTTTGAATTCCTGGCTTTGTGCCGTACGCTCTCTCTGTGAACAAACATCACAGGCAAAATCCGACGATGTGAGACTTAAGATCAGGTGGCGAATGTTTTAATGTGATTAACACAGCTGAAGCATTCTTTTCTCTCCACGAAAAACATGACCCCCGAGGGAGTCCTTTACAGACGTCTTACACAGTGCCTTCCGCCTCGAATTTTCCTCTCAATCTTGCTTTGTGAGGCGGGTGCATGGTAGTGATTTATATTCGCATTTCCAAGCACGTTGCACCTCTGCAACATTCTCATATTTCCATCTCATTATTTGATTGCACTGCTCAAAGGACAATCTCACACTCGTCATTTTGGCTACACACACTAATGACACGCATTGTCTGCAGTATGTTATTGCGTTTGAAGGTTCTGCTGCCCGCGGGTTTTCGAATAATACATTCAGACCCTGATAACACACACACACATATATATATATATATATATATATATATATATATATATATATATATATATATATATATATATATATATACAGGGTGTCCCATAAGTCTGGCATCATAGGAGAAATTCATATTTTTCTATTTCTACAAACCATAATTCATATGCTCGGTATGCCAATTTCCCGTCCACCATTCTGTTCAGTGACGAGGCTGTTTTTTATGGAAATAGTGAGGTAAATCGACAGAACACCCGCTACTGGTCTCAAAACAACCCTCACTGGTATACCTCTTCAAAGGAACAAGGTGCATCTCGGGTGATGGTATGGTGTGGCATTTGGAAGGATCGCATCATAGGCCCCTTGCTCAAGGAAGAAGCATTTCCCAGTGTCTTGAACGAAGAAGGAAATTTCCCAACATGGTTCCAGCAAGACGGCGCTCCTGCACATTACAGCACCCAAGTAAGGGAATACCTGTACCAACAATTCCCTGGTCATTGGATAGGACGTCGAGGACCTGTGTAATGGCCAGCTAGAAGCCTGGCTCTCACGCCACTAGATTTTTATCTCTGGAGCCACTTGAAAGCGCTGGTATACGCAGAGAAAATTAGGAGTGTTGAACATTTGCGGCAGCGCATTATTGGGGCACGTAACACCATTACTCCTGACATCATTCACCGTGTGCTTGCTGATTGGGTATCACGTCTGAATTTGTGTATTGAAAACAATGGTGGACATATTGAGCACGTTCTGTAAATATAAGCTTTTGTTTTGCCTTTTTTTATTATTTTTCCTATGATATATATGAAAATGAAAATGAAATTAAAATGAAAAGGTTTATTGGCAGACTATAGTCCATATGACAAATTTTATTAATACAATGACAGTTCATATACTAAGGAGAGAAATATCATATATACAATTGATTAGAAATAATACTGTAATGTCGAAGTTAAGTGGAGCTACAGACAGACGTTTTCGTACCAAGAAGTCCATAGCTTAGAGGATAAATGGCAGGACTCATGGATAGCTTGGATGATCGGGTTGGTTGATTTTTTAATTCTTTGCATTAGACTGTATTGAGCACGTCTTGTTACCTCCGGGAAGCTCGGGACATTGCGGGTAGCAAACATTTGCGAAGCTGAGCATCTCGGGGTAATTTATGTAAGAGTCTAAAAGACCTGTTGTACAGCAAATTTAGAGTTCTGCCAGAACCTTTTTTATAATTCACCCACAGTTGCTGTCCGTATATATTACTGCAGAAAGTACGAAAGAGAGTGTCTTTAGCTTCACTTGTACAGAATCGAAAGTTCCTTATGGTCATATTCGCTTTAGCACACAGGCTTCGAGATTGTTTTCTTATATCCGAGTCATCACTCAAGGAGCTGGTAATAGTTTGACCCAAATACTTAAACTCTTGTACTTCCTCAATTACTTCACCATTCATTTTAAACTTTATATCAGCTGGCTGATTACAGCTTTTAGGATGAAATTGCATAACCTTAGTTTTTGTAACATTGAAAAGAATATCATGTTTCTGCGAATACACTTCGCAGACTTCTAGTAGCCAATCCAGACCTTTAACATAGGGACTTATTGACACCATATCATCGGCATAAACTAAGTTATTTATCTTTGTGTTATCTATACAACATCCCACTGTTGCCTCATTAAGTGAAGCAATTAATCCGTCGATATACACATTAAACAGCATAGGGGAGGGTAAGGAGCCTTGTCTCACCCCGCAAGAGGAGCCGAAACACTCGGATAGTACATTGCCCCACCTAACAGTGAAGGATTGGTGGGAATACCAAAATTTCAATAAATTTAATATGTACATGGGAACCTTCCTGTCTTCTAGTTTTGCAAATAAAATATTGTGGTTCACCCTATCATATGCCTTACTTATATCTAGGTAACAGCTATAAATAGTTGAAATACTGTCAATGTATTTAGATATTGTTTCTATAAGTACATAGATACACAGGTCAGTTGAGTGGGACCTTTTAAAGCCAAACTGATTAGGAGATGTCCATAGGAAATCATTTAATCGGCATAACAAGAGTTTTTCTAGTAGTTTCGAGAAGCAGGAAGCGACAGCAATGGGTCTGTAATTATTGCTGGACGGAATGTCTCCGTACTTATTTTTGACCAGGGGCAAGATATATACCCTCATGAACGCTGCAGGGATATAGCTATGAGCAAGCATTGCTGATAGGAGCAATGATATATGCAGACATACTACGTCATTTGCATATTTTAAGTGCTCATTCGATAAGTCATCTACTCCTGACGCAGAACCAGTCTTTAACTCTTTAATTAACCTCTTTACTTCAGAAAATGATATCAAAGTATTTTCCCTTGTCCCTCCCATAATCGTTTCGCTGCAATCTATCTTAAGATTATCCCTACTCACACTGTTAAGAATGTTAGAATAGTGATTTTTCCACAGCTTTGCAATTTCATCCTCCCCCGACACCCCATCGATTGTCGGAGGGAGGGCATTTTTGACACCCGTTTGATTCTTAACAAATTTCCAAAATTTGTTATTATCGTTATTTATGCGTTATATATATATATATATATATATAACGTTATATATATATATGCGTTATATATTATATATATATATATATATATTATATATATATATATATATATATATATATTATATATATATATATACATATACACAGCGTGTCCCAAAGAAATGTATACACACTTTGTTCGATAATACCAGCTATGAGGATAATAAATATATTACTTTTTATATGTTTTTTAATAAAGAATTTTCTCCTGAATCTAAATATGTAATTATTTTTATTAAAAATTGAAAAACAAAAACGTTACAGATGTTTAAATTATAATTATTATTTTCGAGACTTCATGTGCGATATTTTCTAATATTTTAACCGACTGTTTTGAGATACTTATGTTTAGTGTTGATATTGAAGCATAAATGTTGTAATTATTAGTTAATTCAAAAAATTTACAAATTCCATGGTTAAATGACACTTTATCTAAGATGTTCGACGTCTTCCAGAACGTTGTTTTTGTAAGTTTTGCACAGTGCCGTCGGTTTCAAACTTATCTCGTATACGTGCAATTGTAATTCGCGTTGGTGGTTCCGTTTCAAATTCCCGTCTCCACTGTCTTTGGACTTCTTTTATGTTTTCTGATTTCAAGTACCACTTTAATACAAACTTACGTTGGTCGAATGTTAGTCTTAAGTTGGCCATTTTTAAGGGCAATTCTCACTTACAGTAGAAAAGAACAAACGTCGCAGAGTTATAAGATGTTAGATAAGGTTAGAGCAAAACTGTAGTCTTGCCAAATTAGAACTCAACGAAATGGCTAGGCTAAGCTAGGCACTAAACATAAGTATCTCAAAACAGTCGGTTAAAAGGCAGGCCAGGCCATAAAAAAAATATTAGAAAATATCGCACATGAAGTCTCGAAAATAATAATTCTAATTTAAACATCTGTAACTTTTTTGTTCTTCAATTTTTAATAAAATAATTACATATTTAGATTCAGGAGAAAATTCTTTATTGAAAAACATAAACAGTAATATATTTATTATCCTCATAGCTGGTATTATTGAACAAAGTGTGTATACATTTCTTTGGGACACGCTGTGTATATATATATATATATATATATATATATATATATATATATATATATATATATATATATATATATATATATATTACGGCCTTTTTGCGAAATCGGCCTTTTTGAAAAATGGCCGCCCATTTGCAAAAAAGGCCAATATGATGGCCTTTTTGCAAATGGGCATTACAATGCCGGCCACTTTGCAAACAGGCCGGCATATTGGCCATTTTGCAAAATGGCTGGTTATCCAGCCGGCCATTTTGCGAAAAGGCAGAATTTCAGTTAAGAGATTCAATCCAGTTCGATTGAAATTATTGAAATTATTGAAATTTAAATTATTGAATGCCTGGTTAGGTTGACTGAATGCCCTTGACGATTGGTTAGGTTAATTCATTTTGCAAAATGGCCAATATGCCGGCCTGTTTGCAAAGTGGCCTGGCATTTAATGCCATTATGCAAAAAAGCTGGGGTTTTGGCCCTTTTGCAAAAAGGCCGATCTTTTTGCAAAACGACTGATTTCAGCAAAAAAGGCCTAATATATATATATATATATATATATATATATATATATATAGTTAAAACCGTTTATAAGAATCACGTTCGGGATTATCAAAATTATTCTTTACATGGATGATTCTTATAATCAGTAACCCGAAATAGGTTTGACTTGGATCAGAAATAATAAAAATGATACTTAAAGGCGGCTTATTCTTATGTACATGATTCTTATTTGCAGTTTTGACGATATATATATATATATATATATATATATATATATACATACCGGGTGGCCTATAATTCAGGAACCATAGGAATAATTGCATTTTTTTTTCTAATAATTCTTGTACTTTCTAACAATGTTTTTTTTTTCTTTATTTTCTTTTTGGTGAAAAAATATGAGGGGAGTGATATCTGGTGACCTCTTCGGCCAATCCATCTGTTGGGGAACGTTTTATCAAGGTATTTGCGAACTTGCATGGCAAAATGAGACATGCCACGTCGTTTGTTTATCGGTACGTCATCCAGGTAATTCATCAGAAAGAAAATAAAGAAAAAAAAAACATTATTAGAAAGTGTTATAAGAATTATTAGAAAAAAAAAATTATTCCTATGGTTCCTCAATTATGGGTCACCCGGTTTATATGTGTGTGTGTGTGTGTGTGTGTGTGTGTGTGTGTGTGTGTGTGTGTATAGTGAGAGAGAGAGAGAGAGAGAGAGATATCGACCGAATACCGACTAACATCCAACTCTACCAAACATCAAGAATATCTCTAAATTTACTTTGCACAAATATACAAAACTTGTACCCTGACCATGCAGACTTCAAATTACAAATATTTGCAAAATTTAGCTCTGAAAACCATCAGGGATATCATATGACAAACGGAAACACTTGAATAAATGCGAAAAGGCCTGCGAAAATTGCAGCGAAGACACTGAAATAGCAATAAAAGACGACGACATGACTTGTACAGAACGAATAGATTTGCTAGAAAAGGAAGAGGCTGTTGCATGTATATCAAACACACACACACATATATATATATATATATATATATATATATATATATATATATATATATATATATATATATATATATATATATATATACATGTTGGGCACGATACTAGAAGAAAGTAATGACGTTACTTTAGCCATTACTTGACAAAAAAGTAGTGTCGTTATCCAAAACATTACTTATTTAAAAATGTAACGAGTAACGACTCGTTACTCGTTATTTTTCAAGTACATACCTGTATTCTCTATATAGTATATATGTACATCGTATATTATGTTATATATATATATATATATATATATATATATATATATATATATATATTATATATATATATATATATATATATATATATATATATATACAGAATTGAACTACAAGCATTGAACTCAAGACAAAAAACACATTTTACATTGTGAGTTCGGTGAATAGCAATAGCATAATTTTTGAGACATTCGGGAGCTTTCTCCAAACATTTAAAGCTGTTGTTTTTACTCTTGACGATCAACTGCAAGCTTTATAGGTGTGTTGGCATTACCTTCATTTGGTTTCACTGTTCGTTTGTTTATGGACACATGTTTTTTTGAGTTGCTTGCAGATTTACTGTTCACAATGAACGTTTTCTTTAAAGGCAAGCAAACCAAGCATTCGTATGATAAGTGGTCACCACTACTTTTTCCAGTAAACTTAAAAGTACTGTATTTGTCGAAATATGGCCATAGATTTCGTGAAGTTGCGCTCGAATTGCTGCCACTTTTGCATGACACGGTGCAGCACACAACCTCTCACTCTGATAACTTACAGGCAGCTGACCGGAAATACACAGCGAAGTGGTTCTTAATTAGTGTGACGGTCCTCACTACACATCCACAAATTCACAACATAACATCAACATATTTCAACAGGATAAAGCATGTTTCAGCAGGAATACATATGCAATACTTCATTCATCCGCTATTGTTTCAATATTACTGCTATTTAAAAAGTATATTAGCTATTATATTTAAGATTATTTTTATTAGTTTTGTAATTATTGTTATTGTTGTAACTAGATATTTTGAAACTACTAATTGTTATTAGTTATTTTATATTTTTAAGTATATTAGTATAATACAGGGTGATTCAAAAGTCACGTTACCCATCATGAAAGAGTCTCGTAATAAGGGCCAATGTGTTGGAACCTTTCTTGCATCCAACAGTTAGTACTACTGGCGTGTCACGATGACTCACCAGCACCGCCTGTAGGGTGGCGTGTCCGGCGCAACACCAGTAGTGCTTTGTTCTCAGTGGGGGCAGCATGCCGTTTTCTCAGGCGCAACGGGTCTTTATTATTGAACAGTACTTTGCAACACGGTCTTATGCACAGGTGAAAGAAGCATTTCATGGAAGATATCCTGATGCTCCTGTCGTTAATAAGATGGCGATTTCATGGCTGGTTGCCCGTTTTCGTGAGACTGGAGGTGTACACGACAGGAAACGGAGTGGACGACCGTCTTTATTAACTGAGGAAAAGCTTGATGATGTGCGGGCACGGTTAGAAATGTCTCCAAGAAAAAGTCTCAGGAAACTTTCATCACAGGCGCAGATGTCCTACTCCAGTGCACAGAGAGCTGTAAAGAAATTACACCTGCGGCCGTATCGTATTCGTGTGGTCCAAAAACTGTAAAACCCAGACACAGCAAAAACTTTACAGTATTGCAGGTGGTTTCGGACATTCGTCGAGAAAAATGGAATTGACGTGCTCGATAAAGTTTTCTTCAGTGATGAAGCATGGTTCCACCTTAGCGGGTATGTTAATAGCCAGAACAGTAGGATTTTATGTAGCGAAAACCCACATATGTTCTACGAAAAACCCTTGCATCCTCAAAAAATTGGAGTATGGTGTGCTTTAACTCGTCGGCGTGTGGTGGGTCCCATTTTCTTTGAGGCGACAGTGGATGGTGATGTATACCGGGATATCATCAACCAGTTCATAGCACTTCTTGAAGAGGATGAACGTTATTGCTGGTTTCAGCAAGATGGCGCCACGTGTCACACGTCTAATGAAACTATGGGCTTCTTGCGGGAGTTTTTCGCCAACCGGCTCATTTCCAAAAACTTGTGGCCCCCAAGATCGCCGGACTTGACGTCCCCTGATTACTTTCTATGGGGATACCTGAAAGAAGTGGTCTATAAGACAAACCCACACACAATAGAAGAACTTAAGGCCAACATTGAAGCTGCAATTGCAAACATTACTGTTGCAACCCTGCACAAAGTGTCTGCCAACATGGTAAAAAGAGTACGAGCTTGTATTCATGAACACGGATCACACTTTGAACATATGTTGTAAACATGAGCTGCTATTGTTGTGTAAATTCTGTATATGTGTTCTGTAATTCACGTAATAAATGTAAATGTAAAGCCTGTAATTTACATGTAATAAATGTAATATGTAATCTAGGTAACAGGACTTTTGAATCACCCTGTATTACTGAATTTAAAAAGTAACGAGTAACGAGTCACCAAAACGCGCTGTTTTGACTAAATATTTAATGACGTTACCAAAAACGTTACTAAATTTGAAAAGAACTGTCGTTATACTGACGTTACTAAAACCGTAATGTCGTTATTAACGTCGCTACTAGTAACGACGTTACTGCCCAACTCTGTATATATATACACGCGCATCTGTATGAATTGTGCAATGTGCATCATCACGTCTATTGATGAGGATGATCAGCAACTAACCACCACATATAAAAATACGACCTTTTTATGTAAATGACATTTACATGATGTAATGATGCCACACAACAGAGTCATTTGTAACGTTTCCTGATGGTCAACTAGGTCTATTTTACAGACAAAATTTGATAAAATGGTCTTGGGCGGTTCGAAGTTGACGGGGGTTCTGGTTAGGTGGCAGCAACGGATTTGTTACTCTGGAGCATCTGGTACTGTATAGGGAATCGCAGAAGTTGCTCTTATACTACTCTCCGATTTCTTCTTGTAGTGGATCGGAGGATTCTGTGAGGCTTACTAAATTCTCTGAAGGTTCAACGATTCCTTCTTGTAACGTATCGGGAAATTATTTTTCTCTATTTAAGTCTAAGTTCTCTGAAGAGAGAAAGGCTCAAAGGAGAAGACAAAGATTTTCTCTTACTGTGGTTTACTGCTAAAATGTTACAAGTAATGCTCAGCCTCTAAGTTAGATCAGCCAAATCAGAATGAACATTGGAGAAATTTTATGGGCTTATATACTGAAAGTTTTCATGACTTCATTATTTTTTAATACTGATCTTTTTTTTTATTTTTCTCAATAGGTTGATTTATTTTGCAAAATATTTAAAGACAAAAAAAAATATTTTAGCTATAGCAATGTCTAGATTGCTAAGCAAGAGGAAGCCATATTTTTATTTTAAACCGCATATTGATAGATCGGATGTTATCATGATCTGCCGGGTTAATTAAAAGCGGAAATTGAAATATGCCTTCCATCACGAATTACAATCAAACACGCACTTGAGCAAAAATTAAATGCTTAAGATTCAAAATTAACGTTAATCAGGACATTACTTCATCTTTTACAACGAAGACAGAATATAAGCAAGAAATGAACATTGCAGAATTTAACACGATAAAATTATTAAGCTAAATCTAAAAAAATTATTAAGTACTTTAAAAAGAAATAATTCACCAATTATTCAGCGGAAATAAAATAGAAAACAAATAAAAAATTTATCTAAACTCGTGTTATGCGACTTTGGACTCTTTTATGTAATATCGAGGGGTGTAGCTAGAAGAGACAGGATAAGGAACGACAGAGCAGGGTGGTGGTGAAAGTTACGGGAATTTCAAAGAAGGCTCAGGAGAGAAGAACGGCATGGTATGGGCATGTAATGAGAAGAGACGAGAACTACGTTGGGAGGAGGGTGTTATCTATGGAAGTGCCCGGGAGGAGGAAGAGAGGAAGACCGAGGATGAGGTGGAAGGATCGCATCAGGATGGACATGAGCTATAAAAACCTGACGGAGGAGATGGCGCAGGATAGGGAGGAGTGGAGAAGTATCCGCAACAGCGACCCCATATAAATGGGAATAATAATGCTGCAGAATGCTGCTCACCACACTCTTACAAGAGTGTGGTGAGACCAGCAATAATGTGGAGACAGTACCCATGACGAAGGCGCTGGAAAACAAGCTAGAGGTGTCGTGTGAAATGACTAGATGGGATAGAGTGAGGAATGAGTTAATAAAGGTTGGACGCATATCTGAAAAAGTGCGCGAGGCAAGACTACGATGGTTCGGACACGTGAAGAGGAAGGACGGAGGGTACATAGGAAACAGGATGTTAGATATGGAACCGCCGGGTAGGAGAAGAAGAGGAAGACCTCGGAGAAGATGGATGGACAGTGTTCGGGACGACCTGAGGGAGCGGGAGCTGGATGTCTAGCTGGTACAGGATAGAGAAGAGTGGAGGAGGATCCGCAGCAGCGACCCCGCACAAGTGCGGGACTAATAATGCTGTAGAAGAAGAAGAAGATGTAAAAATGAATATATGAATATAAATATATATAAGAATATAAGGATTACATAAGTCATAAGAATTATATGAATGAATATACAAATTATATGAATGAAGGAATTATTCATTGTTCATTTTTACATATATGGTTTCCATAAATTGTCTTTTCAAATTTAATTCAATTTCAATGGAATTTGTAAAGCTAATTTACGGACATCCTATATTGCGTTTAAAACAAAAAGGCATTGCCTGCAAAAATCATAGACTAGTCTGAAAAATTTGCAATGCTAAAAGGCAAATCTTAAAAAGAACAAGACAAGAATAACACACAAAAAAACATTTGGCGTTAAAAATTCAAAGTTAAAAAACAAAAAATATTTAGCGGCAACTCTTAAAAAGAAAACTTGTTATGCGCTTCAATGCTCTTTTGCAAATTCAGTTACCACATGCCACTCTAATATACTCGTATGTTAAAAGCTGCTATTAAATATCTTTCGTTTTTTTAACTTTGAAGTTTTAACGCCAAATGTTTTTTTGTGTTCTTCTTCCCCTGTTCTTTTCAAGGTTTAGTATTATGCACACATAAAAGATTTGCCTTATGCCCTTATAGTATTGCAAATTTTTCAGACTAGTCCATGACTTCTGTCGGCAACGCCTTTTTGTTTTAAACACAAATTTTGCACAAAATTTGCGCTCATCCTACCTTTTGTCCAGAAGTTTTTAAGCCAGTGTTGAACCTAACGTTTACTTTAAGCTCACGAACCACTTACGTTCTGAGTGCAGCTTCACAGATTTGGTCTCATTGGCTTTGAATGTGAAGCTCAAAATTTTTATGCCTGCTGTATTTTTGTAAATTTATGGACTGATTTGCTTTTCCTCGATTTCACAAAGGATTACAAAGGATTTATTATTTTTTACCACAAACACAAATCGTAAAATAGCCGAAATTTTGTTTTTGGGTGCTACCGACAAGAGGCGGAGTTTAGAACTCTCGACGGATAAGCTGCATCCAACGTCATGCGAAAGGACGACTTACTCAGCTAAACAACTTTTTGACTACATAAACGTTTTTGTAATGAACTAATTTTTGATGTTTGCATCAAATTTTTTGCGACGACGTCCTCTATCTTTTGATACAGATTTATAGCCTTCACAAGAGCTGTCCGAGAAGTGCTAATCGGAGTCAAAAAGATTTGCCCACGGATTACTGTTTGTCGATGATAATATATATATATATATTATATATATATATATATATATATATATATATATATATATATATATATATATATATATATATATATATATAAAGGGTGATCCAAGAAATGGGACCCAAAAGAAACCCCTGTAACTCTTAAAGTATAAGTCCTTTTATAAAATCATACGCATCATTCGAAAGAGGATAGTTACAAGTTTGTACAGGATTGTATAGGTTTTGACAATACAAGACAAGATAAGATACAAAACAAAATAAAAGTGTTAGTTAAAACTAACCCTTCAAAATGACTGCATGGACTGTGGAACACTGCGTTTTCATAACTGAGCAATATTATGAGCATGGAAGAAGTGTAGTTTCAGCTCAAAGATCTTTCAAGACAAATTTTCAGATGTCAAAATCACCTTCTAAGAGCTGAAACTACACTTCTTCCATGCTCATAATATTGCTCAGTTATGAAACGCAGCTGTTCCACAGTCCATGCAGTCATCTTGAAGGGTTAGTTTTAACTAACACATTTATTTTGTTTTGTATCTTATCTTGTCTTGTATTGTCAAAACCTATACAATCCTGTACAAATTTGTAACTATCCTCTTTCGAATGATGCGTATGATTTTATAAAAGGACTTATACTTTAAGAGTTACAGGGGTTTCTTTTGGGTCCCATTTCTCTGGATCACCCTTTATATATATATGTGGGTGTGGGTGTATATATTAGGCCGGGTCAAAATTTTATATTGGAAAGGTACATATTGTGAGGCCCCCGAATGTGAGGGGTTTGAATGGGACACAGGAACCCCCTCATAAATTATTTTCGCTGTTTAAGGCCTCCTACCCCCGGCACAATTTTTCACTTTTTGACCTATATTGAAGAATATTCCATTTATACGAGACTTACTCTACATTCAGGTTTTTTGATGACATAAATCTTTATTAAAGTATAATATTTTATTTAATAATGTACAGTATTAGGAAAATTAATTAAATACAATATATTCAGGAGAAAAAATTAGAGGCATAATAAATGTGCTAAAAATTAAATTCACTTTTTCATTGCTCCTTATCACATCAAAAGGCAAGAAATTTTCAATATCATTAGGAAATTTTATTTCATATGTTTCTTACTCATTCCACTGGGCCTTCCATTCAAACTTGGGCAGTTTTCGCCTTGATTCTAATGAGTTTAAGATAAACTTTTAATGGTTGTCATATCATATTGTTTCCTGACATGCCTTTGTTACTAGGTTCACTGCCCTTTCCACACTTTGACTGTGGCATGGAAAAGAAGCTATCTCCAGTGGCTTACATCGAGCCTGTAGTAGCTCATCGTCGCTAAAATTGTTTAGCAGCGGTGGAGGAGTAATGATCTCTTTTTGCCACTCGATCATCTCGGTGTAATCAGTAGATTGGAAATTGAGGGTTCGAGGCAACTCAAAATTTCTGGTACCTAAAAATCCTGTTCTTGAAAGGATGACTTTCTGAATAGCTTGCTCCCTAATTTCTAGTCTCTTGTCAGTTACCATTGATATGAGTACATTTTCTGGGTGGGCAAGGTAGGCGTTATTCTTTAATACTGGTTCTATGATTGATCTATGTTGTTCATTAAATTTCGAAGCAAGCACATTAAATGCCAAAAGTTATATGCATCATCAGTTGCATTAGGATGAGATTTTATCCAAAACCACCCTGGAGCATAGAACTACATAATAATCTTGACTGTATCTTGAAGGTTTTTATCGGGATTTGGCGTTGAGATATATAATCGAAGGACCCTGTTGGCTAGAGTTAGCCAGCGAGCATGGTGAAGGGTACCTAGAGATCGAGTGGACAGATCTTGAGAAGTGTCTCCAGTTTGCACTGCCAGACACATATCATAAAGATAGCTTTGATCACTGCTTAGCTCCTTCACAACATTTTCTGGAATTTCTTTAATGTTTCCCTTTACGCGAGAATATTTGACTACCTCCAATTTTGTTAAATCTGTTTTCAGATTATTCCCAATTGAACCCACAAAAGTACTTGGACCTGTTGTTTTACCATCAATGGCTTTGTAGACGTGCATAAAAGGCAGCTCATTCAAATGCAAGAGGTACACCAACCACTGCACTGGTCTGTTAAGATGAATTTCAACCAGTTTTATGGCTCCACCAATTTTTCCTGTATTTACAGTAGTACCATCACATAGTAAAGCTTTGATAGTATCTGTGCTGTTCGGGTCTATAATAATAGTTATCAACTCTTCTGCTATGCAGCGAGCAGTTCCACTATCTGGTGTGACATGGTCTACATAGATGCTTCCAGGTTCTTTCACAATAACATATTGTTCTTCTTTCATCTTTCCACTTTTAGTTAATGTGTTATCTTTCCTTCCATCAAATCCAAGGCACTCTATCTTCAGATTTTCGGATTTAGACCTAAAAGTATCTGTTTCACCCATGCGATTTCTGTCTCTTTCTAATTTCTTTCTGTCAAGCATGTTGGTGTGGTTAAGGATCCCCATATCTTTTAAAGCTGCATTTACTATTGCAGCTGCAGCTCTACAACTTACACGATAACGATCTACTGTTAATGTTAGGTTTTTATAGGAGTGCCTGTTCTGAATATTCTCAGTCAATTCTAAATCGGCCTCATAATCTACATCCTGACTCTCTGAATCTACATCCGTCTTCTTTGGTATTTTCTGTAAATTCCGATGGTAAAACATTGGTGGCTTCAGTCATTTCTTCTTGTGCTTTCAGTTGACGGTGTTGTGCTTCTTGGGCTCTTGCCAAAGATCTCTTCTTTGTTGAACTAGCTATGCGATCAATTGGTCCTAACTGATTTTTTCTTTGTTTTTGACCCACAGAAGACTCCCATTCTGCCATTAGTATTTTATCCTTACACCTGCAAGATTTCCTATCAATTCCCTTATCATAGCATTCACAAGAAGATATATCAAACATTTCATCATACTGAGCTACTTTTAAGGCAAAACTTTCATTTCTTCGATGTAACGGCACCTTGTTCAATTTTGAGGCTACTTCTATTAGTCGACTGACTTTAAGATAGATACTTTTGGTGTTAATCGTAGGAAAAGAAAATTTCATCCAAATGTCTTCAATATCTTTTACAACAACCCTGTAACAATCATTAGCAGTTGCTGATCCTTTTGATTTAGCTTCTTCACGACGTCGCACAAAAACGTAGTGTCTCACAACATCTGCTTTTGAAGGAATCATGGCTGCTGGAAATTCCGTAGGATATCCAAAGGCTGCATTTGAGGACTTGCTTCTAGTAGTTATAGTTTATATTCAGAAGTAAAATCAAATTATATGTAATTTATAATTTATGATAATTCAAATTATAATTAAAGCAAAAGCAAATTATTTCTATTTATCTGAAAAATTATCATATTTCTATTTATCTGAAACATAAAAATATCAAGCATTAAACAAACAACTTATCATGTAACATATAACAACATTAAATATATGCAAATATGAAGGTAAAAAAGGGAGGAGGGGCATGTGATAGGGGTAGTAGGGTAGCACATGCTTGATTTTTTAATATTTTTTTAAAGTGATAAAAAAAACCTTCTCACATAGTGTACTGTTTAAGAAATAGCATTTTTTCCCATTTAAATATATGCAAATATGAGGGTAAAAAATGGGGGGGGGGTATGTGCTAGGGGTAGCACATGCTTGATATTTTAATTTTGTTAGGATGATAAAATGAAACTTCTCACATAGTGTACTTTTTAAGAAATAAAAAAATTTCCCATTTTCGACCCGGCCTAATATATATATATATATATATATATATATATATATATATAATATATATATATATATAGCGTCCATCTCAACAGTCACTCCATGATTCGCGTGGTACGGCTATGGGGCATCTAACCTCTGATCTTTCTGATATATGTGATTGGGGCAGAGAAAACCTTGTGGCTTTAAATGCCTCAAAAACTCAGTTCCTCCATCTGTCTACTCGTCACAATCTTCCACATTACTATCCCCTCAACAACACAACTCAATCCTTCCTCTTCTCTTAACATTCTTGTCGTTTCCTGTTCTCGTGATCTTTCCTGGAAAGATCACGTATCACTCTCGTGATCTTTCCTGGAAAGATCACGTACACTCTCTTTCTAAAACAGCTTCTAAGAGGTTAGGTGTGCTGTACCGGCTTCGCAGTTTCTTCACCGCACTCAGTTGCTCTCTCTGTACAGGGGTCTTGTCCGCCCCTGTATGGAGCATGCTTCTCATGTGTGGGGTGGCTCAACCCACACAGCCGTACTTCACCGGGTGGAATCAAAGGCTTTTCGTCTCATCAATTCCCCGCCTCTTACTCACTGTCTTCAATCCCTCTCTCTTCGCTGCAATGTTGCCTCACTCTCTCTTTACTATCACTATTATAGCGGACATTGCTCTTCTGAACTCTCTAACTGCATGCCCCCTCCTTAAGGAGCGCACGCAGCACCAGACTTTCGACACTTTCTCATTCCTTTTCTGCCCAGCTCTCTAATGCAAGGGTTAATTGGTATTTCCAGTCTTTCATCTACTCAACTGGTCAACTCTGAAATAATCTTCCTCAATTCATCTTTCCCCCTGTCTATGGCCTCCGATCTTTCAAACGCAGAGTGTCTTGGCATCTCGAAAACCCTGGAACTTGATTTTGGCTCTCTTCTTCTTCTATGAAGAAGTTCAACAATTATATTCAACAATTATATTCAAATAAATAGTGAAGTTTTTATTTTGATATTGCAAAGTTGCGCAACACTCTTCGTAATTAGGCTACATATATTCGAGCAGTGGATAAAGTTTCAGTTTTTAAATCCCACTTATACATGTAAACATACACACACACACACACACACACACACACACACCTTTGCATATAACTGCTTACACACACACCTTTGCATATAAATGCTTACACACACACACACACACACACACACACACACCTTTGCATATAAATGTTTACATATTTATACACACACACAAATCATATGTAAGTTTATGCATGTACAGTCTAGGGTGGGTTGAAAAAATTTAATTTAATGAAACATGCTGAAAAAGATGCCCGAGTAGTCACTGATTAAGGAATAAGTCATATCTTTTAGAAATATTAATTTCGGTGCTGGCATCCATGAAAAAATAAATTGCGAACAAAGGCCACAAAAGATCCTTCTTAGCATGTTTCCTTAAACTAATTTTTCGCCTCACAGGTATGAGGATCTCAACAATAAACTCAATTAATGCCAATGTCTATCAAAAAACCATTAATAAACATTGTTTTTGCTTATTTTAAAATGTAGGACCCATATGTGTTTGACCTATCATATGTATTTGAGTGCCTACATGTGTATTTGTGACCTATCATTTTGTTTGAACTATCATGTATTTACTGATTCAGCATTTTATTTTCGTTTGTTTCAGATTAATAGCATAGCTTGCAATGGCCTCTTCTAGTATAACAAGAGAAAAAGTGAAGCATTCTGTTTTCGGAACGCCAGCAGAGCTTTCTGGCAACCAACTACCAACTTGTGAGAATGTATTCAAAGCTTATTTTAAACATAAGCTCATTACTGCAACCTCTAGCACTCAGAAATACGCTGAAATTATCGCAGTAGTAGTGAATGATATATATATATATATATATATATATATATATATATATATATATATATATATCCATCCGTGCTTCCATTCCAACAATCGACTTCAAAAGCATAGTAATTAAGGCAAAGAGATTAATTGAGAAGGAACAAGAACTTAGAAAATATCCCATCAGAGACACTTCAAAGGATTGCTCATTTTATACTGAACTTCTATGCTCCTGCATGGTTCTATATTAAAGCAAACTGGTCTTGCCAGGATGGGGCCAAAAACTTTTTCTTCAGGATTGAGCTCTATCAAAAACTACTGTACATACAATCGACCAAGACATTACTCGTTCTGTGTTACAAAACAACTGTTACTTTTTTCATCCTGAAAATATCCTTTTATCTGCTATCGCTGACAAGAATAAGAATATTCGAAAGCTAGCAGTCGAAAAAGTGCTACAAGCGAAAAGGAGTGTTATACCGGGTGAAATTCGAGTGTTTGACAAGAAATCCATCAGACGCAACTTCTCAGCTTCGACCTACATGGACAGAGATGGGCAGTATCGCGATACGTGTATCGGCGTTACGTATCGAGCGATACTTTTGTATAGGTATCGATATCGCTTTAGCCATCTATAAAGTATCGATGTATCGGTATCGCCTTAGGGATTTTCGTGTATCGATACCCATCACTGTACATGGATATGATTGATTGGAACGAAATGGATATTACTGTTCCTTCCTTACTCTCTGATGTTATAAGTAGCACTGATGACTGCCAAAAACCCACATACCCGTGTTATTCCCAGGCAGTTGAAAGAAATGTGAAGGAAATCTCCTCTGCAAGTGAAAAAGTCTACGGACATGACGTCCGCCATGGAATGGTTATTCTCAGCAAGAAATCTCGGCTAGAGAATCCAAAAATGGAAACAAAGTCAGATTTTAAATGAATCAACAAGAGGATAGCAGTTACATTTCATATAATTTAGTGATGAACACGTTTTGATTTACAAAAGGAAATATTGTTATAATTTTTAACCAAGCTAAATTTGCTTCAAAATTTTGGCTTTTCTTCAAGATTGAGGTCAAAGTAGCGAGAATGCACATATTCATAGGCTATAAAAGTTGATGTTTTTATGATAGGTGGGTACTAGAGCACCTTTTCAGCCATGTTTCATATTGACAACTTGAGTTCGATATATTTTCGCCCCGCCCTAAACTGCACACATCCACGCCTTAATATGCGTGTATCCAAAAATGCGTTGAAACAGTTTTAATTATTAATACAAAAAACATATACTCGTGAGTGTGCGAAACATATACCATGTATCTCTGTAGGCCTGTGGACGGATTTCGTACCTATATACTGAAGTCATTCTCATTCGCAGTCCAGAAGTGGGAATGCTGAAAATGAGAATTCCAAATTTGGGAAAAGAGTTGCCTGAATTGGGAAAGTGTAATTAATAAAAATGGGGCTATGCCGTATTTGCAGGCCCCTAGGGATATTTTCTGTATGATAATTCTAACTTAAAATGGATCGATTTGAGAAGTGACTCCTTTGAAATTTGCGAAATGAGCGAGAGTGGGAACAAGCCTCGTAAATACTCGTACATACATTCTGTATTATTATATTCATGTACGGAGTTAAATGAGCAACGACTCAAATATATTTCTTATTTACGAAAGTCTTTAACCACGTTTAGAGTTTTATCTTACAGACGTTCGGCAACATGCATTTAATGAAGACTCACCCCGAGTGGAACGAGCGCAGGAAACAATAAGAGAAGGAAGATGACGAGCCAGGTTACTGGAGATTAAAGGGAAGAAAAGTGCGGTTTCTTTTTGGGGGGGGGGGTATGCGTGCGCGTTTTTGGGATTGTTTAGCCTCTTTCGCCACAGCAAAGGTCATATGACGGAGGGAACCTACAGTTTTACGTGAGATCCAACCACTGGTCGCTGCATCATCTAAACGCAGAGGAGGTCCCCCGTCCGACTACTTGTCAGACCCACTGTCGCTTAACTTCGCTGATTGACGGGAATTGAGTTACCTTCGCATTAAATTAAACAAAAGTTGGACCAAAAATTATTTTTGAGGTAAACTTTAATTTTCTTTTTTGTAATTACCTCGATTTTTTTACATTTTTATTTGGCTTTTTTCGGTCACTTAATTCTTTAGTTTCAAACTATATACGAATTTTCCTATATCACTTTATGGCGACAGTATAATGACTGAATTTTTAATATAATGATTTTTATTTGTATAATATAATTTATATAAAGGGTGATCCAGAGAAATGGGACCCAAAAGAAACCCCTGTAACTCTTAAAGTATAAGTCCTTTTATAAAATCATACGCATCATTCGAAAGAGGATAGTTACAAGTTTGTACAGCATTCTATAGGTTTTGACAATACAAGACAAGATAAGATACAAAACAAAATAAAAGTGTTAGTTAAAACTAACCCTTCAAGATGACTGTATGGACTGTGGAACAGCTGCGTTTCATAACTGAGCAATATTATGAGCATGGAAGAAGTGTAGTTTCAGCTCAAAGATCCTTCAAGACAAATTTTCAGATGTCAAAATCTCCTTCTAAGAAAGTAATCCGTCGGTGTGTCAGAAACTGGTGGTGTCATTTACCTTCTGTTGGATCCATTGACAGAATTGTCGTCTTCGTGCGAAATCTCCATCGTTTAGTTGTTGCACTGTTTGAATTTTATATGGAAAGAGCATTAAATTTTGCTTCAATATACGGTGTGTTGTTCCATATCCAACTCCTAATGAGAAGCACGTCTGATGCTTATGTTAGGATTATCCTGTACAATTTCATGAGTTCTGTTAATGATCTCGTCTATCCTTGCTGTGCGCACTCTTCCAGTTGGTTTTTTTTTTCCAATGCTGCCAGTTAGGGTAAAATTTCTGACACACCGACGGATTACTTTCTTAGAAGGTGATTTTGACATCTGAAAATTTGTCTTGAAAGATTTTTGAGCTGAAACTACACTTCTTCCATGCTCATAATATTGCTCAGTTATGAAACGCAGCTGTTCCACAGTCCATGCAGTCATCTTGAAGGGTTAGTTTTAACTAACACCTTATTTTGTTTTGTATCTTATCTTGTCTTGTATTGTCAAAACCTATACAATCCTGTACAAACTTGTAACTATCCTCTTTCGAATGATGCGTATGATTTTATAAAAGGACTTATACTTTAAGAGTTACAGGGGTTTCTTTTGGGTCCCATTTCTCTGGATCACCCTTTATATATATATATATATATATATATATATATTATATATATATATATATATATATATATATATATATATATATTATATATATATATATATATATATATATATATAATAGGGTGTCCCAAAATTATTATACCCAAAACAAATCCTAATCATATAATTATTAATTCAGATAGCAGCAAAATCCAAATAACATCATATTTTGAGGAGTTATAAGTTTTATGATATTTAATTCAATTAATAAACTTCTACGTGTCTTTTATCATTAATTATAATTAATCTTATTCTGCTTTGAAATTCTGAAAACACGTTTTTCAACACAGCTTCAGGGATGAACATGACAGATACGATACGATGTTTTAGCTCCAGAAGATCCCTTGGTTTCTTATGGTACATTTTTGTTTCCAAAACGCTCCAAAGATAGAAGTCCAAAGGGAATAAATTGGGGGAGTGAGCGGGCCATTTTGTAGGTCCTTCTCTACAAATCCAACGCCCTGGAAATGTTTCGTTCAAAAATGTTCGAAAGTTTCGAGCAAAATGTGGTAGTGTTCCATTTTGTTGGAAAATTGTTCTTTGTAACAAACAGGGAGTTCCTTACAACTGTGGAATAAAAAAACTCTTCTAGCATCTTTAGATAAGAACCACCAGTTACAGTCGTTCGTCAAAAAATAAGGTTCATAGATGCAAGAACATGACAAAGCACACCAGATACCAGACTTTAGGGGAACCCCTCCCATATTCATAGATTTCATGTAGGTTGTGCTTACCCCAAATCCTATAGTTATAGCGGTTTACTTTGCCTGGAATATGGAATGTAACCTCGCACTAAAAGTGAGATGTAATATAACTGTAAACAACTGTTAAGAAAATTCACGTTTTTTTTTACATTTTTTTTTATACATCTAAAACTAAAATGATAAGTAATATTTGGTTTTTTATATATTAATTTTGGAACACCCTGTGTATATATATATTTTGCTCATACAGTTCTGCAAACTTTAACGGTTCTCTTATATTTACTTTCGTTCAACTGCGCTGAATTCTGGTATCGTGTGTATGATTAAACCTAACCGGTGGAAGACCAAAACAAAATAGATTTTATGTGATTTTATTCAATTCAACTTTCGAAACAAGGTGATTAAAAGCGGGGCGAATTAAGCTTAATGTGTACATGCGATAGAAAGCGAGGTTTGGTTGGCCTGAGCCGATCAATGATTTATAGAAATCACATTTAACAAGTACTAAATAACAAACGTCCTGCGCTCACAGTTCAAAGCAAAAATCTGAGGATAATCTCTTTGAGGCATAAGATTACCAACTGCACTATCTAAAAACAACCCCTTTGAAGCACAGGATTACCAGCTATAATTTTGAAACTAACTTCTCTCTCTCTCTCTCTCTCTCTCTCTCTCTCTCTCTCTCTCTCTCTCTCTCTCTCTCTCTCTCTCTCTCTGCATTAATTAACAATTACATTACTTACATTTATTAAAAGAATCCTCTTGGAAAATTAATTCAGAAAAAGCATGTCCACTGTGCGCGGTGATTCAATTTTATAATAATAATAATAATAATAATATTTAGTAATAGTATTAGACACTGTGTTCTTAAATTTTCATAAAAGAGTGATCATTACAATATGTGCACAGTGGCGCTTATAAGTATTCGTACAGAGAAATATTTCAGTTATATTCGTCCTTATCTTTTGTACCATACATAGGATAATTATGAAAGTTTACCGTCCGTTTGGAAAAATTTAACAAATAAAAAAAATTAGTTTAACTCCAGCATATGATGTAAAACGTCAAAGAATTTGAGGAAAATAAGAAAAAAGTTAAAATGCAAAAGTTTTCGACATTTATTTACAAATTTATTTAATATTTTGTGTGTCCACCTTAGACTTCAAGAATTTAACATTTTTATCAGTAGTTGACTGTTTATTGATTAGAGACTGTTGGCAATTGTGAATTCTAAAGTTTTTTCTGTGAATCCCCATAGAAGATTGGTGGCTGTACAGTGTACAAGCCATTAGTAAGCAATGGGTCGTCGTGGTAAAGAGCTGTCTACACATCTTAAGGGATCTGTTATTGCAGCACAGGAGTCTGCAAAAGAGTTATAGGAAGATAGGAGAAGAACTTCGAATTCCATTTACGACGGTTGCTGCAGGTATAAAGAAATGGAAAGGCTTTGGAACAATGAAAACTCTAGAACGTACAACTAGACGGATTGAAAGAATGGCTGCTGCGAATCCACAAGTTACTGTAGGTGATATTTGCCAAACATTAAGACTGTCTAACATCGATGCCCATCCCTCTACTGAAGATCGTACATTGAGAAAGAATGGAAGAGTATCACGAAGAAAACCTCTGCTACGAAAGCGCGCAAAGAAGTTCGTTTAAATTACGCCAAGGATCATCAAAGTGATGGATTTGCATTCTGGAAGAAAGTTCTCTGGATGGACGAGATCAAAACTGAATTATTCGGGAACAACGAGCAACAGTATGTTTAACGAAAACCAAATACTGCATTCGAGGAAAAAAAAGCTCCTGCCTACCGTTAAACATGGTGGTAGTAGTTTTCTTCTTTGGGGACGCTTTAGTGCTTCTGGTTCAGGAAAACGTGTTGTCATGAATGGAATCTTAAATTCGAAGAAATATCAGGAAATTTTAGAAGAAAAGGTATTGCCTTCAGTTCGGGAGTTGCGAAAGGGTCGCAAATCTTTACTGGACAAAATAATGATTCAAAACATAAAAGTAAGAGCATCATGAAATGGTTTCAGCAAAAGAATTTCAAGCTTCTCGAGTGGCCCAGTCAAAGCCCAGATCTACTTTAATCGAGAATTTACAGTTTGATTTAAAAAAAAAAGGTGTCCGCAAGAGAAACCCTTCGAATCTGAATGAACTGCAACAGTTTTCTTTAGAAGAATGGGCTAAAATTTTTACTAAGAGATTTCGAAACCTTGTATAAAAATACCCAAAACGAATCACTGAAGTCATTCAAGCAAAAGATGGAGAAAGTATTAAATGCCAAAGTATTAAATAATTTTGTAAATAAATGTACGAAAACTTTTGCATTTTAACTCTTTTTATTTCCTTCAAATTCTATGACGTTTTACCTTATACGTTGGAGTTCAACTAATTTGTCAAATTTTTCTAAACGAAAGGTACACTTTTCCTAACTATCCTATGCATGGTAAAAAAGATAAAGACGAATATAACTGAAATATTTCTCCGTACGAATACTTATTAGCGCCACTGCAGTTGAGAAATTGGAGGTAAATGCGTATGTTCCGAAGCATAAATAAATTTTTGCACTTCGTGAACAAATTTCTTTACCAAAATACAAATTATTCGTTTATCCATTTATTTATTCAGTTATAAATTCATTTATTCGCGGGATTTTATACATCTTAACTCCGCTCCAAACCCTTTCCTCTTTATTCATATTGAAGAAAAAGGAATTTTGAATATACACACAGGCATTAACGCGTGACGTAGGTATTGGGTTCGAATGGCAAATCTATTTGCAGTCCACTATATTCGTTTTCGTTCTGAAGGTCACCTCACTGCTTAATATACTGTATATACACAGTATATATATATATATATATATATATGATGAATAAAACCACGAAGGAAAGGAAACACAGAACGGTGCTCAAGCGCTTTCGTCTGAGGATGTCATTAGACGAAAGCGCTTGAGCACCGTTCTGTTTCCTTTCCTTCGTGGTTTTATTCATCATAAATATTTTTCACGTGTTACTTTCGTGAAATAATTTTCATATCTATATATATGTGTGTGTGTGTGTGTGAAAATTATGTGCCCAAACACTTTCGTCTAATGACATCCTCAGGAACACTATATATAGGTCACAAAAAAAATAACTAAAATAGAAAAAAAAATTGTAGGAGGAGCATACAAATTTATAAGGAAAAACTACCAGAATTTTAGCACTTTGCCCCTCTTGTCTAAATCCGTTCTGAACGAATTTAAAACAACAGGATCAAGCGAAAAAAGGCCTTCCTAGCTAATGTTAAAATTATTTGCAAGTTGAATAATGGCAAACTCAAGAATATTTCTATTGAAGCATTATTCCAATCAATACAGTGGGATAACTCTGACAAATGGACGAAAAGGGAACTGGACGACTGTCTCGTGCTAATTGAATATTGATGCTGTTTTACACGCGTGTGCAAATCCTTTCCCGGCTGTGCAATGTAAAAGGAATCACATTGTTTACAACCAATTTTATAGATAATGCCTGAATTATTGATAGGGCTATTTTTTACAATGATATTTTCCACAATATTGTTATATGAAAATACTACATTAATATTCAAAAGTTTAAGTACATTAGCAATGCCTAAAAAGCCTGGGAAAAATGGAAGTACTAAAATATTCTTCGACAAAGTGCGAGGGTTATTATTCACACGATAGAAAGTTCGTTTTGCTTTGTTAAGACAAGATTCTAAAAACGCAGGTGGGTAGCAACTCACTTCCAATACTGTTGATTTTTTCTAATTCGGCATCCATGTATTCCGGACTGGCGATCCTAAGAGCGCGGAGAAACATTGAAGAAAATATGGCTTTCTTGATGGGAGTGTCATGTCCGGAGTAAAAGTGTACGTAGGACAGATTGTTTGTTTTTTCCCGATAAATACTAAATTTAAAACCTGGACTTTCCCTATGTACATGCACATCCAAAAACGGGATTGAGTTGTTTTGTTCCATTTCTAAAGTAAATTTAATGGAGGGGACTTGATTATTTAACTGAAGGAGGAAGTCATCCAGGTCACGCTTCATGGGCCAGATACACAAAATATCGTCGACGTACCGCAACCATGGGATGCCAACCCCCAGAATTCTCGGAATGTAAGTAATTTCGAAAAACTCCATATAAATATTGGAGAGGAGGGGCGACAAGGGATTACCCATGGTCATCCCAAAAACCTGTTGATAATACTCGCTACTGAAAGTGAATTTACAGTCTTTGATGCAAAGTTTAATGAGTTCCAAAACGATGTGTGCAGGTAGTGGCAGGTCATACTTACGTAATTTTCGGGAGAGAAAGTCAAGCATATCGTCAATCGGCACTTTTGTAAACAATGAACAAACGTCAAAACTGATCAATCTATCGTTGGTTTCAGTGCGTATATTATTCAGTTTTTCAGTAAGATCCATGGAATTTTTTACATGTGAATCAGAGATAGTTCCGAGGATGGGGGACAAGACGTGAAAAGCGGATTTAAATCCTTATGATCTTTGAGAATGCGTTTCAAGCCACTAGTGAATTATTTCATGACGTCATCCTGCTGGTTGTTCCTAAGCTTTCTGTATGTGGCTGGGTCCTGGAGAAGCTCGATCATTTCCCTAATGTATTCCAATTTGTCCATAATAACTATGGTGTTAGCCTTGTCTGCTTTAGTAATGTGGCGCTCACCATCTTTTTTTTAATTGTGAGAGGCTATTGCGAAACCGTTTAGGAAAGTTTTCTTCGTAAGTACTATTCGCAGCACTATAGACAAGGCCTTTAACTATGTTACCCAAAGACTGAGGAAGATTACAGTGTTTTTCAAAACAAGCAAGACTATAACAAATTTGTAAGGCAGAGGGTTTTTTAACAATAAAAAAGGACATACCAAATCCAAGGGTGTTTTTTGCATCGTCACTAATGTTTTTCGAAGAAAGGTTCAAAACACATTTTGAGCTTGCTTTTTTACTCCACTGACTGTTTCGAATGAGACTTTTAATTTTGCGATCCAAAATGTTACGAAGTGAAGAAGTTCTACGCAACTCGTAAATTTCATGAAACAAAGGTTGGATCCATGGTTGGGGAATAACGGTCACAAAATTACGTTTGGCAATGCGTAAATTTTTGAAGTCTGGTGACTTCAATATGTTTCTGTAAAATCATGTTGTTTTGAATTCGTTCAGAATGGATCTAGACAAGAAGGGCAAAGTGCTAAAACTCTGGTAGTTTTCCCCTTTAAATTTGTATACTACTACAATTTTTATTTTTCTATTTTATTTTATTTTTTTTGTGACCTATATAGCCTATAGTCTCGAACTTGTTATTTATTTCAGTGTTCCTGAGGCTGTCATTAGACGAAAGCGCTTGAGCACCATTCTGTGTTTCCTTTTTCTTTCGTGGTTATTTTCATCATATATATATATATATATATATATTATATATATATATATAAGGGATAGATTGCCAAAGATCTAATATAAACCTCTTTTAATAATGAAACTTTAGCTTCATATGAAGTGTTACTTCAAAAGTTTCAGAGCGAAACTTCGTGAAGAAATTAACAGATATATATACAATATATATATGGAATATCACGCAATGATCACTCGCGATGTTCGATTTGCTTGGGCGTTGAAATACTCGCCAGGTTGTATTCACATTTATCCTGTTGTAGCTCAGTGATAGCGCCCGCAACTTCTAATCAAGAAGCCCGGATTCGAATCCTGATGGGGAACGTTTTGCATTTATATATATATATATATATATATATATATATAATCAATAGGAATATGAAAACAAGAGATACGACTCTCAACATTTATTGGCCAAAAGTTTCGGTCCACTCAGGGGCCATCTTCAGTGACTAAATAGAAGCATCTAAAAAACAATCATAAAATTAAATACAAATGTCATAAATATACTGTACAATAAAAAATCTAATTAAAAAAATTAAAAAAACCTTGAGGAAAAAAAAACTATCTAGATTATAAAACAAAATAAAAGAAAGTTAAAATGTTATTCGGCATCATTCAGAGACCCATGACCACCCGTGTCCCCAGGACTCCTTTGCGATTTTGTCGTCTGCTTCTAATTCGCTTGATCTTAAAATTTAGAATCCTTTTTTATCAAGAAATTAAATCCAGAATTAAACGACAGCCTATCCTCGATAAATTACATACTTCCTAACCAACCAACACCTTTATAACGCAACTTACGCACTAACTTAAGTTTTTTCTTCTTTCCTTTCTCTCAATTTGTCATTTGTAACTTTTACCATCCAGGTCAGTCCTTTTTTAAAAAAATTTTAAAATTGTTTAAATTTAAATTTTTTTAACTTTTTAAATTTTTTTTTAATTTTGAAATTTTGGTTTGTTCTGTTTTATTTTTACTTTCTTTTATTTTGTCTTATAATCTAGATAGTTTTTTTTTTCCTCAAGTTCTTTTTTTTATTTTTTTTATTAGATTTTATTATTGTACAGTATATTTATGACATTTGTATTACTTTAGTTATATGATTGTTTTTTAGATACTTCTATTTAGTCACTGAAGATGGCCCCTGAGTGGACCGAAAACATTTGGCCAATAAATGCTGAGAGTCGTACCTCTTGTTTTTATATTCCTATTGAGGATAAGGTTCCCAAAGAACACTTCTATCGTAACTCTATCTATATATATATATAATATATATATATATATATATATATATGATGAATAAAAACCACGAAGGAAAAAAGAAACACAAAGGGGTGCTCAAGCGCTTTCGTCTAATGACATCCTCAGGAACACTGGAGTGAAAGGACAGATCAAGGCAATATATAGGTTACAAAAATAAACATACATACATACATATTCATATATATATACATATATATATATATATATATATATATATATATACATATACATATATATAGTAAGCATAGAAAAATTGTGGGAGGAGCAAACATTTATATTGGAGATTGACACTTTTAGCACTTCAGCCGACATTCAATATAAATTCAAATGTCTTGTTTATGAAACAGGTCACAAAAGAATAAAGAAATAAAAATAAATATAAATATAAATTGAGAAAAAATTAATTACAAAATAGTGCCTTAGTGATATATATGTCACAGCCTAAATAATCATAAAGAAATAAACAGGCAAATAAAAAAACCACAAATATATATACATACATATATATATATATATATATATTAATATATATAATATATATATATATATAAAAGACACTTTTAGCACTTGCCGACCTTCAATATAAATTCAAATGGCTTGTTTATGGAACAGGTCACAAAGAATAAAGAAATAAAATAAATATAAATATTGTAAGTGGAGTCTACAAATTCAAGCTCAAAAGGGAAGTTTTACAATCAATTTAATAGATGATGCCAAATTGATATATATGTCACAAAGAAATAAAGAAATAAACCAAAAAAAAAAAATTAATTATTAAAAAAATAATAAAAAATAATAATAATAAATTGAAAGATAAATTTTAAGAGAGGCACACCAATTTATAAGGGAAAAATTACCACAGGTTTTTTAGTTATTGTCCGAATCATGCATATTATAGTCACAAACGAATAAAAAAGTACAAGTAAATATAAATTGGAGAACAAAATGATGCCTAGATGATATATAAAGAACAATAAAATATATATACAACATATATACGGTATATATACGAAATATAAACGCAATATATACAGAATATATATATATATATATATATATATATGCATAAGGGAAAAAAATTACCAAATTTGTTTTTATAATTATTGTCTGAAAAAACGGTAGGTCGCAAAAGAATAAAGAAATAAAAATAAATATAAATTGAAAAAATTACAAATAATACACGTACACATGTATACCCGCATAACCAAATATATATACATATACACACATATATATACAAACACACACACACACACACACATATATATATATACACATACAAGCTTGACCATCGCGAAATGAGAAATCATCGCGCAGAACCTTTGTGAGGTTGTAAGGTAAGGTAAGGTACATACACATATATATATATATATATATATATATATACATTTAACTGCATACATACATACATACATACATACATATACACACATACATACATACATTACACACATATACATACAAACACATTTAACTGCAATGACCACACACATACTCACATACACATACATACATACACATACACGCATACAGCAAAAAATTGAAAAATAAAATTGTAAGAGAAACAAAAGACAAAAACAAATTTTTTACCAAAGATTTAACAACCTGCCCTTTTTGTTTAAATCCATTCTGAAGGAATTCAGAGCAACGGGATCGAGTTGAAACAGACCTTTACTCATGTTGTTATTTGTAAGTTGAATTATAGCCGACTCAAGAATATTTCTATTAACAATGTTGCTAGAGTGAAACAAAACTGAAACATTATTCCAATCAATACAATGGGATAACTCTGACAAATGGACAAAAAGGGCACTGGACAACTGTCCCGTTCTAACGGAATATTGATGCTGTTTTACACGCGTTTGCAAATCCTTTTCCGTCTGACCTATGTAAAAGGAATCACATTGCTTACACCCAATTTTATAGATAATGCCTAAATTATTGGTAGGGCTATTTTTTACTATGATGTTTTTCACAATATGTTATATGAAAAAACTACACTGATATCCAAAAGTTTAAGTACATTAGCAATGCCTAAGAAGCCCGGGAAAATGGAAGTACTAAAATATTCTTTGACAAGGTGCGAGTGTTATTATTCACACGATAGAAGGTTCGTTTAGCCTTATTAAGACAAGATTCCATGAACGCAGATGGGTAACACAACTCACTTCCAATACCGTTGATATTTTCCAATTCGGCATCGATGTATTCCGGACTGGCGATCCTAAGAGCGCGGAGAAACATTGAGGAAAATATGGCCTTTTTAATAGGGGTGTCATGTCCAGAGTAAAAGTGTACGTAGGACAAATTGTTTGTTTTTTTTCCGATAGATACTAAACTTAAAACCCGGGCTATCCCTATGAACACGCACATCCAAAAACGGGATTGAGTTGTCTTGTTCCACTTCTAAAGTAAATTTAATGGAGGGGACTTGGTCATTTAACTGAAGGAGGAAGTCATCCAGGTCACGATTCATGGGCCAGATACACAAAATATCGTCGACGTACCGCAACCAAGGGATGCCAACCCCCAGGATTCTCGGAATGTAAGTAATTTCAAAAAACTCCATATAAATATTGGAGAGAAGGGGCGACAAAGGGTTGCCCATGGCCATCCCAAAAACTTGTTGATAATGCTCGCCATTGAAAGTGAATTTACAATCCTTGATACAAAGCTTAATAAGCTCCAAAACAGTGTGTGCAGGTAATGGTAAATCATAATTATGTAATTCTCTGGCGAGAAAGTCAAGCATATCATCAATCGGCACTTTTGTGAACAATGAACAAACGTCGAAACTGATCAATCTATCGTTGGTATTAATGCGAACATTATTCAATTTTTCAGTGAGATCCATGGAATTTTTTACGTGTGAATCAGAGACAGTTCCAAGAATGGGGGACAAAACATTAACAAGCCATTTGGAGAGTTTATAGGTAATAGAGCCCACCGAGCTAATAATAGGGCGCATAGGGTTACCCGGTTTGTGGGTTTTAATAAGACCATAAAGATAAGGCAGAGCAGGTGAAGTGGACAAAAAAAGGGGAATTAAATCCTTATGATCTTTGAGAATGCGTTTCAAGCCACTATTGAATGATTTGATGACATCATCCTGTGGGTTCTTCCTAAGTTTCACGTATGTGGCGGGGTCCTGAAGCAGCTCATTCATCTTTCCAATGTAATCCACTTTGTCCATAATGACTAAGGTGTTAGCCTTGTCTGCTTTAGTAATATGGAGCTCACTATCTTTTTTAATTGTGAAAGGCTATTGCGGAAACGTTTAGGAAAGTTATCTTCGTAAGAAATATTCGCAGCACCATAGACCAGGCCTTTAACTATGTTAACCAAAAACTGAGGAAGGTTACACTGTTTTTCAAACGAGCAAGACTATGACAAATTTGTAAAGCAGTATTTTTTTTAACAATATAAAAGGACATACCAAATCCAAGGGCACTTTTTGCATCGTCACTAATGTTTTTCGAAGAAAGGTTCAAAACACACTTTGAGCTTGCTTTTTTACTCCACTGACTATTTCGAATGAGACTTTTAATTTTGCGATCCAAAATGTTTCGAAGTGAAGAAGTTCTCCGACGCAACTCGTTGTAAATTTCATCAAACAAAGGTTGGATCCACGGTTGGGGAATAACAGTCAAAACATTACGTTTGGCTTGAGCACCCCTTTGTGTTTCTTTTTTCCTTCGTGGTTTTATTCATCATAAATACTTTTCACGTGTCACTTTCGTGAAATAATTTTTCATATATATATATATATATATATGGTGTCCGAGAATTATCTGTACAATTTTTGGCTGTTATTAAAAGTCAACCATGAAGTGTAGAAATTCCAGTGTTGTCCCATTTTACAGAGAATCTCATTAAGTTTTTTCTGATACCAAGTTTTGACAAGCTTTTTAGAAATTCCAGTGTGTCCGAAAATTATCTGTACAATTTCATCTTTTAATAAAATTCTTGATAACACACGTAAAATTCTTAAACAAGATTATTTAGAATCTGTATTTTCAAAAGTTTCTTTTATTACAGTAACGTTGTTACAAACATTCGATATGTGCACCATCAGTGATTCGCAAAACATCCAATCGATAATCCAAATGTTGCCATGTACGCTGCAGCATATCCACATCAATTCGCTCAATAGCAGCTGTGATTCTTGCTTTTAAATCATCAATGTCTGTCACCCGCGTATTGTAAAGAAAAAACTTGTCAAAACTTGTTATCAGAAAAACTTAATGAGTTTCTCTGTAAAATGGGACAAAACTGGAATTTCTACACTTCATGGTTGACTTTTAATAACAGCCAAAAATTGTACAGATAATTCTCCGACACCCGGTATATAAAATCGCATAAACATCTTTGCTCGAAATTTCTACCCCTAAATCTCATTCTCATTCTTTATTTTCTTTATTCTTTTTCACGTTTTCGTTCTCATTCTACTCCAAATTCTAATTTTTACCGTATCACATTCTCTCCCTCATTCCAATGCTGGACTTGTTTTTCCCCGTTGTTAAACAACGGGTTATTAAAGAACATTTCCTCAAACGACGATAATTGCTGCAAAACAATTTTCCTTTTGAGTTTTGAGAGTGTTTCGGAGCTTTTACGATCTCTCTTTGATTACGTTCTCAGTTTGTGGAGATAAACATCTCACCCGTTTCCCACTTCTTTATTCTCGCTTGATGAACGTTAATTAAAGGGTTTGTAGCATTTCCCTCAACTCGTTCTCAAGAGTATAATGAGGAATCGGTGAATGAGTAATGCACCACATAACATTGTTGTTGTCGCATATTTCATACTTCAAGATATATATATATATATATATATATATATATATATATATATATATATATATATATATATATATATATATATATATATATATATATATATATATATATATAGCGGATCGACAAGAAATAGACCAACAAATAGACAGATCCTTTACTTCCACGCTATCATCAAAGAACTTGAAAAAAACACGTGGGCAAGAGTCAAACAATGGAGCGTCTATTTCTTCCCAATGGGAGCGAACGAAAACCGTTAACAACTAAAAGACGCGTGGACAAAGCGTCTTAAGAATTGGCGTGAAGTCTACGTCACAGGCCTACGGTATAAAAGGAGCTTCCACTTATACTCACTCTCACTCACCTGTACGCTCACCATCGAACGTCCACCAACCGCTTTCCGGCCCCCTGGCCGGGGGCCACGGCCGCTACTTTCTTCAGGGCCTACAATTTGTCTTCACGTAAGATCTACAGACCACCTGCAGAAGCAATCCTTCGAGGCCCAACCGGAATCATTTCGGGCCTGCGGTTTGCCGGGTCGGCCTTCAAGTTTCTCCACGTTCCTCGAGATATCTTCCGCACCACAGGCCTACGCCTGCAATATCACAAGGCCAGCCTGCACCTCGAGAAGTAACATCACCTCAGGCTTCCGAACTAAGCCTACATTCATCATCTCAAGAGGCTTAACGGACAACGACAACTAGAATCTGCGTAATAGGTTCGTCTTCAACCCGCCTTCAACAAAGGTTACGTCACCATAAGATAAGTTACAAGTACCTCCTATTCTAAGTACTCTTGTGAAGCCTACATTAGCCTACCGCCGAACGGTAGACTATACTCCCAAAGTGTGTAATCAAGCGTTCCCATTGACTCCCGTTAATAACGCAGTAGGCCTGTCATCCAATTCAAGTGTCATTTCAATACCGTTATTCCGCGTATCATCCGTCATTATGTTCAAGTCATATATTTTGTGTGTTAACTAAATATTCTCTTGACGTAATCATTTAACATCACATAATGTTCTTATATATAAATGATATTTTGTGTAAGCATTTCAATCCATTATTATTAGGCCACATCAATTATTCTATGTGCATCCATGCAATCATTTAGCCTACTTAATCAGTGTCATGTTTTTCCATTCAATGTACCAAACGCACGTGCATTCTTTATAGCATTAACTAGGCCCATTCAATGTTCCATATCGCATGCCATTTGCATACCATTAATGAGTACATTATTACGTGTCAATTAAACTATTAACATTTCATCTTATTAGCTAAGTCCATGTCATAAGCACAATGTAAAACTACCAATTAATTACTGTCAATTCTTTGTTATATCACAGTGAATAAAATAACGGATTATTTTCATAATAAACTACAAACCCATAAGGTGTCTTTTATAACCTTAACATTAATTTGCTCGGGCGTAAATCAAGCTGGTGACCCTCGCTGCCATTTCGGTCACTTTCAATAGTATGGTGGATCTAATCAAAAACCATTCATTCCAATCGGTGATACTGTATAACAATATAAATTATTAACCCAGCCTTTCATTAATAAGCAATCAGTCAGTCATTGCATCAATTAATCATTGCATACAATTAAATCATTATCACCTTAAACGGCTAAAACTAGGTCCACTATATATATATATATATATATATATATATATATATATATATATATATATATGTGTGTGTGTGTGTGTGTGTGTGTGTGTGTGTGTGTGTGTGTGTGTATATATGTATATATATGGGATGAATTTCACAATTAAACAAGTGAAATGAATGAATGATGCAAACCCACAAGGAAAAAGAAAAATTATTCCAAGGCCTTTCGTGTATTCAGAAGTACATCTCGTCAGGAAATGAAGAGAGAAGGCGAGATGACAAAAATACTGTATATACAAGCGGGACAGAAAAACAAAAAGATACAGTGGTGGCCAACCGCGGCGCATTGCGCCAAAGGTGGCGCATCAAGTACTTTGAAGTGGCGCATCGAGGTCTAGTATGAATTGTGCTAAATTTTCACTTCGAACACTAAATATTAAAAATCAAAGATTTAAGCAGTTAAGATGTAGTTTTTTTCACATTATATTTCTATTTAAGGTAAATATTATATTATACTTTTATTTTTACTTACAAGTTATTAGTAATTTTTTCACAAATTTTTTTTGGGCGCATCCGAATTAAACCTAACCTAAAAATGGCACGCATCAAAAAATGGTTGGCCACCACTGGATTAGCACATGATTAACAAGAGTTGATTAGAGGCAAAAGGTATTTTAGCAGGCTATTGTCAATTTTATACATTCCCGCACTATTACTGAAATTATTTTTAAAGTGAATAAAATAAATGCACATTCTAGAATATTCCTTTCAGTTATATCTCTGTTTTTAACGAGCGCTTCAGAACTGTCCCACTTGATACTATCATTACCTCTATGCATATGGTTAAACAATGCATTAGAATTATTTTCTGTTCTACACGCATATTTATGCTGTTTTACTCTAATATCTAACGTTTTACCCGTTTGACCTATATATACTGAGTCACATTGTGTACATCCGATCGAATACACACAACCAACCACATTATTGAGGCTATCCTTTATTAGGCGTGATTTAACAGTATTATTATACTTAAAGACTACATTGATACCAATTGCTTTAAGTAAATCGGAAGATATTGAAAATTTACATGGTAAGGTAGGCTAAGGATATTTTTACGCTCAAATGTCTTTACAATTACACTATTATACCTATTCTTGGCTTTCCTAAGACAGTTATCTAAAAATGAAATAGGGTAACATAATTTAGTACCAATATTCATAGCTCGGAATCTAAAAATTCAGGACTGACAACTCTCAATGCTCTAAGAAACATAGCAGAGAAAATAGAAGATTTAATCGAGGGATGATGGTCAGAATAAAAATGCACATAAGAGTTATTAATTATTAGTAGGCTTACGATAAACTTCAAATTTGAACTGATTAAAGCAGCTCCGAATTTTTAGATCCAGAAAAGATAAGCTTCCATCATTTTCTTTTTCAACAACTTAATAGATGAAACTAAATTGTTGAGCCTACCAAGAAATAAGTCAACATCCAAATTATTAGGCCAAAGGCATAAAATATCATCTATATACCTGTACCAAACAAGGTTAAAATTAACAGTAGTAGGCAAAATTCTGCTTTCAAAAAATTCCATATATAAGTTAACTAATACCGGTGAGAGGGGATTTCCCATCGCCAATCCAAACGACATGGCATGAAACTTATTTTCAAACTGAAATTTACAATCTTTGACGCCTCGGAATCACTTTTCTTTTTCCTTGTGGATTTACATCATATATACATATATAGGGCGTCCCAAAAAATGTATACACACTTTAAATAATTATAAAGGCAGTGTTTATTAAAATACATTTCATTTTCAAAATGTAATAGAATCTACAGACATTATTTAATTGTTTTGTCAACGCCTGTTTTCAAACTGACGTCCGTTCTGGTCCAGGCACTGCTGATAACGCGAAGCAATGGAATCGCAAACATCACGAAACATTTCGTTTGGTATTTGTGTGCATTCTCGTTCAATGGCTGCTCTCAATTCAGCGACTGTTGCAGGTTTTATAGCGTAGACTTTGTCTTTTAAGTATCCCCATAAAAAAAAGTCTAGTGGTGTGAGGTCTGGTGAACGCGGAGGGTATTCTACGAAACCCCTTCGTCCAATCCACATCCACATCGTGCCAAGTACCACTCGCAATACTCCACTCTTCGGTCCGGATCATCTTCATTAATAGCATGGACTAATCTTGGAATGTAACTTTTCCATTGACAGCGCTTCAAAATGCGTTGGACAGACGATTCTGAAATTCCTACCTCACGACTCGCTTGCCGCACAGATTTTCTTGGACTTTGGTGATAAGTTTCCAGTACTCTTTCTTGCTTTGTGGGGCTTGTCGATGTCCGTGGTCTTCCGGAACGCTTCTTGTGGACATTCTGAACAGTTCCATCGGCTTCAAACTTATCTCTAATTCGAGTGATGGTAAGTCGCGTTGGTGGATCTGTTTGAAACTCCCTCCTAAACTGTCTTTGCACTTCAACTGCGTTTTCACACTTCCAGTAGCATTTTAGAATGAATTTCCTTTGTTCAAAGCTTAGTCTGACTGCCATTATTAATTCTAATGCGTTTAACTTGGAAAGAAAGAAACATCAATTGAGCTATCAGCTGTTAAAGTGTGTATACATTTTTTTGGGACGCCCTGTATATGATGCTAAAGGAAAACGAAAAAATTATTCTAAGGCCTTTCCTGTATTCAACAGTACACCTCGTCAGGGAATGACGAGTGGATTCCCTGACGAGGTATACTGTTAAATACACGAAAAGACTTGGAATCATTTTTTATTTTTCCTTGTTGGTTTGCATCATTCATTCATTTCACGTGTTTAAGTGTGAAATTCATCCGATATATATATATATATATATATATATATATATATATATATATATATATATATATATATATATATATGTGAGGCGGGATGCTGCAGAGGGGTCGATCATAGATCGATCTTGAACATTTATTTAAACTGAAGTATACGTACGTATTCACATTCGGAATTCGGAAGTGATCAACCAGTATTTCCTTATATACGCATTGGATCACGGATGTGATGTAGAGAGAGAATTGTTTTCCAGCACCTTTATTTCCCTAAATTTTTGGAGAAAATGTAATTCTCTTTTGTGTTTCTTTCAGCGAGGCGTTAAGACGTTTCCAGATTTTCATTTTCTTTAAAAAAAATGTAAATGTAAAATCAATCTAAACAGTTTTGCAGATTCGCTAAAAGCTTTTTCTAAATCTAAGTCAATGCATAATTTTAGCAGTTCTTTGACATTTTTGCAGGCAGTAAAATCAGGATCTTTATAAGTGTACTTCAATGTAAATGGGTATCTAAGGTCGAGTAAAAAAAAGAAAAAACTCACACACACACACACACACAAAAAGCACAAAAGAAAAAAAATTCAAATGCATTGAAACGAATACGACACGGTCCCTGAGGTAACTGACAATAAGGAAAGCCGTGCGCAATTTATAGTTGCCACACATCTCTATTTTCACTCAAACAGCTTTCTGAGGATGAGATTTGGCATCCAGCGTAATGGTAGGCACTTAGAAATATGTCTGACTCGTAAACTGAAAAACTCGCTTTTCTCTTCTTTGAAAAAATAGATTGACAAAATTATATACTTATCTGATTGTTTTGACAGATGCTATACTAATGTTGATTTTAAATTACATTAAATTTCGTAAAAGTTTCATTTTTTTCATAAGTGTGATGCAAGGCATCGGAAATGATGCCTGACCTGGCTTTGTGGCTTAATGCGCTCGGTCGCTCAGGCGTCATAAAACAAGTCTGACTTTGCCCAAAGAAGCGGCGCATGGAGAGAAGGAAAAAATGCGGCATTCTAAAATTTATATTGCTCTAATAAAGTGACCATAATAAATAGATCTTTGAAATACACAAATTTAAATTTTACATGATGACCAGGAAATTAAATTTATTTTTCTTTTAAAGTTAGGTCAGGCTGAGCCTGACCTGCCTGACCCCCGCCGTGTATATATATATAGAGAGAGAGAGAGAGAGAGAGAGAGAGAGAGAGAGAGAGGTACCATCGGTTACCAAAATTGGGATGCACTCGACCATTAGGCACTCGTATGGCCATGTGTTTCCCACCGATTTTGGGTAACAGATGGTACTCACAGACATACATAAAATCGACTCAGAAAGTTATGTTGTGAAACTCCGTGTTTCGTACTACCTGTAACAATCATGGACTTTCGCCACAGGTCTTTTTCAGCTAACTGTATATATATATATATATATATATATATATATATATATATATATATATATATATATATAAATCGACAGATTTAGATACAAACTTTAGATCGAACACTGTATGCTAAATAAAAACTAGGATGAATAAGCATGAAGAAGAAAACTTCACCCAATTCGCCATGAGACTAGAATGAAATACGATGAAACAATAATGGAGAATCGAATTTATTTAGTCATTAAAAAGATATATTCACTGCTTCTTTCGAGACTCAATTGGAAGAACTATTGTATCATTAAGGCGTTAGAAAACCGACCGCGTCACGAATTCGTGACAAACTCGTATAAAATTTACGACGCTTTGAACTTCTCTTTCGAGTTTTCTGCTTTAAACGTAGTTTTTTGTGTGTTTTTTTTTTACTCGTGGCGTTTTCTAAATTTTTAGAGGATAATTTTTAACTGCAATACTTTTGTCTTTTATATAGAAATATACTATATACGATAGTATTCAAATGGGGATACGCACGCTCCTTCCTGGGGGTACGCACGGTATTTTCTCAAGGTACATGGTACGCATCACCACATCTCAAAATCGATTTAATTAGCAACCAAAGTTTTTGCATCCAAAAAAAATATTTTTGCTGTACTTTTGATGATACACTTTTGTATTTTGCATAGATTTGAGATGGAGTATGTAACAATAATTGTCTACGTACAAAAAAAGGTGTGATTTTTGTATTTGTATAAGTTTTGTACAGGACATTTAAAGTTACTTTTGAAATAGAGAAGGGCTACGAGATTCATCATTTATAATGTTACAAGGGGTAACCCAATGAAAAAGTTTGAATACTACTGCTGTATAATATATGGTCAGAACACGTGTGGAAAAAACACGTCCAGAAATACATACATATCATACATAAAGTTGCGCGAAAAAGTATGCTTGTTATCCCGATTTTCTCGTTATTCTAGGTTAAAACTATTTTCATTTGACTTGCATGTTTTGCACTAAGAAACTAATTCCCTAAAGTGCAGAGAAGGTAGATTAAAAATTTCATGCTTTTATTTCAGTTGATAAAAAAAAAATACAAACCTTTTAAAGTGCCTCATGTTTTAAAAAATCACTCTATCTCTATGACGCGTTCGGTCGAATAGAGGCGAATCAACCAAAATCCCGAAATGGTTAATTCGCCTCTATTCGCCCGATCTCCTCATATGACAATGGGCAATATTTTAATATAAAGAGAAACGTTCTTATAACGTATGCTTCGGGTATATTATCGGGTATATTATGCTTCGGGTATATTATCGGGTATATTATGCTTCGGGTATATTATCAAGTATGATTAAAAATCAAGCAAGCTCTGGAAGGAACAAATTCAACGTTTTAATTGGACTGATCATCACAATCACCGAGACTCAAATCCAACAGCGAATCTACAGAGTGTTGAAAAAGTAAATAGACACCTTTGTTTTTTCCAAAAAAAATTTATATGATTGCAAAAGTTAATAAATAATTACAAATTAATTGAATAAATATACTTAAAATCGTGTTCCTCTCCTCTTTGCATTTATTGACTCAATAAATTTGTTATTATTTACTGACTTTTATAATCAAATAAAAAAATTTGGAAAAACAAAGGTGTCTATTTATTTTTGTCAACCACCTGTATGCATGGAGACAGTTTAAAACTTAATGGTTTTAGTATTTCATTCATTCTATAATAACACGTGTTTCGTCTTTATTGTTCTTAATTAATAATGTGACCTAGCCCCACTATATTTAGAATCTCATTATAAGCACAAAACCATTCTTAGTTCTATCCCATCATGAAACGGACATGTTAAATGTCTTGAAAAGTGGACGCTCAATTTTGCCAGTTGAGGTTTAAGTTTTGGTTTTTGGCTAAAAATACAATAGTTACCCCTTTTTCTATGATGTATTCAATCCGACGTGAATACAACGAGTTTTTTGCTTATAATGAGGTTCTAAATATAGTGGGGCTAGGCTGTTTTACTCGTAAACCCTAGGTCCTGTCCCAAAGCTGGATCCTATCTGCTTTGCAGATAGCTGGTGAGGGAAGCTATATTTTGGGGCCTCTTTGCGAGTAACCCGTTGCCCACGTCGGGATAACATCATGAAAAAGAAAAGACTATAGCAGTGGCGTACTAAGGGGGCTGCGAGGGGGGCGGTCCGCTCCGGGTGACAGCCAGGAGGGGGTTGCCATCGGGAGAGTTGAAATACCAGTACAAGTTTTCAAACCAAGTAAAAAATTCGCCAAAGTAAGAAAAAAAATTTAAAATGTTCAAACTATTACAACAGCTTAATGTTAATTTCCACTATAAAATAAATTTTTATTGTTATTGGCAATATAAAATTTACAAACGAAAAATTAAATATTTTATAAAAATTACATCGAAAGGCGAACGTTTGTTAACGTTTTAGTCATCAGTTTGTTGAGCATAGCCAGCTGGCTGCAACTGACATTCCAAGTCTTGTTCACTTGACACTGTGACTCCACATACATGAGGTATGTTTCATTAAATAATTATGATAAAGCATAAAGTGCTGGTGTTTATAACAATATCATGGTACTTATACCAGTGTCCAGTAATTTTTGACAATGTGGTATCATAGTGAGGTTTAAGTGTTTATAAATGATAATTAATGATAATTAATAATGATAATAATAATGATAATTAATTGTCTCTGCTTGTCTGGGTTGATAATCTGATAACTCAATGGGTATCTGGTTGGAAAAAGTTTGAGAACCACTTGTTTGAAGCTTTTCTGTTGTAATAAATTTTTTTTACTTCTTTATTTACTGGATATAGTTAATTTTCATTTTGTCAGTGGTCTAGTTATTTGTGAGTAATGCTCATAGTTTTCTGCTTTTTTAGGAGTCGTGTTTGCACTTAACCCGCCCCTCCAAAAAAATAATAGTAATAATAATCACAGACAATTTGTTCAGTTAATGTATTTCAAGTCATAATAGTTCATGCTTGTCAGGCATGTTCATGCTTTATACCTTTTGATTTTAAAATTTTGCAGAAAACATCCACTATGAAGCGAAATCGACCCAGTGGATTCCAGCAAAGAGAAATGAAGAAGGCAAGAGAAGAGGTAGCTCAGGCAATGTCCGGATCAATTTTGAAGTATGTGACGCCTTCAACATCAAGTGCAATAGGAGAAAGTCCTGAAGATATTCAGCCTGGTGAATCTGAAGGGCAAATACAAGAAGCATCTTCACAAGAAGATTCAAATGAGGGAGAGCAAGGATTGGAGGATGGCAATTCATCTTCTAAAAGCAGTGAAACTGATGAAGAGGAAGGAGACGCCAGCAGAAGTCCACACCAACAGGAGGAAGACTCTGATGAAGAAGAGGAGACGGATAGATTTTCAATTTATTCTGATGTCGCTGCTTGGCCAATCCCGGTTCCAAATGGCTTGAGAGTTGATCTTATTAAGAGAGGAAGCGAACCCTTCCAAAATAGGGATGGACCTTTCAGTGCAGTTCAAAGACAAGGAGAGAAATCCAAAGGGAAGAGTCGACAGCTGACCACTGCATGGTTCTATAAGGCTCTGCCAAATGGCGAGAAAGTTTTGAGAACATGGATGGTTTACTCTCCATCAAAAGAAAGTTTGTTTTGTTTTTTGCTGCAGACTGTTTGCTCTTGATGACAAAGGAATTGGAACATCCAGCTTTGGGTGCTTTCCTGTTAACGGGAATACCCAACCGCCCGCCACCAAACTGTTTGTTATGTATTTTTGCTCTCGTCATTTTCGTTTAAACTAACGAAAATATCACAACTTAACCTAACCAATCATCAAGGGCGTACAGTTGACCTAACCGGGCATTGAATTAACCTACAGGTTAATATAACGGAAAATGCCCGGTTAGGTTAACTGAATGCCCAGTTAGGTTAATTGAATGCCCGGTTAGGTCAACTGTACGCCTTTGATAATTGGTTAGGTTAAGTTGTGATATTTTCGTAGTTTAAACGAAAATGACGAGAGCAAAAATACATCATAAACAGTTTGGTAGTCCCGATAATACGTAAGTACCGAATTTATTAATCATTTAAATGAAATTAGTTAATATGCAAGCGATAATCAGTTAGTAGGGGGCCAAAATGTCTTTATATCATCTAAAATCGCAGAAAAAACGTCGCTGCTTTCGGTACGTTGTCGCCACATGAATTCCGCAAGATACGAGTCCAGATGATGGAGGGCGGTTGGGTATTCCCGTTAACAGGAAAGCACCCAGCTTTGTCACTGGGTTTCAAGCATGGTGGAAGCCAAACCCAAAGGTGTCTGACCATGAGGCTTCTGAGCAGCATCTCTCATGTCTGGAGAAATGGAAGACCTTGGGAGCAGGGATGAAGTTTCATAAAACCATTGATCAAGTTCATCAAGCAACAATGGACAAGGAGAGAAGGAAATGGAGGGATATTTTACATCGCCTCTTGGACGTAACCTTGTTTCTGGCTCACCAGAATCTTCTTTTCGTGGTCACAAAGAGGACATGTCATCAGCAAACAAAGGAAACTCCATGGAATTGGTAGAGTTGCTGTCAAATTATGATCCAGTTTTAAAAGAACATTTTGTAAGGATTAAACATTCTATTCCATTTGGGAGGAGAGTGGCTTCGTATTTATTTCCAAAGATTCAGGATGAGTTCATTTGCCTTTTGGGGAATTACGTCAAAGAGAAAATAGTGGCTGATATCAAGAAAGCAAAGTATTTTGGGACTCTTTTTGACAGCACTCCTGATGTGTCCCACACTGATCAGATGTGTGAAGTGATCAGATACGTCCATATTGAATGTGACAAAGCTGAAGTAAAGGAATCATTCTTAGACGTCTTCCCTATTGCCGGAAAGACTGCTGCTGAGCTCACAGGGGATATCCTGAGACATCTAGAGAGAGGGATGGACTGGACATAAATCTGTGCCGTGGTCAAGGATATGACAACGCTGCAACTGTGGCTGGGATTCATGGTGGTGTTCAGTCAAAGATCAGAGAGATTAATCCCAAGGCTTTGTTTGTGCCTTGTGCAAATCATTCTCTGAACCTTTGCGGAGTGCACTCATTTGGAAGCGTTTCTTCATGTGTGACTTTTTTTGGAACCTTGGAGAGAGTCTATTCCTTCTTTTCAGTCTCAACTCATCGATGGGAAGTGCTGATGGAGAATGTAGGCATGACAGTCAAGAGACTTCCCAGACAAGATGGAGTGCTTATTATGACGCTGTGCAACCAGTGAAGGCAAATTTTGAAAAGCTGACCTCAACCCTTGACGTACTGTGCGATTCCAAATAAAATGTGGACACAAGAGGATAAGCTCAGATTTTGCTGTCTGCTGTATGTGATTTCTCTTTTTTTAATTACCTTTCTTTCTGGTGTGAAGTCCTGGAAGAAATTAATCTCATACAAAAGTATTTGCAAACAGTTGGAATCAGCCTTGAAAAGTGCATTGTGAAGCTCCAAGCTCTAAAACTGTTTCTTGAAGCTCAGCGCAATGAAATTGTGGAGAGGGTCATTCATTATGCAGCTACAAAGTGTGAGGAAATGGACATTTCTATGGAGAGAAGAGGGAGAGTAAAGTTCCGAAAAAGGATGCCAGGAGAGATGGTAACGGATGCTGGTCTCATATTGCCAGAGGAAGTAAAAAGGGCTATGTTTGAATGTCTTGATCGCTTTCATCAAGAATTGGAGATTCGTTCTAAGGCAATGGACCAAATTCTGTCAATCTCCGTTGTTATTCAGCCAAACACTTTGGTTGTTGCAACAGAAGAAGAACTTCGGAAGTATATTCCAAATTTGACTCAGATTTTCGATGAATTGATGAAGATATCAGTGTGGAAATTGGACGACTTCGGAAGCATTTGGAAGCTGCCAAAATCAGCGTTGAAGAGGCAAAGAAATGGATAGCATTGCAGTTTCTGGATTTTATTGTGCAATGGGATTTTTGCGAATCTTTGCCAAGCTTGTCACTGTGTTTGAGATTCTTTTTGACTGTCTGTGTGTCTATTGCTTCGTGTGAAAGAAGTTTTTCCAAATTGAAATTGATAAAAAATTTCTTTCGCTCTACCATGAGTCAGACAAGATTGACAAATTTGGCTTTACTTTCAACTGAACATGAATATGCAAAGGTGAATTTTGATGAAGTCATTGATCAATTTGCAGAAATTAAGGCTCGAAAGCAGAGACTGTGAATCCTCTCTATTTACCTTTGAAGAATAGGCTGAGCGTTGAGACTTGATTTCCTGTGTTTTTTGTATAAAATAAAATGCAGTATTACCTGTTCACTGAATTTTTAATGTCCTGCATTTTTCTTATTTCCAATTTGCTTATGACAGTACTGTACTGTTTAAAAATCTACTTGCAAACATAATATATTTTTCTGTGTGTTTAAATTTTAAAATGATTTATGGGGGTTGCCAAAGGAAGGATCCGCCCCGGGTGCTAAATACTTTAGGTACGCCCTGGACTATAGTGTTTGTCATTTACCATTACTTATTCGGACTATAGTGGATTTAACTTTCCCAGAAGAGTTCCTTGTTCCATGCACGGTCTGTGTGTATCATAAAAGAACTCAGTGGACCATTCTGAGTTCTATCCTATATAAAGGTTAACTCAAAGTACTTCTATAATTGTGTAAAAACGAAGTCGAAAAATCACACGGCTATCGGACCCTTGAAAACTGAAGACAATGCTTTATCTGATAATCTAACAGAAGTATCTGAAATATTAAGAGCTCAGTACGAATCATCTTTCAGTATCCCAAAAACTGACAAACTGACATGCGCTAAAAACGCGTTCTTTGAAGAAGAACTACAAGGGAAAAGTATAACGGACATCGACTTTACGACATATGATATTACACAAGCTATAGCGAAACTAAAAGCACACTCAGCGGCAGGACCGGACAAATGGAATGCCACACTAATCAAAAACTGCAAGAATGCAATCGCTAAGCCCCTATATTGGATATGGAGACGATAACTAGAAACGGGAGAAATACCGGGCATCCTGAGGAGAGCGAGCATAGTCCCAATATATAAAGGCGATCGATCCGAGGCCAAAATTATAGGCCAGTGTCGCTTACATCTCATCTCACTAAAATATTAGAAAGAATAGTTAGAGAAAAAATCTATCACAACTAATGGAACATTACAACATTATTGATGCACTGAAAAGTAATGAAAACAGACGTTGCCAAAGCGTTCGACAAGTGTGACCATGAAATCATAATATATAAACTGAAATATATTGGAATAACAGGAAAAGTAGGGAAATGGATGTATAATTTCCTTAGTGAGCGGCGGCAAATCGTTGTAGTTCAAGGAATAGCTTCATCAGAATCAGAGGTCCTCAGCTTAGTACCACAGGGAACAGTATTAGTTTCATTACCGTACTCTTCATAATCATTCTAACTGACATAGATGAGGACGTTACCAGAGACAACACAGTAACATCCTTTGCCGATGACACAAAGATCAGTAGGAAAATAAGAAACCCAGAGGATATAGGATCTCTACAAACAGACATGAACAGAATCTACAATTGGTCGAAAGGCAACAATATGAAATTTAACAATGAGAAATTTCAACTGTTAAGGTACGGAAAAAGGGAGGACCTAAAATTCATGGAATACTATAACCCAAATGGACAAGAAATTCAGAGGAATTTTAAACCAAAAGATTTAGTTGTAATGACTGATGATGTGAAATTTTAAACACAAAATAAGCTAGTAGTAAACAGAGCAAAGAGAATAACTGGGCAGATACTGAGAACCTTTAAACGAAGGGACAGCAATGTAATGATTCCTCTACTGAAAACACTGATCATACCCAAGTTGGAATACTGTTCGGTCCAAACATCCCTCTATAAAAAAGAAGTCATTAATCAGCTAGAAGGGATTCAGAGAAGCTTCACAGCAAAGATCAATGGGTGCAAAGAGCAAAATTACTGGGAAAGGTTACGTGAATTAAACTTATATTCACTGGAAAGAAGAACAGGGAGATACACCATTATTTACACTTGGAAAATAATGGAGAAACTAGCCCCTAATCTTACTCTGAACCCTATAACCCCCCAAACAACAGTGGAAAGTAGAAAAGGAAGAATGTGTCGTGTTCCCAAATTAAAGGCCAGAGAGAGAACATCCTCAACCCTAAAGGAAAATAGTTTTGTTGTGAAAGGATCAAGACTGTTTAATCAGCTGCCCAAGGAACTCAGGAATACGAGTGATGTGGCGGTGGACATCTTCAAAAGAAGATTGGACGCCTGGCTCAGAACAATCCCCAATGAGCCGGGCGTACCTGGCTATGTGAGGTAGAGTACAAGAAACCAACTCTCCACTTCACCAGGCCAACTCGAGAGGAGGGGCGACAAGCTTGACCTTCGTGAAATGAGGAATCATCATACGGAACATTTGAAAGGTTGAAAGGTATATATATATATATATGTGTGTGTGTGTGTGTGTGTGTGTGTGTGTGTATGATCAATCGAATAGAATTATCACGAATGCAAATGCAAGCAGGAAAATGCACTAGAACAGAAAAGGAAACTTTTTCAGCATCTGCATTTTGTATGAAGTTTCTCTTCGCTTTTAGCGGGAAAAGCAAAGTGATGTTTTGTTTCTTTGTCAGTAATTATTTTAATTTTTAAAATAACAGTTTGCTTTTCAAGCGAAATTTGATGAAAATTTTACTTTGTAAGCTTATTTACTTTTGACAGGTAGGATTTCTGACTGTATATATTTTTTTATGTAGGAATGAGGACCCAAGGGCGAATGCCCCAAAAATGTCCCCCCCCCCCCCCCCATGGAAGAAGAAGATAGCCAAAATCAAGTTCCAAGGTTTTCGAGATGCCTGGACAATCTGCGTCTGAAAGATTGAAGGTCATAGACAGAGTAAAAGATGGAGTGAGGAATATTGTGCCAGAGTTGACCGGTTGAGTAAATGAAAGATTGAAAATACCGACTAACTTTTGCATTAGAGAGCTGGACAGAAGAGGAATGAGAATGTGTCGAATGTCGGGTACTGCGTGCTCTTCTTAAAGGAGGAGGTATGCAGTTGGAGAGTTCAGAAGAGCACTGTCAGTTATAATAGCGATAGTAAAGAGAGAGTGTGGCAACAATGCTGCAAAGAGAGAGAGAGATTGGAGACAGACAGTAAGAGGCGGGAAAATGATGAAACGAAAAGTCTCTCATTTCACCAGGTCAAGTAGAGCTGTGTGGATTGAGCCACACCACACATGAGAAGATTCTAATTTTAGACATAATGAAGTCAGAGGGAGGAGGCGATGGAGGAACAGCGCCGGAATCATTCAGAATTGAGTTGGAGCGAATGTCTGAGCGAAGAGTTCATCTTTATCAGGAGAAGAGACGGCAACTGAGCCGTCGGAATGGAAAATAGGAGGGAAAGAATAAGAAGTAAAGTTGTTGGGGAGGTTCTTAGCTAAATGCCAGAAAGAGCGAGAATAATTAGAATTAGATAGGTTTGCATGATTCGGGCAAAATATAAGCCGAGTGAGAGTCAGGAGTTGGATGGCGACGGTACCTTCTGAAAGCCTCCTCTCTTTTGCGGATAGCATTAGAACAAGTAAAGTTAAACCAAGTTTTTTTTTGCATTAGTAGTAGGAATAGAATATGAAATGCACGCCTCCATGCCCGAGAGAATTACCTCCGTGATGCGCTCAGCGCACTCGGAGGGGTCCGGCCACGGAAGCAGTAATCATTCCATTGGAAATAAAAAAATACTGCCTAAGGGCCTCCCAATCAGCAACGCCTATTGAAAGGATCCAGAGGCCGAACTGGAGCGATAGGACAGGAAACAGCTATAAGACTGTGGTCGGAGGAGCCCAACGGAGAAAAATGTTTGACAGAGTAAGGAGGATGAGTGGCGAGAAATAACTGCAGAATGTTGAGCCTATCTCCAAGACGATCTGGGATACGAGTAGGGTGCTGTGCAATTTGCTCCAGGTCATTCAGAATAGAGAAATTGTACGTTAGTTCACCAAGGGTGCCAGTGAAATAGGGAGGGGGAAGCCAAAGGTGATGATGAACACTAAAATCTCCTAAAATGGATATTTCAGCAAAGGGAGAGTGAAATAGAATGTATTCCATTTTGGAAAAATAGTCAGCGCGTTTTGGATAATCAGTAGAATTAGGAGAAAGGTAGACAACGGAGATGTATTTAATTTAAGATTGGCAATTAAGCCAGAGCCAGAGGGTGTAGAATTCGGAGGATTCAAGTTGGGGAATACGAGAGCAAGTTTGGTTGTTGCGTACGTATATGCAACATCCACCTTTGGGATGAAACTGAGTATAAAGAAAATGGGAGGGTACAGAAATTTTAAAAATGTAAAACCATTTTCTTTGCATTGTCTTATTCCTTCTGGAGGAGGAGCCAATGGGTATTTTGCTCGAAACGCTTTCCCTACAGTTTCTAAGTTTTAATATTTATTGTTTTTATTGTTTTCATTTTATATGTATTTCATACACATTAGTTATACAGGGTGAGCCACGACGAAATGTCATAATTTCGGGAGCCTATAGCTGAGGTCATTCCCAGTCAAAAATTTCATATGAACATAGGTCCGATTCTTAACGGTTTTGGAGCTATGGATGTTTGAATGTTTAAAAATAAGAATAAGCGAACAAATAGCTGCTAAAGTTTTTATTCATGAATTTACAATAACTGTTTAAAATGATTACCCTTGGCCTCAATACACATGCGGCTCGTCTGTGAATCGCGCGTGTAGCTCGCATTAGTTCATTACGATTGCTTTATGAGGGCTGCAGCATCCAAAATGCGACGGAGCAATGCATCTCGTGTTTCCACTTTTCTCTGGTACACCAGCTCTTTCATGCGCCCCCATAGATAAAAATCTAGAGGGGTTAGGTCCGGAGACCTGGGTGGCCAATTTTGTGCACCACCACGATTGATCCATCTACCAGGGAAGCAATCATCGAGATGCGTTCTCACTGCACGGCTAAAATGTGGAGGAGCTTCGTCTTGTTAGAAGTACATACGGAATCGTATTGCCAAAGGTACATCTTCTAACAGTGGCGGCAGTTCGTCTTGCAGAAATCGTAGATAAATGTCACCTGTAAGACCACCTTCGAAGACAAACGGACCAATCAGCTGACCGTAGAGAATACCACACCACACATTGACACTGAACTGATGTTGAAAATTACTTTCCACAATAGCATGAGGATTCATTTCTGACCACACATGTGAATTGAGAGTGTTGTTGACACCGTTGCGGGTAAATTGAGCCTTATCACAGAACAAGCCGTATCG
>JAJOZX010000956.1:0-85000 GCA_023014485.1 Bathynomus jamesi | reverse complement strand
TCACACACACGACCGAAAACAATACCTCTGTCCCCTTCTTCACGTGGGAGGAGGGAATTACAATTGCTTCCCTAAAGTAATTGAATTAAATTTCAATTACTTATTTTGAAGATTGAAACTAAAGTCAAATTTATTTGGTGTTGGAGGAAGCAGCCAAGGTCCTTGAAAAAATCATATATATTATACATTACGCTCTTCGTAAAACATTTATAATTGCTCTGAAATTCCTGGAATATGTTCTTTTTTGCCTTACAGATTTGCACTCATTACACAAAGTGGCCCATAAGTCCTAATCGACTATAATTACAGCGAAATCGATTACTAAGAAAAGAATATTTGTCCAGATGGTTATATGTTCCACTTTTAATAATTAATCAATAAATATTTCTAAACTTATTATAAACTTTTTACTTTGTTTGTTTTTTTGTATTTTCGCTTCAATTATAACCGATTAGGACTTATGGGACACTTTAACTATTAAATAAAACCTTTGCCTCACAAACTGAAATACACGTAAAAATACAAGATAAGTTATTACACGGTTTGTTTTATGTTCTCATAATGATGAAAACTAAGAGTTAAGGTTCGGAGGCTGATTTGAAAAAAATGGAATTCAGCCATTATTCTCCTTTGGATCACCTGAAGATCAGGGCCCCCAGCCTTCGTTAGTTAGCCTTATAACTTAAGGCTAACTAACTAAAATATCACGACTTAACCTAACCAATCGTTTGGTCAGCTGTACGCCCTTGACGATTGGTTAGGTTAAGTCGTGATATTTTCGTTAGTTAGCCTTATAAGGCTAACTAATGAAGGCTGGGGGCCCTGATCATCAGGTGGTCCTCTCCTTTTCTTGGAAAGGTTTTGAATAATTATATCAAATATGAAGCTTAAACCTTTCGGATCTTTTCGGTTTGACGGCCTGTAATATTTTTTAACATTACTTATTTTTTATTGTCCAGTTTTAATCGAGGATTTCAAAAATAACATTCATGTTTTAGAGAAACAAATAGTGAGGCAGTTTTATGCAATTTAACAAATTTAAAATATATATTTTTAAACCGTATTGGGATCTTTTTGGTTTGACGGCTGGCGGAAAAAAACGATTCATGGCTACGAGACCGTCAAATTCCAGACTCTACCAACTGGTTAGGTTAACTGAATGCCCAGTTAGGTTATCAAAATGTCCGGTTAGGTCGCCCTTGACGATTGGTTAGGTTAAGTCATGATATTTCCGTTAGTTTACTGTCAAAATAAACGAAAATATCAAGACTTAACCTAACCAATCGTCATGAGCGTACAGTTGATCTAAAACTTTCAGGGATTTTGGAATCTTTAAACGTATATGATATTCTCTAAACTAAAATGTATAACTGCCTCACTATTTGTTTCTCTAAAACATGAATGTTATTTTGAAATCCTCGATTAAAACTGGACAATAAAAAACAAGTAATGTTAAAAAATATTACAGGCCGTCAAACCTAAAAGATCCAACCTTTCATTTTATATGAAATTCAAATAATACTATTATCTCTTTATTTAATTAATAATTATTATTAAGTTTACGTATATTTTCTCATAATATCTATACTTGAATCGAACACGCTATTAAAGTTATTACAGTTTAAACAAATGGAATGGCACTTTACATTAATACTCGATTTATGTGAAATACTGCAACGATTTTAGCATTGCTTTTGTCGGATTTGCTCGAGAAATGGCTGTAAATTTATAATAATTTCTTTAATTCGTTTACACAACCTAAATAATTCCTACTTTAGGCATGCTTCAAATGGGGCAGGAAAAGGGAAACGGGAAACGGTAAATTTCCCCAGAGAAGAGAAGCCAGGTGGAAATACTTATTATATAAAAGAAGGCAGTACAGTCAAATATCTCAGTCATTGTTATGCAAGGTCAAAATGAGAATTTTCGAGGATGGCGAGTACAAACTACATAAAACCAAGATCCTCCAGGCCGTAATAACAAACTAATGCTGAGTTCTGATTGGCTGGAAACGTCGCGCGCTCTATGCTGAATTTTGATTGGCTGGAAACGTCGCGCGCTCTATGCTGAATTTTGATTGGCTGGGAAAATAATTCAAAATAACACATTCACTGCTGACTCTGCTGAAACGCCCAGAATAAAGTAACAAGAGACCCGAAAAATAAGTAACGAAGTAAGAGTACCGATAATTCTTTGAAATGTTACTCAAGTAAAAGTAACGAGAAGAAAAGTTACTTCCAAGTAACTCATTTACTCAAAAAAGTCGTTTGAGCTCGGTAACGAAGTAATTTTACTTCGTTACCGTCCACCTTTGATTAAAACTCACCTCATTGTAATAATGTAGGTTTTGCATGTCCTCTAGTTTCACACAAAACGTGGTGTTGGGCGAAACGCATCTTTATCCGGTTAGTGAATTATTGTGTTTTTACATAAATTGGGAACTTTTCCCCTCCTATGATTGTCTTATATATTCGTTAGTAGTGAAGTTTGGTAATATAATGGCATAGGGAGTTAAGAAGTATTTGTTCAACCATAAAATAGTTGTGATAACTTCATAGGATAAATGAGGGGTCGCGCGTCTTAAGATACCTAAGCGCCACCACAGGCGAAAACGTGTTTTTGATGGATATCACTATTTTCAGCCTTCCTCTATCGCGTGGTTTGGGTTATAATGACCTTACGACACTAGAAGTATGGTTGAAAACCTTATGAAGCAAACTACTTTTTTCACCTCTATCGCCAGCCAAAGGTTCACCCAAAGTTCGGCATAATAAGAAAATCAAAAAATTAAAAACTCATCAACATCTTCATTAGCATACTTAGAACTCTAATTTAGCCAAAAATGAACGTTCTAGCTCAATTAATAACAGAGATACTATTGCGAGAATATTGCTGAACTTTGGAGGCGATTTCTGGCGAATTTTAATTTTGGCGCCTAGGTACCTTAAGACGCGGGACCCCTCAAATGCTTATGATGATGTGAACCTCCAAACCTAATGGAGCTGGCTGGTACATGGTTTTGGGGGCAAATTGGTATAGTGTACAACGTGCCTGGGAACAGATCACACACTGAAAAACGTCCGCTGTATGTACTTAGATCCAAGTGGAAAAAAAGACTAAACGTAATCTGGGTATAAAGTATGTAAGGAATATACTCGATAGACCGAAGATACACTGAAAGCACACTAAGAGGTTTTCTTTAATCCCTGGAAGTGTACTCTTTGTACAGGACTCCGCTTGTCCAGAAGATAACCGTTTCGGCATAAGTATAAAAATCCGTGGTTAAATTATTTCTTATGCTGTTCTGGTATATAGTCCGTGGTCAAATTCAGAAAATGTAAATTTGTTCCTGCTTACGTCGTCTTATTGTTATTAATGTTTATTTGTTGCTTGCTTAGACCTAGTTTAGTCTGAATATTATTGTTGTAGTGTGAGCATGTGATAATGCAGTGCTGTGATCTATCTACTTGTGAGTTGCCTCCGGTCAATTGAATGCCCAGTTAGGTCAATTGAATGCCAGGTTAGGTCAATCAAATACCTGGTTGCAACTGAATGCCCGGTTAAGTCAATTGAATGCCCAACTAGGTCAACTGTACGCCCTTGACGATTGGTTAGGTTAAGTAGTGATATTTCCATTAAAACTTACGAAAATATCATGACTTAACCTAACCAATCATCAAGGGCGTACAGTTGACCTAACCGGCCATTCAATTGACCTAACCAGGCATTCAATTAACTGGGAGCCGCAATTTGGTTTCATTTAGTCAATATTGCAATCTTAGCTTTAATCAAAAATGGCTGGTCGTCCTGCTGCTCCTACTGTTATAATGCATGTAAACGAAATTCTTGACTTATTCTACAGAAATATCACGTCTAAAAACTTGTCAGACTTGCATTTTATACTCTGCATGTTTTAAATAAATATAACCATGCCGTTGTCCTGAATAATAATTTAACCACGGATTCTATACTTACGCGACCATTTCAACTACTCTCTGTCTACTTGAAGTACTTTACAATTATCTTACAAAGTATGATATGTTTAGTCCTTTTTTTCAGCTCGGATTTAAGGTACACACAGCGGACAGTTTTTAGAGAGCACGTGTGTCAAAACCGTAACAGTGATGATGACATTTGATAATCCAAAAATATGCAAGCTATTTGGGCTTCGAGTCGTACATTCATATTTTCTTACATTAACTTATTCAATTTTAGATTTATTGAAGTTATTAACTTCAAGAATTTTTTTTTCACATTTATTCGGAATGAAAGTTGAAAGAAATGTTCATACAGTGAGATTATTTTATTATACAGTATACTTTATATATAACAAATGTATTTTATCTTTTATTGAAATAGGTGTAATTTTTGGCATGTACCAACTCACCCCTGCTTTGTACCAACCTGCCCCAATGGGGGATAAGTTGGTACAACTGGTCAGTCTAATTTTTTCAACTAATTTATCTTTTGGAAAGAAATTTCAGGACATTGAAGCCAACAGGAATATATGTTAATCACTCGTGCGGAAATTCACAGCTTCATCATTTATTGCTTGATTTTAACAAATGTTTTTCTAAAAAACGTACCAACCAACCCCGGTCTCTCCTACCTCAGACGTCCATTCAGTCACGGTCAGCATTCCAAATAATGTGCTGCCACCGTGAAACACACTCCAAATCTTATGGTTTGGGGATGTTTTGGTGCCGAAGGCAAAAGATACGACCGTAAATTTCTAAGTCTATTTAAACATCTGCGAACATTCCTTTAAGAACAATACAAGGGAACGGATATTCCTGGTTCCAGCACACTAGCGCACCTTACCACAGAGCTAAAATGTGAAAGAATGTTTATGAAAAACCACATTTCAATTTTGAATGTCCCCAATCCGATTGAGAACTTATGGAAACTTTTGAAAGTTAGTTTCTGAAAAGCGGCCAGGATTTCAGTTGGGCAGTGCGAAATAGCGCTGAAATTATGACCAAACCGTATCATGTCTATGCCCAATAGGATGAAAACAATCATGCCATCTATTAAACCCAGAATAAAAATGTAATTCTTAAAACGTTGCGTGAATACAATCTCTTGGCAACAACCGTATCCAACGATACGTATGAGTAATATTGAGTAGTCGCCATTACTATTTCGCATGAAGTGAATGAACTGAAAGAGGTAGTCAGGTATGTTTCATTTTATGATCAGGATGTAAATGAAAAGAGTGCTGGACACCACATTTTACTATGAAGTTATAATGGAAGTATTGTATAACAAATATAATGGCATAACATATGACAATAATCAAACAAGAAATTTGATCTTAAATTACAAGTTCCCTAAAATTGTAATTAAATTACTAGTACAATTATCACATTTTACAAGTAACTGAAATTAAGGGACTAGTATGCTTCATGGACTGCTCTCGATTTTCCTACGAAATTGCAAACAAGGGCAGTCGATGACCCTGATTTTGTTTCTACAATCGGTTTTCTTGAGAAATGATAAAAAAAATGTTATTGGATATTGAATAAATTTATTTACTGAAACGACGCAATACACTCCAACATCTTTTTGAATAAGTCCGAGCTGGTGTGGCGCTTACGCCATACAAATTCACAAAAAATGACAAGAATTAGTGCGATAGCTTGCAAAAAAAATAGTATAAGAAACTCAATTAGGTTAGGTTAGGTTAGGTTTCTCAAGAAAACCGATTGCAGAAACAAAATCAGGGTCATCGACTGCCCTTGTTTGCAATTTTGTAGGAAATCGAGAGCAGTCCATGAAACATACTCGGTCCGAAATTAATAATTAATCGCTAGCGCGTATTAATTACAGGTAATCAAATTACTTATAATTAAGTCATTCATATATATATATATATATATATAATATATATATATATATATATATATATATATATATATATAATAATAAATTTATATATATATGGGATGAATTTCACAATAAAACACGTGAAATGAATAAATGCTGCAAACCCACAAGGAAAAAGAAAAACGATTCCAAGGCCTTTCGTGTATTCAAAGCTACACCCCTGACGAGGTGTAGCTTTGAATACACGAAAGGCCTTGGAATCGTTTTTCTTTTTCCTTGTGGGTTTGCAGCATATATAATTATATATATATATATATATATATATATATATATATATATATATATATATATTTGAAACTAAACTTTAGCGCTTTGAAAGGAGACAAATAAGGTTAACCAATTCATACCGAGAATGGAGAAGTGTAAAGAAATAAGTGTCAATAGTTTCAAAGAGTAAAGAGAACAACCTTCATTAACGGTTTTGTTCAAAAGTAAATTCTTTTGATTTTATTTTTTTGAACTATTGAACAAACGACAAGATCCTGTCGTGATGTACCATCGGTTACAGAAGTCAGGATACTACTGGCCACACTCTTATGCTTTGCAGTCCGGTGTATATATCTTGACTTTTGTAATCGGCTACACACAAAAAAAACCCACTTGGTTACGACTACTTCACAATGAATCCAAATAGTTCAATCGTTCTGTGACTGCACGTGGCAATGATGTCCATTTTTCTGGCGAAACGTTATTAAATGGTTAGAGCAATGGACGTATACCCATTCGGTCAACAAAACATAACGGTGCTATGAAAATTCGGTCTCGGAAAATTCGGTCTCGGAAAATATGTATACTTTATTAATATAGTTTGGTATAGTTTATTAATGAACTAAAAATATGTACTACAAATTTATAAGATTTATTTAGTAACGAAATTAACTTAAAATATGTACTAAAAATTTATCAGGTTTATTAAGTATTAGGACAAATTCAAACATGAAAATTCGGTCTCAGAAAATTCGGTCGTAGGAAAATAAAAATATGTACTAAAAATTGGTATAGTTTATTAATAAACTACAAATATGTACCACAAATTTATAAGATTTATTTAGTAACGAAATTAACTTAAAATATGTACTAAAAATTGTTAAGGTTTATTACAGTAAGTATTAGGACGAATTAAAAATTTGGTCTTGAACACAGAAGATGAGCTAAAAAGAATGTAAACTATGAGCTAGAGATTTTAAGAAGGCAATTTTATCACTACCATCGTAGTTTTGTACAAGCCCTTCGATACGTGAATCCAGTGTTTTATATTTCTTCTTTTTGCTCGTTCCATCTCCCCATTGCAAATGTAAAATCCTCGTCTGAATTAGTGCTGCTTCTTTTTGAATGGCATCAATAAACTTCCAGATATTTGGTTTTTTGCTCGTAATGGATGATTTTAATGCTGAGTGAAATCCTTCTACGGGATTATTATTGGTTCGGGGCAATTTATTTATAACACGATTGCGAACATTCCAGAAACATATTGGGTACGAGGGTGCGTCCCGTCTACCACGCCTTCCTCCGACTGTACCAATATACGTTAATTCAAAGTAACTAATAAATTCAATCGGTATGGAATCATCTTAGCGCAGATCCTCAAAAGCATTCATAACTTCTTGAACGGGTAAAAAGGCTAGAGCGCCAAACATTTTTATTTTAAGCGAAAAATCACTGTCAATACTGTATTTAATTTTGAATCCAAGTTCACAAAATTTTTGTAGACACTTTGGCAAAAATGAAATAAACATCCAACAGTATTACAATTACTGAAATTACTGAGGCAGCTATTACGAAGTGCTCGTTCGAAATCTAGCATTACCTCCTTCGGACTTAAAGTTGGCACAAGTTCTTTTAATTTTTCAAACATTTTGTCATATGTTTGTTCTGACTTGTCTGGTAATAAAATGAATGCGCGAGGAAGGGATTTTCCACGAATGTACGCATGGACACAAAACAACTGGTACCATAAATTTGGCGATGTCTTAAATGTACCGTCCATCGCTATATAAGGAGAATGACTCGAGTCTTGAAGACCATCGTTCGTAGAAAATATTAAAATTCTCTTCCCGTCATTGCTACCACTATCAAATTGTAAAAATAAGTTACCATTGTTCAAATATTTAAAATTACGAGGCACCTCAAATCCGGTGCGATGAAGAGGTAGTGGTGGCGCTCCAAATGCTTTGTTTCGCCAATTTGTGATTGAACGGGAAACTGTTGATAACACTCGTAACTCAGCCCGTGCATTTTCATCCATTGTACTTACTAAATCAGAAATAGCGCTTCTAATACTTAAGGCTGCACCATCCTTAATTTTACTTCTCATTTCGGACATAGCTGATCGTGCTTCCACCTTCGCTGCATTTGCTGTATGATCGTGTTCATTTATATATGAGACAATTGTTGGTTCACCTTGTTCTATTTTCGTATGTACTCGAGCTTTACACGTTTTGCGATTTTCACACCGCCAAAATTTCGTCAAGTTATCAGCACTTAACATGTGAAAGTCATAAATGAAATTCATGTCATCGATCAGCTTTTCTTTGTTTCTTTCTGATTTTAAAAGTTTGGCAGCCATTAAGGGTGAAAATATCTGCAAATTGCGAGTTAACTATTTACTTAATTGTGCACAGTACGATTTTAAGTTTTAGACTGATGTATACTGAACATAACGAGCAAACTTTTCTTTCTATTTTCAATCGTTGGGCGGTGGTTGGTTGGTGGTTGGTTTTAAACCAAGACCGAATTTTCTGAGACGAATTTTCTGGCCACCAACATAACATCGACACTCTAAAACTTAACTTAACTTAACCTAATGACACCTAACCAAACTTAATCTAACCCACAATAACTTGTCTATTTTATATTTACCATTTAGATTAATTATAGCGAATCGATGACAACGCATTTCTCTCTTCTGAGTTTTTTTTCCAGTGTACAACAGCGTATTTCCATAAGTAGTATAACCGCAAAAGGTTAGGGTGCAACTGCAATGCAATATTGATTAAATGAGTGCCAATACCACCCACTCACCCCCCTTGTTGCAAAGTACCAACCCCCCCATCCCCAGGGTGCCAGATTATTATTAAACAATGTATAAATCATATGTGTATTTACAGCATTATTAACAACACCAGCAACTTCTGTAAACGCACCAAAAGTATTAACACGAGGATAAAATTCAAATTTAACAGCATTAATTTTATAGAAACACCAGTGATCAAGCATTGCTAAACGATCTTTGTTAAAATCACTCCTACTAATAATGTTTTTAGACAGGGGTACTTTCTCCTCCGAGTGCACTATCATTTTGAACACTTGTACTAACGATCGGCGGTGAGTTCTCCTTATTCTCCTCCTCAAATACATACAATTTCTTTTTATAAGTTGTTCTCATGGTATATGTAAGGTATGTAACACCTTTATTCTGAAGAATGATTAAGCAGTTCTTATTTTTAGATATAAAAGTAAAATGTTTTGATAAATTTTTCGTTTAATCTTTATATTCCCTTATGGCGCATACTTATAAATTATATAGTCGCTATTCAGATTTTTTAACACCGTGTATAGTTTGATCTGTATTTTATAATACATCCTTCGCTCTCTCTCTGCCATTTCTGAAAATCTGAAAGCCTTTGTCCAATAGTGCCCAAATTTTATAAAAATTGCATACACGCAAACGCTATTCTTCAATTTTTTAATCGGGGACAGAATGATCCGCCAGAATTTGTCAAGAAATGACTCACCACAATTTTGAAGTAGCCTACACAGATTTAAGATACATTATTTCTGAAAATAATAAATGGCAGTATTTCCTGTTCATATTAAATCCCCAAAGCATTCCGTCAGAAAAGCATAAAATATCACACAATACATCGAGTAAATGAAATTAATAGTCTTCTTTCTTTTTAAAGTTGTCTGCATTTGTGTGTGTAAACTCAAAATTTTCTATATATATAATTTACGTTTTAAATTTTTTAAAATTAATTTTCAGTTTTAGACGTTAATACCTTTCATGTAAGCTAATCCGGCACACCTACATGTACATTAATATTTTATATTACATCCTTCGATCTCTCTCTCTACCATTTTTGAGAATCTGATAATGGCTCGTCTCTTCAAGAAAAAAAATGCATTCGCATTTGTTTTTGTCTAAACTGAAGTAAACACCAAAACAAAAAACTTCTCTCTCTCTCTCTCTCTCTCTCTCTCTCTCTCTCTCTCTCTCTCTCTCTCTCTCTCTCTCTCTCTTCTCTCTCTCTCTCTCTCTCTCTCATTCCCTGGCGAGCTGTTTGGTAGAAAAAATTTTCCTTTCCACTAACACCAAAATTTGTCTCTCTAAACCTCGAAAGATAAATATCCTTTCTAAGTATTGCATCTTCCATTTCTGAAATCTGATAACTTATACAAAAAAGATTTCAAAATCTTTGACGACTAATCCATCGTTCTGTCTCTGCCACTTCTAAAAATCTGATAATCCACAATTTAAATGCTTGGAAGGTGAGAGAAAAGAGAGAAAATAACCCGACCCTTTGCAAAATTCATTTCTCTGCGCACAACACCTGACACCTGTTATTTTTGCCTTAAATACATTTCGATACACTACATTCTGAAAAGCACGGAATGGAAAACTGTATTATTCTTGTCATGCGTGAACTAATTAGGTGATATTAATGTGTGTGCACACACACACACACACATATATATATATATATATATATATATATATATATATATATATATATATATACTTATTACAGATTTATCCGTCAAAAAAATAAAATTTAAAACTCTTTAGACTTTAAAAGAGCGTATTCATTCAAAGCCTCGCGGATTTTAATAAAAATACTCAAAAGACTTCCAAATTACTTTTAAAACACTTAAAAAAAGAGTTCGAAAGTCTTCCAGTAAGACAATTCAATTTATGAAAAAAATCTGGTAATTTTATCCAATGAAGATATTAAAATCAATGAATTTACGCAAAAAAAAAATTTAAATTACATGCTGATAAACTTAACGGCTGCAGAGGGATTCTATCTATCTATTAATTTTATATACGGGGAGGTGGAGATCAGACAGCAACTCCCTCCAACATAAGAAATACACACTTTAAACGATGGAATGAATGAAATAGGGGATTTATGCGAGACAAGAAAACTCAGGATAAATAAGGATGAATATGTAATTAACGTTAATAAGATACAAATTTAAAGAGATACCAAATTTATTTTAATTAATATTTTTATTAAAAGTTAATCTTGCGTATATATAAACCCAAAATTCTCTACCTATATATATATAACCGTATGCTAAATTCATTTATAGTCTTACCGAGTTAATTTATATCATAAATCAGTAGTCTAAGAAACATAGCAGCTGATAATTTATTTCTATTACTTATATATATATATATATATATATATATATATATATATATATATATATATATTCAGGTTTTTCAAAAAAAAATTCGGACAACCTATTTGAAAAACCTGTTTTACGACGGCGTTTTACAGCACCACGTTGACGGGAGGGGACAGATAATATCGAATCGCTAATAATTAAGTCTCATACCATTCTTACGGTCAAGCAGGCCACCTGATATTTGCCTTTCACTTATTAAAGATTTCTATTTAATGGTAGCCAAAGCTTACAACTTCAAAAGTAAAAACACAAATCAGAAATTTGTCGCGTCATTAAGCTAAACAGGTGAACACCTAGTCGAGGATTTTGACTCCGTAATTCTGAACAGGTGGTTCGCTACCTCAGAAAATAAACAAATTTTTATTTTCCAAACAAAATTTCTCTCTCTCTCTCTCTCTCTCTCTCTCTCTCTCTCTCTCTCTCTCTCTCTCTCTCTCTCTCTCTCTCTCTCTCTCTCTCGCTTACGTCTCTGCTCCATTTTAAAAGAGCTTATTCATTCAAAACCTCACGAGTTTTAAAAAAAATATTCAAATGACTTTCAAATTACTTTTAAAACACTTAAAAAAGAGCTCGAGTCTTCCCTTAACACGAATACAATTCAGTTTATGAAAAAATCTAGTAATTTTATTCAATGAAGATATTAAAATCAAATGAATTTACGCTTAAGATTTTTTTAAATTACATGCGGCTAATTTAACCGCTTATTTAAACAATTGAAAAAATCTGAGGAATGAATAAGTCAAATTTGGTAAAGACACCCCCCCCCCCAGAATTCACGGTTCGTCCAATTACAGGCCAACGGATGGGGTATGAGAACGAGCCCATGATTACTGGTTGGTGGAAAGACTCGCCTACACGTTACAGCTACACACAAATTCACTGATAGCCAACAGGAAACTCTGACAGCCATTATTGGCCTTCTAAGGGGTGATTACAATCGGGAAACTTGCATATAAAAAGGGGGCATTTTCAGCTGGAACTCACAAAAGTTATTTTTATCAACGAGTAACCACACATTCTCTCATCATGAATGCCTCCAGTCAGACATACCTCTACTCTTCTCCACAGGTGTTTGAAGTCGGGGACCTTTCTGCAGGGGCCACACATGAACTTTTTGGAGCCGCCGACCAGAACGAACTACTTTCAACGCAATCCATTGCAGAAATTTGTGACGACAAGAAAGAACCAGTGGAAACATCCACATTTGAAATGTAAGTAGAAATAATTGCGTAATAATTTAAAAACTAGTTTGTGAAATGTGATTTAATCTGATTGTCATTCTCGGTGTGTGTGTGTGTATATATATATATATATATATATATATATATATAGAGAGAGAGAGAGAGAGAGAGAGAGAGAGAGAGAGAGAGAGAGAGCAGCAAAAAAGCAAACATCATGCTCAAATTATGGAAGAGTCTACTCCTACCAATAATTGAGTATTGCTCAGTACTCACAAGCCACATAGAAAACGAGACATTACGAACATTGAAGCTATACAAAGGACTTTTACATCTAAGATAGAGGAAACTGAAGGTGAAGACTACTGGTCTCGACTTCAATCCCTGGAACTCTCTCGAAAGAAGGCGAGAGCAGTACACAATAATATACATATGGAAAATACTTGAGGACTCTGTCCCTAACCTTAGAAATGAAATAGAAACGAACTGGAATGAGAGAAGCAGATTTTGTACGGCTCCAGCTGCGGTGGGACAAGGAGCCATGAAAATGAAGATGGAAAATACCCTCAGAATACGAGGCCCAAAGGTTTTCAATGTCCTACCAAAAGAAGTGAAGAATTTTCAGCACACCGACCTGAATAACTTCAAGAACCAGCTCGACAGATTCCTGTGCAAAGTCCCTGACCAACCGTGCGTGGCCTGCTATGAGGGCAGGGGGAGATCAGACAGCAATTTCCTCCTTCACCAAATTCCGAAAATGAGGCGGGATGCTACAGAGAGGTTGACTGCAGGTCGATCCTGACCCGTCGTTCAAACTCCCCTAAAGTATACCCTAAAGTGTATGTATATATATATATATATATATATATATATATATATATATATATATATCGTATCATAGATATATATATATATATATATATATATATATATATATATATATATATCGTATCATTTAGTGCCTAATCCTTGAAAGTTATAACTAATTTTATAAAATTCCATAATAAACACATTTTGAAGTGTAAAACTACTCGAGGGCTCGAGACCCGGCGTCGGCAGGCGTTGCGTAATACCCCCAGCTAAGCTTCCTCTTGAGCCCGGTTAGGCTAGTTGTTTGATGTTTATTATTTGATCCGGGTACCCTATTCTGCATTTTCTTTTATTGTAACTCCTTGTAACTCTCTCTTCTTATATATATATGGAAGTATATGGTAATGACCCGGTTAGGCTAGCTGCTTGATGTTTATTATTTGATCCGGGTACTCTATTCGGTATTTTATCTTATTGTAACTCCTTGTAACTCTCTCTTCCTATATATATATATATATATATATATATATATATATATATGTTCTTCTGTGTGTATTTTTTATGAAAAACAAACCGATTTTAATTAAAAAACATTCAATGTGTGAATCGAATAGGTTAATTGTTCAATATCTACCGAGGGGCTCGAGAGACTGTGACGGTTGGCGGGACTTAGTAACCCAACTACTCATCCTTCCACACAATATGGCTATTATTAGAAAAATGTATGAACTGTCAAAATAATTTTCTGTCTACAGCCGTATTCTTTCTCCTTATAGGTCCGATCAGGAGCTAAATCGTGTTTTAGAGTCTTTTCGTGATAGTTTTGAAGAAAAGCAAATAGCCGACGGCGATTTGGAGATTGAAGTTTTGCCGCGCTGTCAACCCAGTGGCGTGAATATGGAGGTCGAAGTATTGACTCACATCCGGACCAACGAATGACAGGTCGTCGGGGAACTAACGTAAGCTTTTTCTTTTTGTTTCGGTTAAGAATAAGAGAGTGTATTTTCATCAATTTATTAAATGATAGAACTCATGTTTTATAAATTAGCACAATTTTACATCCAACTTAAATTAGTTACAGAATTAGTGTCCGTTACATTTTAAATAAGCTACAGAGCACAAGACTAACATTATTGGGGACATCTTATATTTTACGCAATATTGTTGCAATTATACATTTTATATATATATATATATATATATATATATATATATATATACGCGTAAAACATCATACAATACATCGAGTGCGCACAAACGGAAAACGGTATTTTATATGCATGCATACCATTTCATCATTCAGCTCAGTGTGGCACGGGTCGAATAATTTTAAAAAAATTATAAATTCCTATCCGCATGACATGTGTAAGAGAATGAAAGGCAGTACATGCCGCAAGTATTACTAAAATATCTCTGGAATCGGTAAGGATTCCAGACAATTTCGGGGATATGCAACTGTTCGAGAAATTTTACAATAATAGCATCATCCCAAGGATGACCTCCCAGTTAATTAAAATAGTACATTCTTTTCCTATTTTTAAAGTAGATAGCTAACCAATGATTCCCTTCCCCACCAATAATATCAGTGTTTACAATAAGTCCGCCGCATTTTCTCGTAGTTGGCAATTTCAATGTTTCATTCTTCGCAAACTCACCGATAAATTTGGAGCGTGTGATTCGGTCACTTTTCATTACTCTCTGGAGTGTATTCGCATCCATTTTTAAAAGTCAGTGACTACACTCCTGAAGCAGTCAATTTCTATTAGAGTTTGTGATTCGAGGTATACTAGTACACTTATAGGCTCGTCTCTAGCCTTGATGAATTCGAATCTGACTGAGATGTTCCCACTCTGCTGTGGACTTAAGTGTGTATTTACCTAGCAGATAAGTCAGGAGTGATGTCAAACGGGTACAGGTTAAATTGACGCTGAATTCTTTCTGCGTTACCCTAATCCCAAGCTCATCACAACCACCAGCAATATGGGCCAGATTACTATATGCTCTCGCGCAAAGCGGGAACACAGCGTCTGCTGAGTAGTCCGTATACAATGTCCCTCCCAGCGCAACACCATTGACGTATAGAGTTATGTTTTTAAGGCCAAATTCTCGAATTTAAAGGCGTTCTTTTTATATTTCCCATTCACCGAAGCGTGTTCCTGCATTCCAATTAATAGCCTTTTAGGTAGAGCCCCCAGGGTGATAGTTTCTATCTGTTTCAAGGTCAGCCCTGCGGGCACCGTGTACAGTTTGATTTGTACTCTGTTAATTGGGTATTTTACTGTGGGATGTAGTAAATTTCTTTCAATTTCTATTTGTTTAGGTGAACTTGGTTTCACTCGCCATACGCGAAGGTATGTTTCCAAAACATGAACCACAACGGGTTTTTCGCCCTCTTCTTGATCAGCTCCCAGATTTATGCAGATCTCAGGATTCGTGCGGTGAGCTTTATTTTCATGTCGATGCCATTCATAAGCAGTTTCTCCTGGAATGTGAAGTCTGTATGCAGGTGTCCAAAACATTCGAATATCCTCTTTTTAGGATTTGTAAACTTATCCTTTATACTATTTTCGTCTTTAGTCTGCTAATAACCTTCGGTAATTAAAAAGGTATCCTTCGCTTCTTTTGAAAAGTTGAGGACATTTTCCAGATAGGCTCGTAGGTGATAATAACCCGTTCCTGCCGAGATGTTGAACTGATTTAAATACACATCACACTGGCTGAATATGGAGTGCAGAAAGTTTGTTTCGGGAAATACAACATATTTATCATCGCAATCCGTTTCATCTGAATGGGCTATACGTGGTTTAGCGTACATATGCATGCAGCTTGGATCAAAATGTAAGGGCCTGAGCTGGGTATCACGAATTCTATGGAGGCACTCGGGGAGCTAATTGTGTTTAACGGGTTAATCGTAATAAAGTCACTGTGCTCAATAGAAACTTGTGTCGGGGGCATATCTAAGAGGGACAGCTCCGATTTACAACATTGTGAGCTACACGGATGGACGAAGCGTGCCATGACGAGTCAGAAATAGTGCCACCTCTCTTGACAAGTAGTAAACATCCTACGATTCGTGATAGCAAAGTCCTTAGCTTATATCAGTTAAAAAAATTACCAACCATAGGTTTCATTCGCTTAGAACACTTCTTTTTTTATATCCTTTTACGTTTAACGCCACGCACTGGTAACCCCTTCTTCTTCTTCCGGACCGCCCTCTTCTTCTCACCACCACGCATTTTTCTCTGCATCTTTGATGATTTCGTCCCGTGTACGTTTTAAGTGCTTTTTTAAAGCTTGTTTAGGTCTAGCCGCTGCCATTATGTCTTCTACCGTGTTAAAACCTGATTGTAGCGCCTTCCTCCCAAGGTATCTGGCGCCCCTCTTTAGCAGGGGGACAGTCGTACATAGTATGGTTGACAAAATGGATCCACGCCCACTCCAACGCTGGTATCTCACTCCTCGATAGACTGTGAAAGGCCTTCGGGTCATTATAACTCAGTGTGACGAAAGTGAAACTTCACTGTTAAGCTCCCATCACCGAATGGGAAACTTTTTCCCTCAATCGTTCTTATATATATATTGAGATATTGGTTAATAGATTAATCGCAACATTCACATAATGAGGTTTGTCATATGTAATGCTCAAGCTCCTCCCTCTATGATTGGGGATATGAGCAATGCGGAGCAGACGCGCCTGTGTATCCCCAACAAATTGATGCTCCACGATATTGCTGTAAATATAGCGCATGTCTGGGGATGTATAGGCATCACCCAATTTTCCAATTTCAACTGATACATTAAGCTGGACAAGTCAGTTGTTCCTCGTGAAAGGTATCTCTTTGGAGCGCTGCTCCAAATCGGCCCTCGGTTATAATTTTGAACAGTCCTTTGTCTTCAATATTTCTATTATCCTGTGATTTTAGGGTAAGAGCATGTGCAGGGGTTTCTTTGTTTACGATTTCGTATACTAAATCAGCCGCAAGGTTTGAGTTTTTTAAACTTCCGTTTAAGTCTCTCACAACAACCTCAGCCGCACCATAACAACCCGGACCTAGTGTTACTACTGTAGTGTAATACAGTGCCTCCCCACTCCACGGAGCACACATGGTTTCATTCCTAATTACCCCTGCCTTTTCACACTCATCACGATCTCTAAAAACCGTAAAAACGGGTTCTTTATAATCAATACTTAAGAAGCTGGTGGATAGCTGAATTTCGCATGTCCCCACCTCATACGAATCACGTTCCAATTCAATGGGCCCATGGAGTTCTGTTACAAAGTTGGCCAGGGTGTTGTTAGGATGTACAGACAGAGAAGAAGAGGACGGTAGTGTGACATAGAAGTGGTTAGGCGCCATGTTGCATACTATTTAAGCTTCATTATTGCAGCAGCTTTTATATATGCGTTGAAGCTTTCTGGGTACCCTAGCCATTTTACCAGGTGCATTTTTCTCTTTCCTGAACCTTTGCTGCCTAAAATTTTTCAATTTTAAACACATTTTTTCCTAAATTAAATTACACTTTCTGCAACTCCTCGCGGTAAAAGTCCCCTGCGATTTCTTCCCCATTCAAATCTTCAACGTAGTACAGCATCATCTCGCCTTTAGGCCTCATATCCCTAACTTTAAAAGTCTCACGTGTCCAGCCTTGCTCAATTCCCTTCACGAATTTATTTCCCGAACGCGAGAGCCTTACATAATTATTGATTTTGAAACGTGTAGAGTATAGCGGTGCTCTACGAATATCTCTTCTCACCTCACACTCTGTGTGCGTACCTCTTTCTAAAACCTCATTAGGTATTGTCCCACTCGCGCGATGGTGTGAACGGTTGAATGATGACGCCAATTATTCCAAAATGTTTATAAATCTGTATGTGTTTTTGTGTAAAATAGCTATGCATGCGTTCCTTTATGGTACGTTAAACTCTTTCAGCTAAAGAGGCCTTATGTATAGAACTGATATTAAACTCTGCCAACATATTCTGAAAAGTTCTGCCTATAAATTCTTTCCCCATATCTGTACAAAAATAGCCTGGAATCCTGTTTTCTTTCAACATCAGTGTTTTGGTAGCTTTAGCAACTGTTTCAGGCGATTTATTTTTCAGAGGAATTAGGATGTAGCGATAGCCATCATTATATACTGAATATCTTTGCATGTCTGTTAAATCCGCTTGCCAAATAGAATCAATCGAAGCCGCTGTTGTCTTGGCTGCTTTAAATCTTTTTCTCGCAGGTTTATGAAGTGTATAAGCATCCTGCTCCTGCAAAAACCTCTCAACATCTTTTTTCCCTACTCCATCATTGTAAACACCTCTGTACAGTCTATCAGCACCGCCGTAAAAGGCTGGACTAGAAATGTATAGTATCTTCTTAATATGTTAGCCATTTGCGTATTTTAGAGGCACGTGGAGAGGGTTGACCGTTGTTGTTTGGTCTCTTCTTTCTCCTCTTCAGAGGTGGTACCGTTGGGGGTGATATCGTGCTCAGTTGTGGCATATGCGAGGATTGTTCCAAGTCTTTTAATCTGTTCAGATTTCCTATCAATGTTTTGGGGACATTTATTTGCCGTAGTCTTGCTTTAATATGGTTCCATCCTGATGGTGAGGGCCTATCCCACTTTCTCACCAGATCATAGACGATGTCGACGATATTCGAACACTGCACCTTTGTTCCTTCAACAATGACCTTGCCTGTATGGTCCACTGTTTGATGGGGTCCTCACTCAATAGATTATAAAGACAAACCGTTATTCCTCAATGTATGTTAGACTGCTTTTTAATACATGTTCGATATGTTGTGGGGGCGCACCGTTATTCTTTGATTGTTCAGCTCTAACGTCGGCCTCAGGTCCTATGTAGTCATGTTCATCGGTGTCCGTGTTGCGCCTAATAACTACGGGGTGCTCTGTCGGATTCTTATAATTTTCGTACTCATGAAGAAATTTCTGCAGAGCTTCTTGGTATAAGATTCTTTTCTCATCAGGTGATTTTTAGCTGTTTAATAGGTCTAACAATTCGCTTTCCATTCTTTTAAGCCTGCTTTTACGGGGTTCTAGAACCGTGTCTGGACTCCTTGAACTTTGCAGTGAAGCATACACCTCGTGTGGAATCACGACCACTTTGTTCATTATATTTATCTAGTCAGTAAAGGTCCCAAAATTGAAAATAAGATGGGGAGAAATGATCCCCCTCTTTGTAAAATAATCCGCTTTTTCTTCCCCACAGTTTGAGGGTGTTTCATTGGTACATTACATTCTATAACATTAAGACAGATTTCACAAATGCATTTTAAAAAGTCCGAGTCGATATTTTTAACGAACATCTGCTGCAATGTCCGGGGCAGTCGATGATAGATTTTTATTAATTCATGGTATTTCTTTAGCCCAGGGGTGGCCAAAACGTCGATCACGATCTATCAGTAGATTACAGAGCAATTTTTAGTAGATCGCAAAATAACCAGAAGCTTAGCCTAGCAACAGAGACCTTACGTTTCACAATACTAACGAGCACACGACCCGACCGCTACTACCAAAAATTAGCGTTCTTTGTGTTATCACCTCCATTATCGGTAGCAATATTTACAGTATTTGTTTTATCTTTGTGTTTACCAGTCATTTAACAAACAATAACAAAGTTTAATTTTAATAATTCTGAGAGATATTTAATTAATGTCACAGAAAATGATACTGCTAACTTTAATTTCTGCCAAAATTTCATACCGCGGTAAGCTGAGGTGTTATGAGCATGTGTCACTTAAGTGACGGGTCAGTCATTTGGAATAACCGGTGGTGAAGGTCAGTCTCCAGGCCAATTGCATTAACACAGTTAAAATGAGTGCTGGACCAAGTGCCAAGAAACAAAAACTTACAACTTTCACAATGAGTGGGAGACGGCATATTTTTTCACGATATTTTTAACGAACATCTGCTGCAATGTCCTGGGCAGTCGATGATAGATTTTTATTAATTCATGGTATTTCTTTAGCCCAGGGGTGGCCAAAACGTCGATCGCGATCTACCAGTAGATTGCAGAGCAATTTTTAGTAGATCGCAGAATGACCAGTAGCTTAGCCTAGCAACAGAGACCTTACATTTCACAATGCTAACGAGCACACGACCCGACCGCTACTACCAAAAATTAGCATTCTTTATGTTATCACCTCCATTATCGGTAGCAATACTTACAGTATTTGTTTTATCTTTGTGTTTACCAGTCATTTAACAAACAATAACAAAGTTTAATTTTAATAATTCTGAGAGATATTTAATTAATGTCACAGAAAATGATACCGCTAACTTTAATTTCTGCCAAAATTTCATACCGCGGTAAGCTGAGCTGTTATGAGCATGTGTCACTTGAGTGACGGGTGAGTCATTTGGAATAATCGGTGATGAAGGTCAGTCTCTAGTCCAATTGCATCAACATCGTTAAAATGAGTGCTGGACCAAGTGTCAAGAAACAAAAAACTTATAACTTTCACAATGAGTGGGAGACGGCATATTTTTTACGATGAAAAATTCCAAATGTGTGTGTTTAATTTGCCATGCATGTGTCGCTTTCGTCAAAAAGGGAAATTTAGAGAGGCATTTTAAAACTATTCACAATCGGTATGACAGTGATTTCCCAGCTGAAAGTGAGCTACGGAAGAGAAAAGTCAATGAACTTAAGTCTCAACTTAGTGCTCAGCAGTCTATCTTTACAGGACCTAGCACAAAATCGAAAGCAGCAACGACTGCGTCATTTCGGGTGAGCCGAAATATTCAAAGAAGCATTTATAGAGGCAACAGAGTCGTTGTTTCAGAATTTCAGTAATAAATTGGAAATATTGTCTGCTATTAACCAGCTTCAGCTATCCAGAAACACTGTGATGCGGCGTTGTGAAGTAATGGATGAGAATTTGGTGGAACAACTGAAGAAAGATATACATGACTGCGTGTTCCTTTCACTTCAATTTGATGACTCGACAGATGTGATCGACACATCACAGTTATGCATTTTTATTAGAATCGTGTTTAAAGATATGACTGCCAAAGAAGAACTGCTTAAAATCCTACCTTTAAGAGGGAAAACTCGAGGTGAGGACATTTTTCATGCATTCAGTGAGTTTGTTAACGAGCATAACTACTGACGGATCACCTACTATGATTGGCCGCTCCAATGGGTTCATCGGCCTGTGCAAAAGTGACAAAAGGTTTCCAAACTTCTTTAATTATCATTGCATAATTCACCAACAAGCTTTGTGTCGTAAAATGTTGAATATTAAAGAAATTATGGATATTTCCCATAACATTGTGTGTTCTATTCGGGCGAGAAGTCTACAAAGGCGTCTCTTCCGGTCTCAGCTAGAAGAAAATAAAGCAGAACACACTGACCTTTAGTTGCACACTGAGTTAGGTGGCTTAGTAGAGGTAAATTCCTGCAGAGGTTTAGCGATCTCTTACCTGAAATTAAAGACTTTCTGAATTGGAAGAAACATATTAAAAAGAGTTGGAAGACGAAGACTACACACGGCTTGCTGATGTCATGCAGTGCAAATCATCACATCAGTAAAGTAAGCTCTTGTAAAGTAAGCTCTTCCTATTCCAGTATACCTAATTTCTAATAAATTTAATGAAAAATATATCTGTGTGCACTTGGCAATATATTTTTATATTCACTTCATTTTATTCTTGGTTATTCTCTCTCCATCTCTGTGTGTATATATATATATATATATATATATATATATATATATATATATATATATATATGTGTGTGTGTATATGTATATATATTATATAAATAACTGGGCTGGCGGATCGTATAGGGAGCACTTTGGAAAAAGTACATCCCATCTCAATAAAGTCTGGCCACCCCTGGTTTAACCTCTTTGTCATTCTGTAATATACACCATTTCAGGCTCGTTTTGGAATATATTCGTTCTGAGAAGCACTCTAAACGTGTTTCGCGGGTGAAGGTCACAAAGCAAATATCCGTAACGTTGACTTGTAGCTTCTTTATAAACTTCCAAAAACTCCTTACGCTGATTCGGGCACATTTGATTGGCTAATACCCCAATTTGTGACATCTCTATGTTGCGGGAATAAGACTAGATATTGTGTATTTAACGACACATCGCGCATATATCTATTTTTAAAAATAGTTTCTGATTGATGAAGATGGTGGGAGAACACTGTAATGTCTCGGCAAACGTTTTATCCATTTCTAACATGAGATTGTTGGTTTACGTCGTCGTCGTTGGCCTAGGCAAGCTACGGCTTGGGACCGTAGCGCATCTATCCGGTATAGGTTAACCTGGATGATGTAGCCATAAGCACTGCCGCTGGTTAAGTGCCAACCAGTGATTATCTCACTAGCCGTATTGAGTCCGTTAGGCGAAACTGCGACAGTACCAAGGTGGAAAATATAACCTTTGGATTTCTATTATTTATTTGTAAAATGGACATGGTATTAGATTAAAATAAATATTTGAATATAAATAATTAACTGACAATTGTGATATATAATTAATTATGTTTACATACAATAAAATAAATAGTATACATAAAATTAGTATTAATGTGGTTCACAATTGAATTATGATGGGTAACTAATTTAAAATGAATTTATAACTATTCCGAAATTCAAGACTGTAAAATTAACATTTAACTTGAAACTAAATAAGAGTATTCACTACACACTCCCCCACCAGAGAGGAAGTTCAAAGAGTTCCGAACGACACAGATTTCCGCTGGACCTTTTTGGTAGCTACATGTACCTCGCTTAAGGTTGATTCCAAAAACGCAGGCTTAAGACGATCGATAGAAACCTTGTCGACCTTGGAACCGCGCTGGATGAGAAATGATTTGCGCGTACGTCGGAGAACTTCATAGGGCCCGTCATATGGACATTGGAGAGGCCGTTTTGGGAGAGGTACACGAACGAAAACGTGGTGCAAGATTGGAGGGCTGGGGAAACAAAGATGTTCTGTTGGCTAGTCAATCGAGGGGGAACAGGCTGAAGGGACTGCATGTGAGAGGAAAGTGTTTGAGCGAATTCCGTAGGATCACATGACTTATCCCCTGCAGTGAAGTAGCCACCTGGTAGCCGCAGTGTTGTTCCATAGACTAGTTCAGCCGCTGTAGTCTTCAGATCATTCTTAAATGCAGAGCGAATACCAAGCAACACGAGTGGAAGCTTATCCATCCAATGGGAGTCTTCGTGACACATAAGGGATGACTTCAGCTGGCGATGGAAGCGTTCGACGAGGCCGTTAGCTTGCGGATGATACGCACAGGTATGCGCATGTACTGTACCCAACAAGCTGGTAAACTTCTTCCAAGCGAAGACTCAAATTGGCGACCTTGGTCAGTGATGACTTTTGTCGGCAATCCAAATCTTGATACCCATCCTAAGAAAGGCTCTTGCAACAGTGTCCGCTTGGATATCAGGAAGTGGGATGGCTTCAGGCCATCTGGAAAAGCGGTCGAGACAGGTGAGCAGATAACGTTGGCCTTGAATCACTGGAAGAGGGCCAACAATGTCTACATGAATTACCTCAAATCGCTGGGATGGGGCGGAAATGCGTCAAAGGGGGACCTGGTGTGCCTTTGGACTTTGGCACGCTGGCAGGCAAGGCACGTTTTGGTCCAACGTTTGACATCCTTCCGCATCGAGGGCCAAACAAAGCGAGAGGTAACCAGGTGTTGCGAAGCACGGATACCAGGAGGAGGGCTTATGAAGATCCGTGAAGACTGCTTTTCTGTGACATGGAGGGACATAAGGGCGAATAGCAGCTGTTGATACGTCGCAATAGAGGGGCACAGACAATCCTGGCATACTCATTTTCTTGAGGGAAAGTGAGTGAGTGGAGTCTTCTCTGAGCAGTTCTTGTAGTTCCGTATCCTTATCTTGATCCTGTGCAATAGCATTCCACAGTGTAGAGCTGAGGGTAACAGAAGTAATCTCTATTCTTGAAAGTGCATCCGCTGGAGTGTTCAAGACACCTTTGATGTGGCGGATATCTGTGGTAAATTGCGAGATATAATCGAGTTGCCTGATGACTCTGGGAGAGTGGTTACAGCTGTTTTTATTGAAGACAGTGACAAAGGTTTGTGGTCGGTAAAAACACAAACTTCGGCCTTCAAGGAAATGTTGAAAATGCTTCACGTTTAAGTAAATAGCAAGAAGTTCACGTCCGAAAGCACTATAACGCGTTTGGGCTGGCTGCAGCTTTTTCGAGTAAAACGCGATGGTGCTTGTTGACCGTTAATGGTTTGTTCCAACACTCCACCGATCGCAACATCTGATGCATCGACCGTCAGAGTTAGGGGGGCATTACTGATAGGAAATGACAGAGACATGCACTATTGATAGCATTTTTGGCATTGTCGAACGCCTGTAAACTATCGCTACACCATACCAATTTCGTTACCTTGCGTTTGTGTGTGATCATAGCGTATAGAGGAGCAAGAACACTGGCACAGTTTTCAATGAACTTGTGGTAATAATTTACCAACCTAGAAACCGACGTAACTCACGCTGATTATTTGGCATAGGGTAATTTTTTATCACTTCACACTTGTCCTGAAGGGGGGTAATTCCGTGCTGCGAAATCGTGTGACCAAGAAATTCCAAGGTTGGCTGTGCAAACACACACTTAGATGCATTAATAGTAACACCGTATTGTTCTAAGCGTTGAAAGAGGAGTGAAAGATGTTCCTTATGTTCCTCTTCCGTTGAGCTGGCCACAAGCAAATCATCGATGTAGGCATAAACAAGTCTAAGCCTCTGGTGACCTCATCTATAAACCTCTGAAAGGTTTGCGCAGCATTCCGTAGCCCGAACGGCATCTTCACAAATTCGAATAACCCAAATGGTGTACAAACTGCAGTCTTGGGAATATCCGAAGGCTCTACGGGAATGTGGTGGAAAGCCTTAACGAGATCTATTTTACTGAAGATAGATTTGCCGTGGAGAAGAGAAGTAAAGTCTTGGACATTTGGTACCGGATATCGGTCCGGGATGGTTGTCGAATTCAAAAACCGGTAATCCCCACATGGTCTCCAGTCTCCTGACTTCTTCTGGACCAGGTGTAGGGGAGAGGACCAACTGCTTTTGGAAGGTCTTATTATCCCAAGATCTATCATAAGCTGGAATTCCGATTTGGCAGCTTTCAGTTTGTCCGGGGCAAGACGTCTGGGTTTTGCAAACACAGGGGGACCTTTTGTTGTAATGTGATGGGTAATGGTGTGCTTAATGGTATCACCCATCTGCATCGGTTGAAGAATTCCTGGATATCGCTGGAAAAGGCACTGGTACATGGAATTAGGGGGAACGAGGGAAAGTGCAGAGTTCGAGGCGTCCGGAAGGGCAACCTGTTTGGCAAGAACAGAAAGCAGTGTGGCCTGGTCGCATAAGCGTCGCTTGTCAAGATCCACCAGGAGTTTGAAATGCTGGAGGAAGTCAGCGCCGATTATGGGATGCTGCACTTGAGCACAGATGAAAATCCACTTGAAGGATCGGTGAAGGCCCAAGTTTAGTTCACGCGACTGAGTACCGTACGTGGGTATGCGTGAACCGTTAGCAGCGTATAGAGGCGGAGATTCCGAGTGCTTATGACCAGATTTTTGAGGGAATACACTGACTGACGCTCCGGTATCAACCAAAAATTGACACCAGAGTTCCTGTCCTTTATGAATAACAGGTTGGCAGTGCGAGTACTAGACGCCATTAGGACTCGCTGCTGGGTTTTCCGACGAAAAATTGCAAGGGGAGATGCACTTCCTAGCCTTCTTTCCAAATTTCGAGTGTAGAAGCAGATCTTCCCGGAACTCGAACGATGCCTCTTCGTAAATCTTGACCGAGAATGGCTTCTTTGCCGTTGATTTTGTAGCAGAGAACAAACGTGGTTGAGTCGTTGACTTAACTCTTTCACTTTCAACTCCAGTTCCGATTGTGTGTTCACGTTGTTGACCGGAGCTGTGTCATCTCCACTACTTTGTCGGCAGTTTCTGCTAGTTTATCAACTGAGTAGCAGGATCCATAGTGGCCAAGACACGCTGAGCTGATGGAGGAAGTTTCTGCAAGAACAACTGTCTAAAGATGTCCTTATCGAAGGTTTGTGCGCGTTCGCCTAGAGCGCACTGCATAGCCCTCAGCATTTGAGTGGGCTTACGGTCTCCAAGTTCTTCTTTTGAGATTAACTGATGTAGTTTCTCACGCTCGGAGACAGTGGTGCGGCACAGGATGGCAGACTTCAGATCGTTGTATGGGTCCTCACTCGTGGAAGTAGACACGATGACGTCACGGACTTCAGAGATGATGCTCGCTGGTAGAGAGGACAAAACATGATCGTATTTCGTCCTGCTAGCGGTGATCCTTCCCAAGTTGAATTGTGATTCCACTTGGTGGAACCAAATAAATGGATCACCCGGCCAGAAGACGGGGAGCTTTACGCTCAAGTGGGAGATGGCACCAGCGTCGTCAGGCATCTTCTCCTATGCTTGCTGACGTACAAGCAAGACGACAAGTTACCAACGAAGGAGTGGAGGTTGAGACGAGCGCAGGCACAGAGCGCACGGGCAGGGGTGAGGGGCAGAGGGCACGAGCGACATTACAGTCTGGTCCTAGTCGCTCGGGTGAAGGGGTGATGGGCACGAACGACGTTACAGTCTGGTCCTAGTCGCTCGGGTGAAGGGGGTGATGGGCACGAACGACGTTACAGTCTAATCCTAGTCATTCGGGTAAAAGGGGGAATCCAACTCCGGAGTCACCAATTGTTGGTTTACGTCGTCGTCGTTGGCCTAGGCAAGCTACGGCTTGGGACCGTAGCGCATCTATCCGGTATAGGTTAACCTGGATGATGTAGCCATAAGCACTGCCGCTGGTTAAGTGCCAACCAGTGATTATCTCACTAGCCGTATTGAGTCCGTTAGGCGAAACTGCGACAGTACCAAAGGTGGAAAATATAACCATTGGATTTCTATTATTTATTTGTAAAATGGACATGGTATTAGATTAAAATAAATATTTGAATATAAATAATTAACTGACAATTGTGATATATAATTAATTATGTTTACATACAATAAAATAATATAGTATACATAAAATTAGTATTAATGTGGTTCACAATTGAATTATGATGGGTAACTAATTTAAAATGAATTTATAACTATTCCGAAATTCAAGACTGTAAAATTAACATTTAACTTGAAACTAAAATAAGAGTATTCACTACAAGATCATCAATTATAATGACTGTATGTTCATTTCCCTTTAACGAATTAACGTCATATACACCTGTGTAGAACAAAATATCATCTTAGCTTAGTACTCGTTGAACACTGACTGGTACGTCGAACAGCACCATATGACTTTATGCACAAATTTTGAGAACATCTCCCCCTTATCTTTAATGATTTTAAGCATAAACACAGTTTTACCACATCCTGTAGGGCCAGATATAATAAATGTGGACGGACTCGTGAACCTGAATTTTTCTACAGAATCCATCTCTAACATGTCACACCCCTAAGTGGAATATTTACAAAATATAACAAAAAATTTAAGTGATGTTCCTTATATTCTACAGTGCTGTTTTTCCTCTTCTTCCACAGAACCGTGAATGACGACGAGTTACAGCATCATGTCCCCATCATCGATATTACAGACGACCGTGATGACGGTGTAATTGTAGCTACAGACTCCACTCCCGCTGACGAGACCACACCAGCGACACCTGTAACATCACCACGCGAAAATTCAAAGCGGAGGCATAATGAAGAGCCTTCACGTCAGGTATAAAACGTACCAGGAGTGCATCGGTTGTTAGAAACCCAGAAATAGAGGCCCACCCCCTCTACGTCTTACGACCCACACTAGCTCCTTCCTCAAATAAAAATACGTCCCTTCATTCCTGTTAAATTCCAGACACATCCCCCACAACAGCAGTAGCAGCTTCTCGTGCTGTGGAGGAAGGTATAACATTCGAACTGGTGCGCACCGCCATCCTCAACCCATCCCTGACTAGAAATCGGTACGTAGTCAGGGTTGACCCTGGGACCCTGTATAGCAACAGTGTTGAACACGGACTGCGGCGAGTAGTTGAACGTATTGTGGAGTTTGCCCTTCAAAACAGCGACGAACGTGAAACGTGAAGTCAGGACGAGGCTGTCCTTCGGGTTCGGGTCAGATGACGGGGATGTAGATGATTTTTGGTTAGTAATCCATTCAGACGCTTGGCAGCTGTAGATATAGATTATATCTTGAGCCGTATAATGCAGGCCTCTCAAAGTAGTACAGCCTTCAATATGAACAACTTTACGGTAGATATTGACCGTATATTCCGTGTTGCGGGTCATAATGCCACACCTTATACTCTTAACTTTAATTCTCCGGTTATTTAGGCGACATATAGACACCAAGCGTGGTTGCAGCTTCATAGCAATAGTCTTAGCTCATATATTCACTGTGCTAAATACAATCGCGTATAATTCTGGCTGCCTACGGTTGTGCAGCGTGCCCACAAATTGGCTTCAGATTGCAAGCTTGAGTTTGTGTGTAATATGGGTCCTGAAGAGCTGAGAAGGGTAGAGCAGGAAATGAATGTTCGTATAGTTGTATTTGGAATGAATGATCCTCGTAGGACTATGTTTTTAAAAGCTGTGTAAGAGATCGTACAAGACCTCTATTTATTTTAGGATTGTCAGGAACAACGTATCTCCCAGCCGTAATATAAAGGCTCTTTACGCTAGTTATGATAAAAGTCGAAATATGGAATGGCATCATGATTTGTGTAAGGGATGTCTCGAGTTTGCGGATGATATAGTGAAACATTGTAAGGAATGCCACATGGTATGTGAGCAGTGTAAAGCTCCAGTCGTGTAGTTGAGGGTGAGAAGAGGAACTGTAATGTGGGTAGACGCACATTTTTCAGTAATAACTGTTTCGAGCTCCATAAGTCAAATGGCACTTGCAAGAAAATGAATCTGTGAATGTAGTATGTTTCATATGATGGATAATTGGGGAAAATTCCCGCATAAATGTGATGAAATTCACTGTTCTACATGCTATGAGAAATATAAGGCGGATGGTGTAAAGCAAGTATGTTATATGACAGATGCTAGTCTAAAAATATACCTTGTATAACTATTCTACGATATAGAAACGTATATGGTTGCTGAACCAAAGACGTTATCCCACATCTACTTGTAAGCCAAACTATCTGCGATGAGTGCATGACGACTGAGTGTATCCCACATCTACTTGTAAGCCAAACTATCTGCGATGAGTGCATGACGACTGAGTGTGATGAGTGTCACAAATGCGGTAAACGGATAAACGTTTTTAAAACAATCGCACACGACAGCCCTGTGAAACTCTTTGTATCCATATTGTCAAGTTAGCGGACAGTTCACGAAATGACTGTGTATATTCTTGCCCATAACGGGGCAAATTTGACACACAATTCCTTATAAGGCACTGATTGAACACGAGTCATCGAGATATTTAACAGGCGATCCTTTGAAAGGGGAAAAGAAACTTATACAAATGCAAATAAGAGGTAATGTTCAGTTTAAAGATACTTTATTATTCACACCTTGTAAACTAGCCAAGGTACCCAAGGTGATGGGTGTAGCCGCCGAAGTTTGAAGAGGGTATTTCCCTTACACTTTCCTCACTAGCGACACTTTAAATTACGTAGGACTACCTCCCCCAAAACATTACTATACTTTAACTACACCAACATGACTGATAGTGAGCATGAAGATTTTGACTGCTACTACAACAGTGTTAATGAAGATAATCCTTACAATAGAGTTGATGAATGTGAGCGTTATTGCGTGAATGATGTGCGCGTGCTTAGAGTATGTTTCCAGGCCTTTAGAAGGATGTTCATAGACCGTTTCAATTGCGATCCGCTGTAAGTCGGCAACCACAATCGCATCATTATGCTTTACTGTGTTCAAAAACATTTCAGCCTAACGACACCTAGCCGTCATTCACAGAAACAACCCTTGCAGTTATGGACACAAGGCTATTTACTGGCTCATACACCTACAGCAGCAAACCGGTGTATACATAAACATGCCCGCAAACACGGGAAAGTACCCATTAAGATCAATGGTCGTATTTTTTGGTTGATGGCGTAAGCGAAGACCGGGCCACTGGTGAGAAGACTGTATACTCCTTTAACGGTTGCAGGTGGCATGGATGCCCCGTCTTGAGTTGGAATCGTAGGATATATCCAAGGTAGAACTCCTGCCGAAGTCTTGCATGGACCCGCACCCGCGATCAGCTAAAGGTTCCCAGTTCATTCCAAGATCTTGTAGGAGCATGAGTATGATGCAGGATGGAAACAGATGGACAGTCCGTGAAGAAATAACACGATCAAGCGTCCAATGGTGTTGGATCCTCTCAAATGCGGTGATAGTTTGTTCGGTGGGCGTACAATCCCTTCGAGCTATACTTTCCGTCTACGGAGGGCGTGAAACTCCCATTACTACGACTTCTGCTCTTTATATCGCTACGTGAGGAAGAACAATCCGTACCCTGTAGGTGCACCTGAAAAGCTTGGTGGGTCCAGCCCTGCCCACATCGAGGAGTTCTCAGCAAATTTGAAGAAGAACTATTTCGGCCTCGCGATTTATGGATGCCGATCTTACCCGTCGTTATAGACCACAAACTCATGTTTCCCTGTGTGTGAAGTGCGCAGAGGAGAACAATGGGGGCTTATAATCACATAACAACCAGCGGAAGATCATGGGTATATACAACCCCTGAGCTGTCCTAGCCGTTCGCCATGGCTACAGAATATTAAGATATATGAGGTGTGGAGGTTCCAGAAGCTACCCACCTTTTCACGCCGTATATAAATACTTTTTGAAGGATAAGGTAGAAGCATCAGGGTATCCGCGAGGGATTGAGACGAGGTGAACAATCGGCGTATATTCAGCATTACCGTGACAGTGAAGGGATACACTTGACCGGGCCCAAATTATTAAGAACCCTGGCAAGCGCTTTAGTGCAAAGTTGTGCCTAATAGTCTTTGGGGAAAATTTGCACAGAATACGAGCAAGGGGAACGTTCAATCTGGCCCAAAGTTATAACGAGGTATGGGATTATGCAATGCCGCCGATAAAGAGGTCATGGAGATCGTGAATGTAGGTAATACGTACATAATAAGGTACATCACCGAATTGGCCATAGATACCTCACGTGTTACAAACATACCTGTAGCCAACTTCACAACGGCATACGCACGCATCAAACTTTGGGGACTGCTGCACTCTCTTGGGCGGAGGGTCCTGTACGCAGACACAGATAGCGTAATATTCACAGAGAAGGTGAGTGAATGCATGCCGCCTATTGGGGAATTCCTCGGAGAGTTGACTGACGAGATCAAGGATGAGTATGGTGATAGTGCATACGCTGACTCTTTTTTATCAACAGGTTCAAAAACTTATAGGATAAGGGTGAGGGTGAGGGAAGAGATGAAATATATCGTGAAGGCGAAGGGCATCACGCTCAACCAGGTGAACCGACGGGTCGTTAATGTTGACTCGTTGAAGGAGCTAGTGTGCTTAGAAGATGAGGGTGACCAGCCGCCCCAACTGACTGTAGGAGAAACTGGGGGGCGTGAAGGAACTTAGGGGCACGAAGGTATGTCGTAACACCTATAGGAAACGTTACCAGGTGCCTGGCACCTACGATACCGTATCCTTTGGGTACCATAGTATTTGAATTTTGCCATATATATATATATATAAGCAAACAACCATATATATATATATATATACTTGTTTACTTGTTAACGATATGTTTATTTTATTTATTACGTATATTTGAATATGTTTATTAAATAAATCATGTTTCAATTAGGGTTTCATTTTCTCCTTTGTGTGTGTGTGTACAGGAAAAAAGCCCTAAACTCCGCCCACTGTAGTGTATGATCGATCAAAGGTCACGTGACTCCTGCTACTACCTGGGCATCTCTCTAACCCTGCGTGCTCAGCTGACCACTGCAAGCCCTGGATCTCAGACGTGTATTTGAAGAAATATCACGTAGACGAAAAATAGTGATGGCTACCTTTGATATTGCGTGCTCGACGTTTATGAAGTGGTATTCAGTAAAGTCAGATGTGGTGAATAGTGAAAGACTCCCTAGCCCTTCCTCCTTTGAGACTTTTAAGGCTACATTGAACCGTGCGAAGCGTGAGGGACAAGAGGTTCAATTACTCTATGGATATTCTGGAGAGAGCATTGCAAGATTTCGCGGCACAAACGATGTAATGGACTACGTTGTAGGGCTAAACTGTATAAAAGCGTACATATACCGTGAAGTGAAAGAAACAACACGTGCAGAAGAGAAGCAACGAGTATGGGTAGTGAGTCTTGTTGATGAGTTGTGTGACAAGCGGTATTGTCATGCTCCATCATACCGAGTACGCGTACCAAGTGCCGGGTTAACTCGAAGGCTTAAAGGCTGAAAGCCTTGGCCTACGAAAAAGTGTGGCCTACGATGAAAAAAAAAATTTCAACACTAGCAGATTTTCTGGCAGTTGTCATCTGACCTTGAGATAGAGGCGTTTGTTTAGTTGTTTTCCACTTTATTTGTGTAGACTGTAGAGTAGACCTAGGGAGTGATATAGAGCTAGATCTCGGTGATGAAGTCATTGCTTTCTCCAAATACAGTATTTCTGAGGTGTCCCTCAAATCGGTAGAGCAGGTGCTACAATTTCTTTTGCAGCCCATGATGACCGCGACTTTCCCAAGCCTCTACGTATTTATTTATGCTTGTTGGGTACTAATTCCGAAGGAGAGAGATCATTTTCGACTGTCGTGAGAGTCAAGAATTGTTATCGATCAACCCTGGGACAATCTCGCTTATCTGCGCTAGCATTCATCTCGATTGAGAGTAATTTGGCTCGCAGTTTGGATTTTTCAGAGATTATTAAGATGTCCTCCCAAAAGAAAGCCAGAAAGATAAGGTCACTTAGGTTAAACCGTTAGATGTTTTCAATGTCCGGCTTTTTGCTCGGTTTACTGTGTGCAATTTACTTTACGTTTGTTTGCTTTACAATTTACTTTACTGTGTGCTATATATATATAATATATATATATTATATATATTATATATATATATATATATATATATATATATATATTACTTGGTGAAATATATTATTTTTTTATCTAGGCCTATCCTATTTAATCTCTTAAAATTATCTATATTATACTCACAAATGAAAAATATGTAATCTCATTTAATAAAGCATCTATATTTGTCGAGTACTTTTTCTAATACCGATATATTGGAAAGATTTGTTGAAGTCCACGCAGTCCAGCCTTGGCCTAAGAAACCCTTAATCCGGCCCTGCGCGTACCCTACGGCTGAGAATATAAATCTTGTCATCATGGATAAGCTCAAATAACTTTAGTACTACATTCATATATATCATGACGAGGTTCGTAGTGAGGTTGTGGTTAAAGGCCTGTGTGAGTTTTTAATAGAACTTAGGGACGAGTATCGCTTGCTAGGCAAAAAGGATAAATATGGGCACATGTTTCTCTCAAATAGTGCGCCGGAGTGTGAATAAAATGTGTTTAGTTCGTGAAAATCATCCTGAATAAAAATGTCTGGTGCGCAATCTGGGGAGTGATAAAACATTAAAGCCGATATTACTCCGTGTGTCGGAAAAATTCTGATTGCCCGGTATAATGGGCACAAGTATTCACATGATTCGTTCATGCTGGAACAAATCCGTACACGAAACATTAACGCTTGGTATGACTCGTCCGTGTGACTCGTTCCCCACACTTATTTCCTAGCCAAACCGCGCACCGGTTGCGCAGTCATAGAGCTTGACCCGACTGGACGTGCACTCCTCACAATAGAATACGATGGAGCTTCCTTTGAGCAGCATTCTTAATGCCGTATACGATGTGTTCGTGACGAAGTCATTGCGTGTGTTCAGACGTAAAACCGGTGCCATTAACTATCTACTTGAAACGACTTGTAGACAAACAAACTCTGGTAAATGTAATGTTGTTTATTTAAGTGTTGAGGAGATGAATAGAGTTTTCGTAATATTTGAGAAGTAGAGCGAGGATCGTTATAAAATACCTGCAAGTGTAGGTACAAGAAGAGAACAGATTAGTGATACCCCTCATATGCCATTGTTTGTCCGTTGTGTATAAATAACGATCAGCCATGCATTGATATACGACTGATATGGAGGAATGCTTCTGATAATAACGTTCTTGTCCCCACGCGAAACCGCTTCATCCTCAACAGAATGTTTGAAATCGTCGGTTTCCACAAGCTAAAGCCTATATTAGACGCACGTGTTACGGATATGCTTTATTTTGATACGGTTCTTGAATATGCATACACCGCCCTGCTCGACGGGTTTACCGAGTGTAGGAAAGAGCATGGCGAGAATGGTCTAGAGCTGGATATGTATTTGAAATACATATTATGAACTTTGGTACAAAGGACTTGAGCGATACAGGGCTGAGCTCACCTACACTGTTCACCCTGAAGAATTGTTTCTTTATATAATGAGCAGCTGTTGTTACGACTTAGAAGATTATTTCAACTGTTGCTATGCGTTGTGAAGAAGAGTTCGCGATTAAAAAGCTCGGATCGGTAAGAATAAACTCTTGATTAGAAAGGAGTGCTTATAAATTTGGATTTAATAATGATGTTGTGGCTAACGACGCCCTCTTTGTGCGTGCTTTTGATTGTATTCTCTCCGTGTTTAAAGAGTGTGATAATTTGCCAACTAATTGTAAAGTGGGTACAAAAATAGTATTGAACGAATTGAAGACCCTTTACATTGAATATAGGCACCCGCACACCTTGAGTGGTGAAATAATGTTAAATCGTATTTATTGCATAGTACAAAGCAACAATGATGTAACTGTAGACTCGATCACGTGCTGCGAGTATAGTATTTTAGTTAAGCGGAGTAGAACACAGAGTGTATGTATTTTGATGTATATTATTTGAAGTTTATATATATAAGTATGTATTTGCTCGTACATATATTAATTGGGTATATAGTTTTATCCTGTACTATTATTATTTTTTATTTTATGTAAGTTTTGCTGTTTATATATATAAATATGTATTTGCTAGTACATATATTAATTGGGTATATGGTTTTATCCTGTACTATTATTATTTATTTTATATAAGTTTTGCTGTTTATATATATATATATATAAGTGTGTATTTGCTCGTACATATATTAAATCGGCATATAGTTTTATCCTGTAATATTATTGTTTTTTATTTTATATATAAGTTTTGCTGTTTATATATATATATATATGAAAAATTATTTCACGAAAGTGACACGTGAAAAGTATTTATGATGAATAAAACCACGAAGGAAAAAAGAAACACAAAGGGGTGCTCAAGCGCTTTCGTCTAATGACATCCTCAGGAACACTGGAGTGAAAGGACAGATCAAGGCAATATATAGGTTACAAAAGTAAACATACATACATACATATTCACATATATATACATTAGGGTGGTCCAAATCCATAGGGAGAAATTTCAAAATTGTCTTAGATAGTCTCCACAAGTGTGGTTTTTGTCCATGTAGTGTCCACATGGTCTGTGCAAAATTGCAGCGTGATTGGTGAATATTTAGAGGTCGCCCCACTCTGAATATATATATTATATAATGTACTTTTTCTTCCGTAGGTCCGATGGCTCAAACTCGATCAATTCCAAAAGTTTGGCTTCTAGGGATGGCAACTGGAACTTTATCCACGTCAAGGCTCCCTACATGCCTTGACGCCCTCCTCTTGGGGCAATACACCACATCAATCAAAAGCAAACCACCTCCGACAGTCTGAACCAGGCATGCCAGAGGGTGATTGAAGTCTGGACCCGAGCGCGGATCCCAACTCAACGGATCGACTCCTGTGTCCGTAAGCTTTCAAAGCTTTTAGACCGCTACAAAACACTCAAGAAGCACAGGACCAGGCAACGTGCCAGCGATAGAATGAATGAAGACATCTTCAAAGCGGACATCCAGGAACTGTTTGACATCGCAACCAGTGATGCCATGAGCACAATCGTCAACGTTGAGGACCGAAATTTCCTGTCCATGCAGCGCAAGGACGTCAATTCTTGCAGCATGGCTGGCATTGATAAGGAAACGACTACACAAGAGGACAGAAAGCGATCCAGAATGGAGAAGGAAGCCAAGAGGAAGGCAAGGCATGAAGCAACACAGAAATATTTGGAAGAAGCAGGAGTGTCATCAATTGATCTTTCCTCTTCTTCTTCTTCCCTTTTTTCGCAAGACGACGACGACTATAGACCATCGGTTCCGATTCCTTCTTCGTCTGAAGCTCCGGCACCAAAGCGTCCCAAGAACAAGGTTACGAACATTTTCCAATCTCCAGAAGTCATTGGAGCAATGGATCGCACCAATCTTTCTGACCGGAATGCTGTTTTCGTAACTGGAGCTGTATTACAGGCCGCGGGGCATGATCTGTCTGGGATGACGTGCTCTCGGAGCTCTATTCATCGCTACAGAGAAAGTGGGCGAGAACAGGCAGCTCGAGAAGACCTAGAATCATTCTCTCTAGAAGACCCTGTCCTTCTCCATTGGGACGGAAAGCTTCTCCCCGGCATTGAAGGGAAGAAGACGAATGTGCATCGGATAGCAATCCTTATAACATTCAATGGACAGGAGAAGCTGCTTGGTGTCCCAAAGATGAAACAAGGAACTGGAGAAGCACAGGCCCAGGCATGCCTTCAAACTATGAAATTATGGAACGTGGAACAGCATGTGAGAGGTCTCGTCTTCGATACCACTGCGTCAAACACGGGTTTACATCGCGGAGCCTGTGTCAGGATTGAAGAAGCATTGGGTCACGAGCTAGTTTGGATCGGTTGTCGACATCATATACTTGAAGTCGTACTTGCTGATGTCTTTGCCTCAATATTTGGCTCAACAGGAAGTCCTGAAACAGGCCTTTTTAAGCGATTTCAAAGGAATGGCCATCTCTCTCCCACGAAGCATTTGTCTCAGCATCGGACAGCTTGTTCGAGAACCCTCAACTCCAAGAGATGAGAAAAGAGATGCTCACTTACCTAACGCTCTTCAGGCAAGCCAACCTCGTGACGACTACAAGGAGTTCCTTGAACTATCTTTGCTCTTCCTGGGGGGAAAGACTGGTGGTCAACTCTTTATCCGAGCTCCGGGTCCCATGCACCACGCGAGATGGATGGCGAAGGCGATTTATGCGCTCAAAATCTACCTCTTTCACTATCAATTCAAGCTCACAGCACGCGAAGAACGAAACGTGACTCAGCTGGCTTTATTTGTCAGTCTGATTTACGTCAAGTACTGGCATGAAGCGCCAATGGGGACACAAGCTCCTCTCAATGATCTCAAAATGCTGCATCTTCTGGAAAAATATCCACACGGAGGAGCTGCACAAGCGGCGAAGACAGCTCTAAGACGCCACCTGTGGTACTTGTCGGAGCATCTGATTGGACTGGCCTTCTTCGATAATAGGATCGATCCTGATACCAAAAGGAGAATGGTTCAACACCTCCAACATCCCCAAAAGAATGGCTGCCCCCGACGAATCGACATGGCGGAAGCTGGTGTTGAAAATGATGTGGCATCCTTCGTCACGAAAAGGACATTGACCCTCTTTGATGCCTTGAAAGTTGGAGGTAAGGAGGAAGCGCGCCAGTTACTTCAAAAAGATCCACGGGAATGGCCAAATGACAAGAACTACAGGGAACTTAGAGATCGCGCCTTAAAGATGAAAGTCGTCAATGATGCTGCCGAGCGAGGTATTGCTCTCGCACAACGCTACAATGACACTTTGACACGAAACGAGGACCAGAAGCAGTACCTCCTACAACTCGTAGCCGCCCACCGAAAACAGATACCAATACCATCCAAGGCGACTCTGATGCAGAAGAAATAATGAAGATACACCCATTATCATGTCCTATTGTCTTACTGTTTTCTTTCATATTCTTTGAGAACCAAAAAAAAATTTAGTTATCAGTTGTCTATATATTTTCCCAAATTTTCAAAAAGGGGGCAAGTGGGGCGACCCCTAAATATTAACCGAATAACGTGAAACTTTGCACAAATACTGTCCACACCAAGAGGCATAAAACCAACCTTGTGGAGAGAACTTAGTCGATGCTTTAACGTTTTGGACCACCCTAATATTACATATATTATATATATATATATATATATATACATATATACAGAAAAAAAATTGTGGGAGGAGCCAACATTTATATGGTCACAGAAGAATAAAGAAATAAAAATAAATATAAATATAAATTGAGAAAAAATTAATTACAAAATAGTGCCTTAGTGATATATATGTCACAGCCTAAATAATCATAAAGAAATAAACAGGCAAATAAAAAAACCCATAAATATATACATACATATATATATATATATAATACATATATATATATAATATATATATATATATAAAGACACTTTTAGCACTTTGGCCGACCTTCAATATAAATTCAAATGGCTTTTTTATGGAACAGGTCACAAAAGAATAAAGAAATAAAAATAAATATAAATATTGTAAGTGGAGTCTACCAATTCAAGCTCAAGAGGGAAGTTTTACAATCGATTTAATAGATGCTGCCAAATTGATATATATGTCACAAAAAAAAAAAAAAAAAAAAAAAAAATTAATTATTAAAAAAATAAAAAATAATAATAATAAATTGAAAGATAAATTTTAAGAGAGGCACACCAATTTATAAGGGAAAAATTACCACATATGCATATTATAGTCACAAACGAATAAAAAAGTACAAGTAAATATAAATTGGAAAACAAAATGATGCCTAGATGATATATAAAGAACAATAAAATATATATACAACATATATACGGTATATATACGAAATATAAACGCAATATATACAGAATATATATATATATATATATATATAGCATAAGGGAAAAAAATTACCAAATTTGTTTTTATAATTATTGTCTGAGAAAACGGTAGGTCGCAAAAGAATAAAGAAATAAAAATAAATATAAATTGAAAAAATTACAAATAATACACGTACACATGTATACCCGCATAACCAAATATATATACATATACACACATATATACAAACACACACACACACACACACATATATATATATATATATTACAAGCTTGACCTTCACGAAATGAGAAATCATCCCGCAGAACCTTTGTGAGGTTGTAAGGTAAGGTAAGGTACATACACATATACATATATATATATATATATATATATATATATATATATATATATATATATTTAACTGCATACATACATACATACATACATATACACACATACATACATACATATACACACATATACATACAAACACATTTAACTGCAATGACCACACACATACTCACATACACATACATACATACACATACACGCATACAGCAAAAAATTGAAAAATAAAATTGTAAGGGAAACAACAGACAAAAACAAATTTTTTACCAAAGATTTAACAACCTGCCCTTTTTGTTTAAATCCATTCTGAAGGAATTCAGAGCAACGGGATCAAGTTGAAACAGACCTTTACTCATGTTAAGGTTATTTGTAAGTTGAATTATAGCCGACTCAAGAATATTTCTATTAACAATGTTGCTAGAGTGAAACAAAACTGAAACATTATTCCAATCAATACAATGGGATAACTCTGACAAATGGACAAAAAGGGCACTGGACAACTGTCCCGTTCTAACGGAATATTGATGCTGTTTTACACGCGTTTGCAAATCCTTTCCCGTCTGACCTATGTAAAAGGAATCACATTGCTTACACCCAATTTTATAGATAATGCCTAAATTATTGGTAGGGCTATTTTTTACTATGATGTTTTTCACAATATTGTTATATGAAAAAACTACACTGATATCCAAAAGTTTAAGTACATTAGCAATGCCTAAGAAGCCCGGGAAAAATGGAAGTACTAAAATATTCTTTGACAAGGTGCGAGTGTTATTATTCACACGATAGAAGGTTCGTTTAGCCTTATTAAGACAAGATTCCATGAACGCAGATGGGTAACACAACTCACTTCCAATACCGTTGATATTTTCCAATTCGGCATCGATGTATTCCGGACTGGCGATCCTAAGAGCGCGGAGAAACATTGAGGAAAATATGGCCTTTTTAATAGGGGTGTCATGTCCAGAGTAAAAGTGTACGTAGGACAAATTGTTTGTTTTTTCCGATAGATACTAAACTTAAAACCCGGGCTATCCCTATGAACACGCACATCCAAAAACGGGATTGAGTTGTCTTGTTCCACTTCTAAAGTAAATTTAATGGAGGGGACTTGGTCATTTAACTGAAGGAGGAAGTCATCCAGGTCACGATTCATGGGCCAGATACACAAAATATCGTCGACGTACCGCAACCAAGGGATGCCAACCCCCAGGATTCTCGGAATGTAAGTAATTTCAAAAAACTCCATATAAATATTGGAGAGAAGGGGCGACAAAGGGTTGCCCATGGCCATCCCAAAAACTTGTTGATAATGCTCGCCATTGAAAGTGAATTTACAATCCTTGATACAAAGCTTAATAAGCTCCAAAACAGTGTGTGCAGGTAATGGTAAATCATAATTATGTAATTCTCTGGCGAGAAAGTCAAGCATATCATCAATCGGCACTTTTGTGAACAATGAACAAACGTCGAAACTGATCAATCTATCGTTGGTATTAATGCGAACATTATTCAATTTTTCAGTGAGATCCATGGAATTTTTTACGTGTGAATCAGAGACAGTTCCAAGAATGGGGGACAAAACATTAACAAGCCATTTGGAGAGTTTATAGGTAATAGAGCCCACCGAGCTAATAATAGGGCGCATAGGGTTACCCGGTTTGTGGGTTTTAATAAGACCATAAAGATAAGGCAGAGCAGGTGAAGTGGACAAAAAAAGGGGAATTAAATCCTTATGATCTTTGAGAATGCGTTTCAAGCCACTATTGAATGATTTGATGACATCATCCTGTGGGTTCTTCCTAAGTTTCACGTATGTGGCGGGGTCCTGAAGCAGCTCATTCATCTTTCCAATGTAATCCACTTTGTCCATAATGACTAAGGTGTTAGCCTTGTCTGCTTTAGTAATATGGAGCTCACTATCTTTTTTTAATTGTGAAAGGCTATTGCGGAAACGTTTAGGAAAGTTATCTTCGTAAGAAATATTCGCAGCACCATAGACCAGGCCTTTAACTATGTTAACTAAAAACTGAGGAAGGTTACACTGTTTTTCAAAACGAGCAAGACTATGACAAATTTGTAAAGCAGTAGGTTTTTTAACAATATAAAAGGACATACCAAATCCAAGGGCACTTTTTGCATCGTCACTAATGTTTTTCGAAGAAAGGTTCAAAACACACTTTGAGCTTGCTTTTTTACTCCACTGACTATTTCGAATGAGACTTTTAATTTTGCGATCCAAAATGTTTCGAAGTGAAGAAGTTCTCCGACGCAACTCGTTGTAAATTTCATCAAACAAAGGTTGGATCCACGGTTGGGGAATAACAGTCAAAACATTACGTTTGGCAATGCCTAAATTTTTGAAGGTGGACCACTCATTTTGTCTGGTGACTTCAATATGTTTCTTTAAAATTACTCTGCTAAAGTTGTTGAACGGATGGTCGTCCATTTCTCTGAGGCGAATCGGAAGGAGGGACTTGGGAAGGACCTGCTCCTCCAGACAATTAGTAAGAAACTTCCGTCGGATCCGAATTGCATGCCCCTTCATTAATGTAGAAGCAAACACCGACACAAACGGGGACAATAGAGGGAACAGCAAGGCGAAGGAACGCGTGGTGTTCATTATATGAAAAATTATTTCACGAAAGTGACACGTGAAAAGTATTTATGATGAATAAAACCACGAAGGAAAAAAGAAACACAAAGGGGTGCTCAAGCGCTTTCGTCTAATGACATCCTCAGGAACACTGGAGTGAAAGGACAGATCAAGGCAATATATAGGTTACAAAAATAAACATACATACATACATATTCACATATATATACATATATATATATATATATATATATATATATATATACATATATATACATAGAAAAAAATTGTGGGAGGAGCCAACATTTATATGGTCACAGAAGAATAAAGAAATAAAAATAAATATAAATATAAATTGAGAAAAAATTAATTACAAAATAGTGCCTTAGTGATATATATGTCACAGCCTAAATAATCATAAAGAAATAAACAGGCAAATAAAAAAAACCCATAATATATACATACATATATATATATATATATATATACATATATATATTAATATATATATATAAAGACACTTTTAGCACTTTGGCCGACCTTCAATATAAATTCAAATGGCTTTTTTATGGAACAGGTCACAAAAGAATAAAGAAATAAAAATAAATATAAATATTGTAAGTGGAGTCTACCAATTCAAGCTCAAGAGGGAAGTTTTACAATCGATTTAATAGATGCTGCCAAATTGATATATATGTAAAAAAAAAAAAAAAAAAAATTATTAAAAAATAAAAATAATAATAATAAATTGAAAGATAAATTTTAAGAGAGGCACACCAATTTATAAGGGAAAAATTACCACATATGCATATTATAGTCACAAACGAATAAAAAAGTACAAGTAAATATAAATTGGAAAACAAAATGATGCCTAGATGATATATAAAGAACAATAAAATATATACAACATATATACGGTATATATACGAAATATAAACGCAATATATACAGAATATATATATATATATATATATAAATAAGGGAAAAAAATTACCAAATTTGTTTTTATAATTATTGTCTGAGAAAACGGTAGGTCGCAAAAGAATAAAGAAATAAAAATAAATATAAATTGAAAAAATTACAAATAATACACGTACACATGTATACCCGCATAACCAAATATATATATACATATACACACATATATACAAACACACACACACACACACACATATATATATATATATAATACAAGCTTGACCTTCACGAAATGAGAAATCATCCCGCAGAACCTTTGTGAGGTTGTAAGGTAAGGTAAGGTACATACACATATACATATATATATATATATATATATATATATATATATATATATATATATATAACTGCATACATACATACATACATACATACACACATACATACATACATATACACACATATACATACAAACACATTTAACTGCAATGACCACACACATACTCACATACACATACATACATACACATACACGCATACAGCAAAAAATTGAAAAATAAAATTGTAAGGGAAACAACAGACAAAAACAAATTTTTTACCAAAGATTTAACAACCTGCCCTTTTTGTTTAAATCCATTCTGAAGGAATTCAGAGCAACGGGATCAAGTTGAAACAGACCTTTACTCATGTTAAGGTTATTTGTAAGTTGAATTATAGCCGACTCAAGAATATTTCTATTAACAATGTTGCTAGAGTGAAACAAAACTGAAACATTATTCCAATCAATACAATGGGATAACTCTGACAAATGGACAAAAAGGGCACTGGACAACTGTCCCGTTCTAACGGAATATTGATGCTGTTTTACACGCGTTTGCAAATCCTTTCCCGTCTGACCTATGTAAAAGGAATCACATTGCTTACACCCAATTTTATAGATAATGCCTAAATTATTGGTAGGGCTATTTTTTACTATGATGTTTTTCACAATATTGTTATATGAAAAAACTACACTGATATCCAAAAGTTTAAGTACATTAGCAATGCCTAAGAAGCCCGGGAAAAATGGAAGTACTAAAATATTCTTTGACAAGGTGCGAGTGTTATTATTCACACGATAGAAGGTTCGTTTAGCCTTATTAAGACAAGATTCCATGAACGCAGATGGGTAACACAACTCACTTCCAATACCGTTGATATTTTCCAATTCGGCATCGATGTATTCCGGACTGGCGATCCTAAGAGCGCGGAGAAACATTGAGGAAAATATGGCCTTTTTAATAGGGGTGTCATGTCCAGAGTAAAAGTGTACGTAGGACAAATTGTTTGTTTTTTTCCGATAGATACTAAACTTAAAACCCGGGCTATCCCTATGAACACGCACATCCAAAAACGGGATTGAGTTGTCTTGTTCCACTTCTAAAGTAAATTTAATGGAGGGGACTTGGTCATTTAACTGAAGGAGGAAGTCATCCAGGTCACGATTCATGGGCCAGATACACAAAATATCGTCGACGTACCGCAACCAAGGGATGCCAACCCCCAGGATTCTCGGAATGTAAGTAATTTCAAAAAACTCCATATAAATATTGGAGAGAAGGGGCAACCCTTTGTCGCCCCTTCTCTCCAATATTTATATGGAGTTTTTTGAAATTACTTACATTCCGAGAATCCTGGGGGTTGGCATCCCTTGGTTGCGGTACGTCGACGATATTTTGTGTATCTGGCCCATGAATCGTGACCTGGATGACTTCCTCCTTCAGTTAAATGACCAAGTCCCCTCCATTAAATTTACTTTAGAAGTGGAACAAGACAACTCAATCCCGTTTTTGGATGTGCGTGTTCACAGGGATAGCCCGGGTTTTAAGTTTAGTATCTATCGGAAAAAAAAAACAATTTGTCCTACGTACACTTTTACTCTGGACATGACACCCCTATTAAAAAGGCCATATTTTCCTCAATGTTTCTCCGCGCTCTTAGGATCGCCAGTCCGGAATACATCGCTGCCGAATTGGAAAATATCAACGGTATTGGAAGTGAGTTGTGTTACCCATCTGCGTTCATGGAATCTTGTCTTAATAAGGCTAAACGAACCTTCTATCGTGTGAATAATAACACTCGCACCTTGTCAAAGAATATTTTAGTACTTCCATTTTTCCCGGGCTTCTTAGGCATTGCTAATGTACTTAAACTTTTGGATATCAGTGTAGTTTTTTCATATAACAATATTGTGAAAAACATCATAGTAAAAAATAGCCCTACCAATAATTTAGGCATTATCTATAAAATTGGGTGTAAGCAATGTGATTCCTTTTACATAGGTCAGACGGGAAAGGATTTGCAAACGCGTGTAAAACAGCATCAATATTCCGTTAGAACGGACAGTTGTCCAGTGCCCTTTTTGTCCATTTGTCAGAGTTATCCCATTGTATTGATTGGAATAATGTTTCAGTTTTGTTTCACTCTAGCAACATTGTTAATAGAAATATTCTTGAGTCGGCTATAATTCAACTTACAAATAACCTTAACATGAGTAAAGGTCTGTTTCAACTTGATCCCGTTGCTCTGAATTCCTTCAGAATGGATTTAAACAAAAAGGGCAGGTTGTTAAATCTTTGGTAAAAAATTTGTTTTTGTCTGTTGTTTCCCTTACAATTTTATTTTTCAATTTTTTGCTGTATGCGTGTATGTGTATGTATGTATGTGTATGTGAGTATGTGTGTGGTCATTGCAGTTAAATGTGTTTGTATGTATATGTGTGTGTATGTATGTATGTATGTGTGTATATGTATGTATGTATGTATGTATGCAGTTATATATATATATATATATATAATTATATATATATATATATATATGTATATATGTATATGTGTATGTACCTTACCTTACCTTACAACCTCACAAAGGTTCTGCGGGATGATTTCTCATTTCGTGAAGGTCAAGCTTGTATATATATATATATATATATATATGTGTGTGTGGTGTGTGTTTGTATATAGTGTGTATATGTATATATATATTTGGTTATGCGGGTATACATGTGTACGTGTATTATTTGTAATTTTTTCAATTTATATTTATTTTTATTTCTTTATTCTTTTGCGACCTACCGTTTTCTCAGACAATAATTATAAAAACAAATTTGGTAATTTTTTTTCCCTTATGCATATATATATATATATATATATATATATATATTCTGTATATATTGCGTTTATATTTCGTATATATACCGTATATATGTTGTATATATATTTTTTGTTCTTTATATATCATCTAGGCATCATTTTGTTTTCCAATTTATATTTACTTGTACTTTTTTATTCGTTTGTGACTATAATATGCATATGTGGTAATTTTTCCCTTATAAATTGGTGTGCCTCTCTTAAAATTTATCTTTCAATATTATTATTATTTTTTATTTTTTTTAATAATTATTTTTTTTTTTTTTTTTTTTCTTTTTTTTTTTTGTGACATATATATCAATTTGGCAGCATCTATTAAATCGATTGTAAAACTTCCCTCTTGAGCTTGAATTGATAGACTCCACTTACAATATTTATATTTATTTTTTTTCTTTATTCTTTTGTGACCTGTTCCATAAAAAGCCATTTGAATTTATATTGAAGGTCGGCCAAAGTGCTAAAAGTGTCTTTATATATATATATATGTATATATATATATATGTATATATATATATATATTATGTATATATATTTATGGTTTTTTTTATTTGCCTGTTTATTTCTTTATGATTATTTAGGCTGTGACATATATATCACTAAGGCACTATTTTGTAATTAATTTTTTCTCAATTTATATTTATATTTATTTTTATTTCTTTATTCTTCTGTGACCATATAAATGTTGGCTCCTCCCACAATTTTTTTCTGATATATATATAATATTATATATATATATGTATATATATGTGAATATGTATGTATGTATGTTTACTTTTGTAACCTATATATTGCCTTGATCTGTCCTTTCACTCCAGTGTTCCTGAGGATGTCATTAGACGAAGCGCTTGAGCACCCCTTTGTGTTTCTTTTTTCCTTCGTGGTTTTATTCATCATAAATACTTTTCACGTGTCACTTTCGTGAAATAATTTTTCATATAATGAACACCACGCGTTCCTTCGCCTTGCTGTTCCCTCTATGTCCCCGTTTGTGTCGGTGTTTGCTTCTACATTAATGAAGGGGCATGCAATTCGGATCCGACGGAAGTTTCTTACTAATTGTCTGGAGGAGCAGGTCCTTCCAAGTCCCTCCTTCCGATTCGCCTCAGAGAAATGGACGACCATCCGTTCAACAACTTTAGCAGAGTAATTTTAAAGAAACATATTGAAGCCACCAGACAAATGATGGTCCACCTTCAAAAATTTAGGCATTGCCAAACGTAATGTTTTGACTGTTATTCCCCAACCGTGGATCCAACCTTTGTTTGATGAAATTTACAACGAGTTGCGTCGGAGAACTTCTTCACTTCGAAACATTTGATCGCAAAATTAAAAGTCTCATTCGAAATAGTCAGTGGAGTAAAAAAGCAAGCTCAAAGTGTGTTTTGAACCTTTCTTCGAAAACATTAGTGACGATGCAAAAAGTGCCCTTGGATTTGGTATGTCCTTTTATATTGTTAAAAAACCTACTGCTTTACAAATTTGTCAGTCTTGCTCGTTTTGAAAAACAGTGTAACCTTCCTCAGTTTTTAGTTAACATAGTTAAGGCCTGGTCTATGGTGCTGCGAATATTTTACGAAGATAACTTTCCTAAACGTTTCCGCAATAGCCTTTCACAATTAAAAAAAGATAGTGAGCTCCATATTACTAAAGCAGACAAGGCTAACACCTTAGTCATTATGGACAAAGTGGATTACATTGGAAAGATGAATGAGCTGCTTCAGGACCCCGCACATACGTGAAACTTAGGAAGAACCCACAGGATGATGTCATCAAATCATTCAAGTGGCTTGAAACGCATTCTCAAAGATCATAAGGATTTAATTCCCCTTTTTTTGTCCACTTCACCTGCTCTGCCTTATCTTTATGGTCTTATTAAAACCCACAAACCGGTAACCCTATGCGCCTATTATTAGCTCGGTGGGCTCTATTACCTATAAACTCTCCAAATGGCTTGTTAATGTTTTGTCCCCCATTCTTGGAACTGTCTCTGATTCACACGTAAAAATTCCATGGATCTCACTGAAAAATGAATAATGTTCGCATTAATACCAACGATAGATTGATCAGTTTCGACGTTTGTTCATTGTTCACAAAAGTGCCGATTGATGATATGCTTGACTTTCTCGCCGAGAATTACATAATTATGATTTACCATTACCTGCACACACTGTTTGGAGCTTATTAAGCTTTGTATCAAGGATTGTAATTCACTTTCAATGGCGAGCATTATCAACAAGTTTTTGGGATGGCCATGGGCAACCCTTTGTCGCCCCTTCTCTCCAATATTTATATGGAGTTTTTTTGAAATTACTTACATTCCGAGAATCCTGGGGGTTGGCATCCCTTGGTTGCGGTACGTCGACGATATTTTGTGTATCTGGCCCATGAATCGTGACCTGGATGACTTCCTCCTTCAGTTAAATGACCAAGTCCCCTCCATTAAATTTACTTTAGAAGTGGAACAAGACAACTCAATCCCGTTTTTTGGATGTGCGTGTTCATAGGGATAGCCCGGGTTTTAAGTTTAGTATCTATCGGAAAAAAACAAACAATTTGTCCTACGTACACTTTTACTCTGGACATGACACCCCTATTAAAAAGGCCATATTTTCCTCAATGTTTCTCCGCGCTCTTAGGATCGCCAGTCCGGAATACATCGATGCCGAATTGGAAAATATCAACGGTATTGGAAGTGAGTTGTGTTACCCATCTGCGTTCATGGAATCTTGTCTTATAAGGCTAAACGAACCTTCTATCGTGTGAATAATACACTCGCACCTTGTCAAAGAATTTTTAGTACTTCCATTTTTCCCGGGCTTCTTAGGCATTGCTAATGTACTTAAACTTTTGGATATCAGTGTAGTTTTTTCATATAACAATATTGTGAAAAACATCATAGTAAAAATAGCCCTACCAATAATTTAGGCATTATCTATAAAATTGGGTGTAAGCAATGTGATTCCTTTTACATAGGTCAGACGGGAAAGGATTTGCAAACGCGTGTAAAACAGCATCAATATTCCGTTAGAACGGGACAGTTGTCCAGTGCCCTTTTTGTCCATTTGTCAGAGTTATCCCATTGTATTGATTGGAATAATGTTTCAGTTTTGTTTCACTCTAGCAACATTGTTATAGAATATTCTTGAGTCGGCTATAATTCAACTTACAAATAACCTTAACATGAGTAAAGGTCTGTTTCAACTTGATCCCGTTGCTCTGAATTCCTTCAGAATGGATTTAAACAAAAAGGGCAGGTTGTTAAATCTTTGGTAAAAAATTTGTTTTTGTCTGTTGTTTCCCTTACAATTTTATTTTTCAATTTTTTGCTGTATGCGTGTATGTGTATGTATGTATGTGTATGTGAGTATGTGTGTGGTCATTGCAGTTAAATGTGTTTGTATGTATATGTGTGTATATGTATGTATGTATGTGTGTATATGTATGTATGTATGTATGTATGCAGTTAAATATATATATATATATATATATATATATATATATATATATATATGTATATGTGTATGTACCTTACCTTACCTTACAACCTCACAAAGGTTCTGCGGGATGATTTCTCATTTCGTGAAGGTCAAGCTTGTATATATATATATATATATATATGTGTGTGTGTGTGTGTGTGTTTGTATATATGTGTGTATATGTATATATATTTGGTTATGTGGGTATACATGTGTACGTGTATTATTTGTAATTTTTTCAATTTATATTTATTTTTATTTCTTTATTCTTTTGCGACCTACCGTTTTCTCAGACAATAATTATAAAAACAAATTTGGTAATTTTTTTCCCTTATGCTATATATATATATATATATATATTCTGTATATATTGCGTTTATATTTCGTATATATACCGTATATATGTTGTATATATATTTTATTGTTCTTTATATATCATCTAGGCATCATTTTGTTTTCCAATTTATATTTACTTGTACTTTTTTATTCGTTTGTGACTATAATATGCATATGTGGTAATTTTTCCCTTATAAATTGGTGTGCCTCTCTTAAAATTTATCTTTCAATTTATTATTATTATTTTTTATTTTTTTAATAATTAATTTTTTTTTTTTTTTTTTTTTTTTTTTGTGACATATATATCAATTTGGCAGCATCTATTAAATCGATTGTAAAACTTCCCTCTTGAGCTTGAATTGGTAGACTCCACTTACAATATTTATATTTATTTTTATTTCTTTATTCTTTTGTGACCTGTTCCATAAAAAAGCCATTTGAATTTATATTGAAGGTCGGCCAAAGTGCTAAAAGTGTCTTTATATATATATATATTATATATATATATGTATATATATATATATATATGTATGTATATATTATGGGTTTTTTTTATTTGCCTGTTTATTTCTTTATGATTATTTAGGCTGTGACATATATATCACTAAGGCACTATTTTGTAATTAATTTTTTCTCAATTTATATATATTTATTTTTATTTCTTTATTCTTCTGTGACCATATAAATGTTGGCTCCTCCCACAATTTTTTCTATGTATATATGTATATATGTATATATATATATATATATATATATATATGTATATATATGTGAATATGTATGTATGTATGTTTATTTTTGTAACCTATATATTGCCTTGATCTGTCCTTTCACTCCAGTGTTCCTGAGGATGTCATTAGACGAAAGCGCTTGAGCACCCCTTTGTGTTTCTTTTTTCCTTCGTGGTTTTATTCATCATAAATACTTTTCACGTGTCACTTTCGTGAAATAATTTTTCATATAATGAACACCACGCGTTCCTTCGCCTTGCTGTTCCCTCTATTGTCCCCGTTTGTGTCGGTGTTTGCTTCTACATTAATGAAGGGGCATGCAATTCGGATCCGACGGAAGTTTCTTACTAATTGTCTGGAGGAGCAGGTCCTTCCCAAGTCCCTCCTTCCGATTCGCCTCAGAGAAATGGACGACCATCCGTTCAACAACTTTAGCAGAGTAATTTTAAAGAAACATATTGAAGTCACCAGACAAAATGAGTGGTCCACCTTCAAAAATTTAGGCATTGCCAAACGTAATGTTTTGACTGTTATTCCCCAACCGTGGATCCAACCTTTGTTTGATGAAATTTACAACGAGTTGCGTCGGAGAACTTCTTCACTTCGAAACATTTTGGATCGCAAAATTAAAAGTCTCATTCGAAATAGTCAGTGGAGTAAAAAAGCAAGCTCAAAGTGTGTTTTGAACCTTTCTTCGAAAAACATTAGTGACGATGCAAAAAGTGCCCTTGGATTTGGTATGTCCTTTTATATTGTTAAAAAACCTACTGCTTTACAAATTTGTCATAGTCTTGCTCGTTTTGAAAAACAGTGTAACCTTCCTCAGTTTTTAGTTAACATAGTTAAAGGCCTGGTCTATGGTGCTGCGAATATTTCTTACGAAGATAACTTTCCTAAACGTTTCCGCAATAGCCTTTCACAATTAAAAAAAGATAGTGAGCTCCATATTACTAAAGCAGACAAGGCTAACACCTTAGTCATTATGGACAAAGTGGATTACATTGGAAAGATGAATGAGCTGCTTCAGGACCCCGCCACATACGTGAAACTTAGGAAGAACCCACAGGATGATGTCATCAAATCATTCAATAGTGGCTTGAAACGCATTCTCAAAGATCATAAGGATTAATTCCCCTTTTTTTGTCCACTTCACCTGCTCTGCTTATCTTTATGGTCTTATTAAAACCCACAAACCGGGTAACCCTATGCGCCCTATTATTAGCTCGGTGGGCTCTATTACCTATAAACTCTCCAAATGCTTGTTAATGTTTTGTCCCCCATTCTTGGAACTGTCTCTGATTCACACGTAAAAAATTCCATGGATCTCACTGAAAATTGAATAATGTTCGCATTAATACCAACGATAGATTGATCAGTTTCGACGTTTGTTCATTGTTCACAAAAGTGCCGATTGATGATATGCTTGACTTTCTCGCCAGAGAATTACATAATTATGATTTACCATTACCTGCACACACTGTTTTGGAGCTTTTAAGCTTTGTATCAAGGATTGTAAATTCACTTTCAATGGCGAGCATTATCAACAAGTTTTTGGGATGGCCATGGGCAACCCTTTGTCGCCCCTTCTCTCCAATATTTATATGGAGTTTTTTGAAATTACTTACATTCCGAGAATCCTGGGGGTTGCATCCCTTGGTTGCGGTACGTCGACGATATTTTGTGTATCTGGCCCATGAATCGTGACCTGGATGACTTCCTCCTTCAGTTAAATGACCAAGTCCCCTCCATTAAATTTACTTTAGAAGTGGAACAAACAACTCAATCCCGTTTTTGGATGTGCGTGTTCATAGGGATAGCCCGGGTTTTAAGTTTAGTATCTATCGGAAAAAACAAACAATTTGTCCTACGTACACTTTTACTCTGGACATGACACCCCTATTAAAAGGCCATATTTTCCTCAATGTTTCTCCGCGCTCTTAGGATCGCCAGTCCGGAATACATCGATGCCGAATTGGAAAATATCAACGGTATTGGAAGTGAGTTGTGTTACCCATCTGCGTTCATGGAATCTTGTCTTAATAAGGCTAAACGAACCTTCTATCGTGTGAATAATAACACTCGCACCTTGTCAAAGAATATTTTAGTACTTCCATTTTTCCGGGCTTCTTAGGCATTGCTAATGTACTTAAAACTTTGGATATCAGTGTAGTTTTTTCATATAACAATATTGTGAAAACATCATAGTAAAAAATAGCCCTACCAATAATTTAGGCATTATCTATAAAATTGGGTGTAAGCAATGTGATTCCTTTTACATAGGTCAGACGGGAAAGGATTTGCAAACGCGTGTAAAACAGCATCAATATTCCGTTAGAACGGACAGTTGTCCAGTGCCCTTTTTGTCCATTTGTCAGAGTTATCCCATTGTATTGATTGGAATAATGTTTCAGTTTTGTTTCACTCTAGCAACATTGTTAATAGAAATATTCTTGAGTCGGCTATAATTCAACTTACAAATAACCTTAACATGAGTAAAGGTCTGTTTCAACTGATCCCGTTGCTCTGAATTCCTTCAGAATGGATTTAAACAAAAAGGGCAGGTTGTTAAATCTTTGGTAAAAAATTTGTTTTTGTCTGTTGTTTCCCTTACAATTTTATTTTTCAATTTTTTGCTGTATGCGTGTATGTGTATGTATGTATGTGTATGTGAGTATGTGTGTGGTCATTGCAGTTAAATGTGTTTGTATGTATATGTGTGTATATGTATGTATGTATGTGTGTATATGTATGTATGTATGTATGTATGCAGTTAAATATATATATAATATATATATATATATATATATATATATATATATATATATGTATATTATATGTATATGTGTATGTACCTTACCTTACCTTACAACCTCACAAAGGTTCTGCGGGATGATTTCTCATTTCGTGAAGGTCAAGCTTGTATATATATATATATATATGTGTGTGTGTGTGTGTGTGTTTGTATATATGTGTGTATATATATATATATTTGGTTATGCGGGTATACATGTGTACGTGTATTATTTGTAATTTTTTCAATTTATTTTATTTTTATTTCTTTATTCTTTTGCGACCTACCGTTTTCTCAGACAATAATTATAAAAACAAATTGGTAATTTTTTTCCCTTATGCATATATATATATATATATATATATATATCTGTATATATTGCGTTTATATTTCGTATATATACCGTATATATTGTTGTATATATATTTTTTTGTTCTTTATATATCATCTAGGCATCATTTTGTTTCCAATTTATATTTACTTGTACTTTTTTATTCGTTTGTGACTATAATATGCATATGTGGTAATTTTTCCCTTATAAATTGGTGTGCCTCTCTTAAAATTTATCTTTCAATTTATTATTATTATTTTTTATTTTTTTTAATAATTATTTATTTTTTTTTTTTTTTCTTTTTTTTGTGACATATATATCAATTTGGCAGCATCTATTAAATCGATTGTAAAACTTCCCTCTTGAGCTTGAATTGGTAGACTCCACTTACAATATTTATATTTATTTTTATTTCTTTATTCTTTTGTGACCTGTTCCATAAAAAGCCATTTGAATTTATATTGAAGGTCGGCCAAAGTGCTAAAAGTGTCTTTATATATATATATATGTATATACAGTGCCCGCGAAAAGTATCCGATCACCCTGGAAATTTGTATTTTTTACATAAAAAACAATGTTTAAATGTATACTAACCTTATATTAGTATTTTGTCATCTGTCCTTTGGTTTGGATGACTTGTTCTAGACGTTTTGGCATGGATTTAATCAAGTTTTGACAAACTTCCACTGATATTTCCTGCACCATACCTTTTTGATGGCTTCTTGTAATTTTCGACTGAGCCAGTGTCGTGGCATTCAACCTTATTTTTATTATTAGCCACATATTTTCTATCGGATTGAGATCTGGACTATTACCAGGCCAATCCAAAATATCAAATTATTGTCAGTAATCCATTTTGTCACTATTTTGGCCCTGTGACATGGTGCACCATCATGCATGTATGTTTTTGTCCTTTGGATTGCCATTGCCATTGGAAGTTTATCCTGTAGCATTGCTAAATACCGTGCACCATTCATAGTTGTGTTCTTCGGAAGAAAATATAGGTTTCCACGCCCATAGTAACCGAAACAACCCCAAACCATCACACTTGGAGGGTGTTTCATTGTCTTTAGGGTGTATTTAGGGTCCATCCTATTTGAGCCAATGGGCCGGCGAACCTTTTTTGGACAACTTCTGAATGTCAAAAATGTCGACTCATCACTAAATAAAACCTTCTTCTAGTCATCAACAGTCCAATGAATATATTTTTTACAAAATGCGACACGTTTTTTACGCATTTTTTCATTAATGAACGGTTTCTTAGCAGCATGGCGAGATGGTAATCCGAGTTCTTTTTGGAGCCGCTCCTGGATAGTTCGTTCAGAAACACCAGATAACAAATTATTCATATTAAATTTTATTTCTTTCGCAGTTATTGTTGGGTTTTTCAATACTAAACGTTTCATAAGTTTGTCTGTTCGTGAATTTGTTTTTCTCGGTCTGCCAGATCGTTTTTTAGGGACTGGCGTGGTTAGGCCGGCATTGTTCTTAGCCCGTGAAACCCATAAATTAACGGTACTTTGGGATATGTTTAATTCCTTAGCTATCTGTCTCTGTGATTTCCCACATGTATGCAAAGCAACAATAGCACCTCGACAATCACTCTTAAGTTGTTTTTTAGCACACATTATATATAAATTTTATTTACACCACTTTCTGTAAAAAATAACAAAATATCAATAAATTTACACAAACAGTGAAATCTGACAACTTTGAGACACAGCCACCCGCAACGAAGGCTACCAGAACACTAATGAGAATGCGTTGGATAGCTCTCATATCAGCGAGCAACCTCAAAGTTACCAGATGTCGCTAGAACAAATAGAAAGTGAATTATGTGTCTCTGAATATCAAGGGCAAATATTGTATTTTCTTGAGTGATCGGATACTTTTCGCGGGCACTGTATATATATGTATATATATATATATGTGTATATATATTTATGGGTTTTTTTATTTGCCTGTTTATTTCTTTATGATTATTTAGGCTGTGACATATATATCACTAAGGCACTATTTTGTAATTAATTTTTTCTCAATTTATATTTATATTTATTTTTATTTCTTTATTCTTCTGTGACCATATAAATGTTGGCTCCTCCCACAATTTTTTTCTGTATATATGTATATATATATATATATATATATATATATATGTATATATATGTGAATATGTATGTATGTATGTTTACTTTTGTAACCTATATATTGCCTTGATCTGTCCTTTCACTCCAGTGTTCCTGAGGATGTCATTAGACGAAAGCGCTTGAGCACCCCTTTGTGTTTCTTTTTTCCTTCGTGGTTTTATTCATCATATATATATATTATATTATATATATATATATGTGTGTGTATTTGCTCATACACATATTAAATATCTACAGGGTGTCCCAAAAAAACTATATACTTTTTATAGCATCATATATTTTATAATTTAAAAAAAACCAAACAATATATTGTTATAGCAATTGCCAATGAAAGGTAAATTAGTAATCTAAGTGATCAAAATGTTATAGCGAGTTGTTTGCATATAAAATTTAATTAACTACGCCAAGTGCTCAAAATGTTCTCCGGCGGCATTTTGAACATTTTGAGTACTTGGCGTAGTTAATTAAATTTTATATGCAAACAACTCGCTATAACATTTTGATCACTTAGATTACTAATTGACCTTTCATTGGCAATTGCTATAACAATATATTGTTTGTTTGTTTTTAAATTATAAAATATATGCTATAAAGAGTATATGGTTTTTTTTGGGACACCCTGTATATAGATTTCTCCTGTACTAACATTATTATTTAAGAATGTACAGGGTGGGCCGTAAGTTTCCATACATAGGAAAAATTAAACGTTTGTTTTTATGTTTCAGATACCCTAAGAATATGCGTTTGACGTAAGATCTTGTTTACTGATGAAGCAAATTTTTACGTCAATGGAGAGGTTCTACAGATCTACAGAAGCTAAGGCTAACAAAGACCCTAAGATCCACTCTAAGGCTAGCCCGAAGAAAGGAAAGAGTAGGGGGTTAAGAGAAGAGAAGAGAATAAGGGGTTAAGTAAGGAGCAACACCTATCACTCGTGGGTTAACATTCATTCAGAAAAAGAGGAAAAGTGTCTCACCATCATCATCCGCCGGCCACTGCCGACAAGTCAGAAAAATAGTCGGAGAGAATAGGAGAGGGGTGAAAGATGAAAAGAAGTAAAATAAGAACGCTTACAAACCATGCAAACACAGTCTTAACTCACTGTCATACCATGCAAACTACAAACATGCAAGAAAAGAGTTAGAGACATGCAAAGTAAGGAGGATAAGGAAAAAAAAAAAAAAGTAGGTAAAGTTAAACAAAAAGTGGGTTAGTTTACGCTATGAGCTACATCTACATTCGTGTTAGTCTAATTTTTTTTTTTTTTTTTTTTTTTAATTTGCTGGCATCACACGCTGGCATGTCACAAGTGGCATTCATCGTCAACAGACTCATCCCGAACACCACCACCAGAGCTTCTGTTACTAACTTTTTATTTAAATTAAACAACGTTAATACCTTTAAAATGTCTGTCAAGACGGTTCTTAAACATATTAACGCTGGTAGAATGAACGACTGACGCGAGAAGATTATTCCATTTATCAATTACTTTAAACGTAAAGAAGTTTTTAGCGATATTAGTAATGAAACGTCTGCCACGCAACTTGAATCCGTTATTGCGAGTATTACTATTATCGAAAGTGAACAATTTGTCAAAATTCACGTTATCGATGTTATTAACGATTTTAAAAACTTCAATAAGCTCCCCCCTTAATCTCCTAGTTTCGAGTGAATACAAGTCTAACACTTTAATCCTATCTTCATAAGGCTTGTTGCGCAATGACGGAATAAGTTTCGTGGCACGACGCTGAACCCTTTCAACCTATCAATATCCTCACGCAAGTACGGGCACCAAAACTGAACTGCATATTCCAAATGAGGCCTGACTAGGGACTTGTAAAGGGGCAATATGATATCCTTCGACTTAAATTCGAAATTACGCGCTATGAAGCCTAACATCCTATTCGCTTTTGCGCAAGACTCCAGGCACTGGTTCCTAACCTTTAAATCTTTAGTTACGCGTACGCCTAAATCTACTTCCTCGTCAACGCTCGCTAACTCCCTATCATCCATCGTGTACGCGTAATTATTGTTGCGAGAACCTATATGCAAAACTTTACATTTATCTACGTTAAATTGCATCTGCCACTTATCCGTCCACTCCATAATCCTATTACATCGTCTTGGATCCTATTTCTATCGTCCTCGTTAACAACCTTACCGCCTATTTTAGTATCGTCCGCGAATTTTGAAACGTTACTAGTCAATCCTACATCTATGTCGTTAATGTAAATTACGAATAACAATGGGCCTAACACTGAACCCTGTGGGACACCGCTACCTACATCTAACCACCCCGATTCACTACCATTAACTACGACCCTCTGTCTCCTAGCACGAAGCCATTCTTCTAACCAGTTAGCTACCTGACCGCGTATACCGTGCGCTTTAACCTTCGCAATTAGTCTCCTATGCCGAACTGTATCGAACGCCTTTTTAAAATCTAAATAAATAACGTCAGCTGCCTATGCCTATCGTATTCGCGCACTACTTCGTTATAAAATTCTAACAAATTAGTTAAACAAGACCTATGGCGTCGAAACCCGTGCTGACTACTATTAATCAAATCTCTACTTTCTAAGTGATCGATAATACGATCCCTAACTACTGATTCCAAAGTTTACCGACAATTGACGTTAAGCTAATGGGCCTATAATTGCTAGCTACCGCGCGGTCGCCTTTTTTAAAAATAGGCGTGACGTTAGCTAATTTAAAGTCTTCAGGAATAATCCCCGTTTCGAGTGACTGATTAAAGATCTTCGTTAAGGGGCCTACGATAACTTCTTTCAAATCTTTCAAATGTCTGGGATAAAAAGCGTCAGGGCCTGGAGCCTTGCTAACTTTTAGCCTATCGATATAATGCGCAATCTCAGCCTCGTAAACAGTTATTTCATCTAAAATAGTCTCGCAACTAAATGGAACGATATCGTCCACGTCGGGGACATTATTTACGTCTTCTACGGTAAAAACTGTCGCAAAAAAGTTATTGAAAATACCCGCCATCGCCTGAGCGTCAGAAGCCAAAGCGCCATTAACATCCACTAGAGGGCCTATGTTATTTTTACCGGCTTACGATTATTAACGTATTCAAAAAACTTTTTTGGATTATGTTTACTATCCGCAGCTATAAGTATCTCTAAATTACGCTTGGCATTCCTAACTGATCTTTTAACCTGACGTCTAAGCTCGATATATCTATTAAAGTTAGCTACCTCTCCATTGCGCTTACTAAGTCTATACGCTCTATTACGCTCGTTTATAAACTCTCCTATTTCCCTACTCCACCACTTCGGCCTACCGCGATTTCTAGCGCGCTTGAGCCTACGAGGAATAAACTCCCTTTCAATATTCCTAAAACTTTCTTTAAACGCCACCCAACGCAGATTTGTGTCATTACCCATAAATAAGTTATCCCAGTCCACTACTCTCATCCTATCCGCGAAAACTATCAAAATTAGCCATACGAAAATCAGGGACTTCTATTACGTTACTATCCTGAGTGTTTTCTATCAATAACTTAAACCTAAGAATTTGATGATCGCTACATCCTAAACTCTCGCCTACTTCTAAACCTTCGACTATATTCTCGCCGTTCGTCATCACCAAATCTAAAATATTGTCACCGCGCGTAGGTTCGGTAACTATCTGTCGTAAAAAGTTATCGTCCATAAACTCAACCAATCTCAAACCCTCTTCATTACCCGTAAAATTCTCGTAATTAACATTAGGGCAGTTAAAGTCTCCGACAATTATACTATTCCGATTGTCAATAAAATTACCAAGAAGTGAGTAAAATCTAGTATCTATATCGAGGGTTTGAACGGGAGGTCTATAAACAACGACAAAATTAAAACTAATACTACGCGCCCTAACTTCAACACAGATCGCATTAATTGCTGCCGGAAAATCTAACTTAACCTCGATAGCCCTAAGGGAATTACGAATGTACAGCAAAACGCCGCCTCCAAATCTATGTAACCTATCATTAATAAAGAGTTTAAAACCCGCTATATCAAGTTCCCCCAACAAATCCCGAGTCACGGTATTTAACCAAGTTTCAGTGATAGCAACTATATCATAGTTGCCGGAATAAATTACCGCCTTAAATTCATTTAATTTATTTCTAATACTACGCGCGTTGCAATAAAAGACGTTTAAGTTAATCGGCAAAACATACGTTATTGGAGTAATGCTAACCCTAACTGGCTGAGTCCGACGAAGATGCAAGGTGCCGGTAAAGTGATGGTGTGGGCCGGGATATGGGGTGACAGAATTATTGGACCAATTTTTGTCAGTGGAAATCTTAATGCCGAAAGGTATCTTAACATGTTGCAAGAAGAGATTTTCCCATCCCTGCTAAACGAGGAAGGTAACTTCCCAGTTTACTTCCAGCAAGATGGAGCTCCACCTCATTATGGTCTTCACGTGCGTCGGTATTTGGATCAGCAGCAGTTTCCGGATGCTTGGATTGGTCGGCGTGGTCCTGTGGAGTGGCCTCCCAGATCCCCAGATCTCACCCCCCTTGATTTCTATCTTTGGGGGCACTTGAAGGCCATGGTGTATCAGGAAAAGATACGAGACATAAATCATCTAAAGGAACGTATCACCAACGCCATTACAAGCATAACGTCAACTGTGCTAATGCGTGTTCATCAACAGTGGGGAACACGTATTGAAATGTGTTTTCAAAACAATGGCAACCATGTAGAGCATATTATATAAATAAAAATGGTTGTCCATAAAAAAAATTTTATTTTTCCTATGTATGGAAACTTACGGCCCACCCTGTATATATATATATATATATATACAGGGTGGGTCGTAAGTTTCCATACATAGGAAAAATTAAACGTTTGTTTTATGTTTCAGATACCCTAAGAATATGCGTTTGACGAAAGAGCAACGAATTGAAATCATACTGATGGCTGGGTCGGGAAGCAGTCGCATGGTTGCAATGAACTTTAACAGACAACATGGAACGAACATCACACACGACACTGTGGCAAAACTTATTAACAAGTTTCAGAAAACTGGAAATGTTGCAGATCAACCGCGAAGTGGTCCAAGACGTACAGCCACCGATGAAGACACAACAGCTACGATACTTACAGCGCTTACACGGAGTCCCAGAAAAAGTACACGACGGTTGTCTGCAGAAAGTGGTGTCAGCAGATCGAGTATCAGGCGCATTTTGAAAGCAAACAAATGGCATCCATACAAATTGCATATGGCACAGCATTTGAGTGAAGACGACCCGGATAGACGGATGGAATTCTGTGAATGGGCATTAACCAAAGTGAACGAGGATGCAAGCTTTTCAACTAAGATCTTGTTTACTGATGAAGCAAATTTTTACGTCAATGGAGAGGTTAATCGGCAAAACATACGTTACTGGAGTAATGCTAACCCTAACTGGCTGAGTCCGACGAAGATGCAAGGTGCCGGTAAAGTGATGGTGTGGGCCGGGATATGGGGTGACAGAATTATTGGACCAATTTTTGTCAGTGGAAATCTTAATGCCGAAAGGTATCTTAACATGTTGCAAGAAGAGATTTTCCCATCCCTGCTAAACGAGGAAGGTAACTTCCCAGTTTACTTCCAGCAAGATGGAGCTCCACCTCATTATGGTCTTCACGTGCGTCGGTATTTGGATCAGCAGTTTCCGGATGCTTGGATTGGTCGGCGTGGTCCTGTGGAGTGGCCTCCCAGATCCCCAGATCTCACCCCCTTGATTTCTATCTTTGGGGGCACTTGAAGGCCATGGTGTATCAGGAAAAGATACGAGACATAAATCATCTAAAGGAACGTATCACCAACGCCATTACAAGCATAACGTCAACTGTGCTAATGCGTGTTCATCAACAGTGGGGAACACGTATTGAAATGTGTTTTCAAAACAATGGCAACCATGTAGAGCATATTATATAAATAAAAATGGTTGTCTATAAAAAAATGTTTATTTTTCCTATGTATGGAAACTTACGGCCCACCCTGTATATATATCCTTCATTTAATGTGTATTTTTGATGTATATTATTTTTGAATGTATATTTATTTCCTATATATTTCATGAATTATTTCCCTTAACTCCTCTAAATAAACAGAATGATGTAATGGTGTTTTATTAACTCTTTTGGTATATATATATATATATTATATATATATATATATATACGATATTAAGGAATAACTGGGAGATGGGAATATATATAAACGCACCTTCAATAAATATATAATGGGTGTCCCAGAAGTTTTGGAGGGGTTTCATTTGGCTATAACTTTTTGTTTGGGGATCAAAAGAAAAATTTTTTGTAACACTTGAAAATATATTTATTGCTATTTTAATTATAAATTTAATATCTGATGAAAATCTTCATTTTCATTGCGTAAATCTAAACTCGCATTAGCGTACGTTATCCGACTCTGATGATCTTGTTTAATTTCTTGAGCAATTTGAATTTTGTACCGGTAAAGATTGATATCTCTCTTAAAATTCGATGTAAGGAACTTCTTGAAATGTTTAGTTCCTGGCTGTGTCGTCGGACTGATGTGGATTTTCCTCAACGCTTTCACGAACCATCTCAACCCGAGTTGGACTTCGGCTTGTCCGAGGACGCCCAGTCCGTGGTTCGTCTTCCTGACCCTTTCCCATACGAAAGTTAGCGATGTACCGTCGAATAGCTCGATCAGAGGGAGCAGAATGTTTGTTGAATTTTAATCGAAAAGCTCTTTGAGCGGCAACGATGGAAGAGTTGTTTGCCAAATAAAGTTCTACAATAACCACTCTTTGTTGCACTGTCCAGGATTCCATTTTCATTAATCGCAGAAAGGGTACTTTAATTGAAAAAAAATTAATTAATTAATCAAAAAAGAAAAACGTTATAGCCAAATAAAACCCATCCAAGACTTCTGGGACGCCCTGTATATGAATACACTATATCAAATGGCTGGTTAAACCTTCTAAGCCGACTGACGGATTTCTAAGCCAACTGTCAAGAATATCTGCATTAATTAAATAAATAGCGCAATCTGGCAGTTCAAACGTTATATATATACATATATATATATATATATATATATATATATATATATATATATATATATATATATATATACAGGGTGGGCCGTAAGTTTCCATACATAGGAAAAATAAAAAAAAATTATGGACAACCATTTTTATTTATATAATATGCTCTACATGGTTGCCATTGTTTTGAAAACACATTTCAATACGTGTTCCCCACTGTTGATGAACACGCATTAGCACAGTTGACGTTATGCTTGTAATGGCGTTGGTGATACGTTCCTTTAGATGATTTATGTCTCGTATCTTTTCCTGATACACCATGGCCTTCAAGTGCCCCAAAGATAGAAATCAAGGGGGGTGAGATCTGGGGGTCTGGGAGGCCACTCCACAGGACCACGCCGACCAATCCAAGCATCCGGAAACTGCTGATCCAAATACCGACGCACGTGAAGACCATAATGAGGTGGAGCTCCATCTTGCTGGAAGTAAACTGGGAAGTTACCTTCCTCGTTTAGCAGGGATGGGAAAATCTCTTCTTGCAACATGTTAAGATACCTTTCGGCATTAAGATTTCCACTGACAAAAATTGGTCCAATAATTCTGTCACCCCATATCCCGGCCCACACCATCACTTTACCGGCACCTTGCATCTTCGTCGGACTCAGCCAGTTAGGGTTAGCATTACTCCAATAACGTATGTTTTGCCGATTAACCTCCATTGACGTAAAAATTTGCTTCATCAGTAAACAAGATCTTACGTCAAACGCATATTCTTAGGGTATCTGAAACATAAAAACAAACGTTTAATTTTTCCTATGTATGGAAACTTACGGTCCACCCTGTATATATATATATTATATATATATATATAATATATATATATATATATATATATCTGCTATTTACGCCTTCTAAGCCAGATTAAGCCAACTACCAAATGGCTGGTTAAGCCAACTGGCAGATTAAGTCAACTGACAGATTTCGAGTTCTAAGCCAGATGATGCTGTCAAGAAATTTTATTATGAATCTGTGTCTCGCAGACGTAAGATGCTCTCTCTCTCTTACCTTCCTAAGTTAGGTATACCCTTTTCGGGGGTGAGGCAGTCCCAACTTCTCCCCCAAAGTCTCTTCTCCCTCTCTCTTAGGTTAGGTAGACTCCCCCAGCTTATTGCAGCTGGGGAGATTCCCCCTTTTTTCCTTTTTTTTTGCATCCTTTGGGGGGAAAGGTTGGCACCTTGCAGCAAGGGGGTGGGGGGTGGCATTGGCACTCATTTGATCAATATTGCATTGCATTTGCACTCCAACCTTTTGCGGTTATACTACTTCCAAACACAAACTCCTCATTGAGAGTAGATGAGAATTTGGTTGGTTGCTCAGTTTCACTCCTTTGTCCAATTAACCCTTTATGGCCGAACTTTTTGCGTAGGGTTGAGTCTAAATGCGTGTATTTGAAACGTTACTTATTCGACGCACAGTGCGGTAAAGGGCTAAGGACGACGATACGGTGATAAGTTAGAAGTTTCTGACACGGATTTCCACAGATGAGAAAGTTTTCACTTAAATAAATTACATTTACTTAGAGATGAGTAACTTCGTTTCATATAAGTAAAAATCTTAAACTTCTACTTTCCCATTAACTTTCACTTCAATTTAACAATTAATTAACTCTCTTATTGTGGGTTTTAAAGCCCATCTCCTTCAACAATCGTCGAATTCAACTATTTCTTCTCTTTGAAGCACTCTCAATCGATATCCAATACAAGATTACGATTACAATAAAGGTTCCAATGGGACATTAAGTTTTAAAGTGAATATGCAGTATGGTAACAAGAATTTAAACTACTGTATGCTTATTACATGCATTCTCAAACTCATATGTATGTGGGTTTGTATTATACCTACAATATATATATATATATATATATATATATATATATATTAGGGATGTACCGAATATTCGTATTCGGTAAAAAATTAAGCTATTCGGTATTTGGCCGAATAATTTTTGTATGTTTTCAACCGAATACCAAATATTTTATAATGAGGGTAAATAACGTGATTTAGGAAGTGGAACTTAAACTGCATTTTCTTATTTCAAAGAATAATTACAAACAAATCCAACTTGGGGATCACCTGAAGGTCAGGGCCCCCAGCCTTCGTTAGTTAGCCTTATAAAGCTAACCAACGAAAATATCACGACTTAACCTAACGAATCGTTAGGTCAACTGTACGCCCTTGACGATTGATTAGGTTAAGTCGTGATATTTTCGTTAGTTAGCTTTATAAGGCTAACTAAAGAAGGCTGCGGGCCCTGAAATTCAGGTGATCCCAACTTGGTATAGTGATGCTAATAAGTAATGACCTTACAAAAAAAAATAACAGGTAGTAATAATAATTACTGCAAAAACGAAACCTAATAATTGAAATTTAAGACAAGTAGATTATCATGTAGAAAAATTAGTCGTTCAGCAGCATCAGAAGCTAAACGATTACGTGCATTGGTAATTACATTTTTTGCAGAAGTGAATAGCCGTTCACTTTGTGCGCTTGTAGGTGGCGTGGTAAGATATTTGCGAGCAAGTACCAATAGTTTTGGGAATCTTTCGCCATTATGGCGCCACCAATCAAGAAGGTTCGTGTCGCGACTGACTCGTGACTCCCTTGAATAGATGTCTAATTCTTTTTGACAACTTTGCTGGCTACTTTTGATAGGTGGAGGCACATCTGATTGTGAAGACGTAGCAACCTCATCGAAGTAGCTCCATAAGTCAGCCTTTGGCTTCTTTTTCCAAGGTTCTTGATCTTCTCTTAAAACAAAAGCAATTGCTTCATCGCCATGAGTTATGTTACGTGTAAGACTAGTATTCAGTGATGCAGACAGAGTAATTATCTAATTTTTTACAAATTCAGGCACTGTAATGCAAGCAAATTTTAAACGAGGATGTAAGACCTGAGCAATCATGCAAGTAATGTCTATCTTCCACTGCCTGAAGCGATTCTGTACATTTTCTATTAAATAATTTTTCATAGTGTGAATACCAGCATCATCATTTATGTTACGCAAAAATACCACGAGACCTGTTACACCAGGAGACACCATGGAGAGACAAAATGAAAACGGAAAAGTTATTCGTTAATTTTTCTCATGGGCTAAGAAGCTTTACAACACGCTGAATAAGAGTCTACTGATGGTTATTGAGGGTTGGTATGTCATAGACCGAGGCGTATGAAACAACTGCAGTTTTTTGTTGAAGAAGTCGTTGTAGCATATAGAACGTAAAGTTCCATCGGGTGATAACGTCTCTTATAAGTTTGTTTTCGGGTAAATTATATTGCTTCTGAATTTCCATAAGTCTGTCACAGGCTAGAGATGAAGAGATGAGTGATTAAAATGTGAACAGATTCGACGAGCAATTGCACATATATTTGAAACAGACTTCCGGCTAAGAAGAGCCTCTTTAACTGCAAGTGCTAAAGTATGATTCGCACAAGCAACAGAAGTCATTTTGAGAACGCGAACAGCTTTAGTAATATTACGGCCATTCTCGTGCACAAGTACATACACACGATCATTCTGTATTGACCATTCTTGCAATATAGAAGTCAACGCAATGTTTTCATGAGTATGGGAACCTGTTAGAATTTTGGTGGCTAAAACATACTGTTTTTGTTCACATTTACTATTAATTGCAAGTGTTGTCAAACTGATAAAGGCTTCATTGTTAGCATCAGATGTCCGCAGATCTATCGTAAAACTCATAAAAGCAAGCTCAGTCAATGAATCTAAAATACTTTGACGCATAGAATCATAGATTTGTGGTATAACACTTTGGCTTAAATATTTACGAGAGAGAATAGGATACCGAGGCTCCAATCCATAAATCAGTCTCTTAAAACCAGGATCATCAACAATCGAAAATGGTTGATTGTCCGCGGCGATCATTTCACCTAGTAATTTATGTATATCTTTTGATTTATTTGAATTAATATCCCATACTTTTTTGCTTTCGAAACACTGACTTAATGTTTGTTGACCTGGTTCAACTTTCTTGCTAATTCCTGGAATTGATGTTGGAGGGTGCGACACCACAGTGGTAGTAGTTTCTTTCTCTGCCAAAGCCGCCTCATAAGCGGCAGAATGTTTATTACGAAGATGATCGCTGAGTCCGGTTGTAGTAAAATGTGTTAGATCTTTTCCACCTCGAGAAATAAGCATTCCACATTTTCTGCATTTAGCTTTAGGATCCATTTGGTTGGCATCAAAAAATTGCCATATAATACTTCGTTTAGAACTCATTTAGATCTTACTTTTTTATTAATTATATAAAGATAATGATAAAAAAATAGATCTGGAATAAAAATTAAATGTTATTACTAAGAGTACTCTAGAAATTTGTGTAAAGTATTTGGAAAATATTTGAATAAAATACGGTGGCGCCAATCGCATTTTATTGGTAAATGCAATTTAGCATCGTAAAGAAATAACCAAATAGGCCCCCTACTTCTTCAAAACTGTATTATAAAGACTTCTTTAGGGTTTGTGAACTAAGTCTTTATTATATAATATATAATGTATCATTCTAAGCAAGTCCATTAAACGTTTGATTTGAGCTTAGTTCTGTTTATTAATCACTACACTAAAAAATGCATTCAGTTAAGTTAATGCAACAATTAATGATTGTGTCACACAAGACTGAAGCGAGATGACTGACTGTCCATAGGTGTTGAGCTCCAATGATTCATCATTGCAGTACAAATGGCCTGGAACGAACACGTGGTAATCACTCAGGTGAGTCACCGGGCGGGGCTTTAAAAAGTTTAATATCATGACAACCACGCGTTCTCCCTTACTCCTGATTGACGTTCCCGGAATTTTTCTTGTGTTGCTGCGTAAAATTAAACTTGAATGTGTTCTATAATTTTCCTTGTTTTAGACTAATATCCAAGATTTTTTTTAACGAAAATTGGTAGTTAACCTCCCCATTCCCGCGGGAAAAGATGGGGGCTTCTAAAATTCAACTCTTTCTTATTTGTATTTTTATAAAGCTATACAATAATTCTATTAAGTTTTTTACAGTCACACCTAATAACCCAAATAAAACTAATATTCGGTATTCGATATTTGGTGAATTTTAGTGATCGGTACATCCCTGATATATATATATATATATATATATATAATTAAAATATACACTAACCGTGTCAGAACAATAAAACCAATTAAAACCCCCGACCAAAGCGATAAAAATTTAAAAAAAACTAAAAAAATAAAACCCGCGAAGTTTTCAAAGGGAACTCCCTTCTTCGTTCAGGCGGAAGAACAAACTAAAGTACAGGGAGAGAGAAAAGTCAGGAAATTTCAAAAACATCACGCATCTGGCAACTGAAACTGCCTCAAGGTGCTTCAAAGAGACGGTTCTTTAGATTGATAAAAATTATTACAGAATCTGAGTGTAAAGAACGGCCTTTGGCATTATCAATATTTCTAATTAAAGAAGATTCGATTAGTTTTCTCTTATCGTTATTATCAACATTGAAAAGAATATTAGAATTATTAATCAATGATAATTATGTTCAAGATGATGATGATGTAAATTATGTAAATTATGCGGAATTACTATCGGCAGTATTCGAACTGTATTTATGTTAATATAAGCGACGTTTAAAATCAATAATTTCACCGATATAACACTTGTTACAATCATTACAAAGGACTTTATAAACCCCTGAATCGAACAATGGTCGTGTAATTGACTGTTGCGCAAAAACTTTGGGTAATACAAGACACTCCGGAAACCACGTTAATATCCCAAGAGAGACAATTACAGAGGGACTCAGAGTTAAAAGGAAGCACTAAGACACCCTTAAAATCTTTGGCTGGGCAGTCATTAACGTAAAACTGCTTCTTTGTAAGTCTGAGTGCTTCCTCATTAAAATTATAAGAATAGCCCAATTTGGCGAAAGATCCCCTTTAAATAATCGAACTCAACATCCCTATATTGAGGATTGCAAATTCTTAGGATTCTAAGAAACATACCCACCAGAATTCCTCTGTTTTGTCGAGGAACCGTAGGAAGAGAACCAAAGACCATAGGGATTAGAAAGACTGAAGACTGTAAATGCAAATTTAATAGTGAAGGTCTTAGAATTTCAATAATCTGAAAAAAGGGACTTCAGAATTTTGTTCCAACTCGACAGTAATTTGTAGAGAAGGTAAAATATTATTTAATCTTTCAAGAATATCATTAGGATCGAGTTCCATTGGGAGGAGGACGAAAACAGCACCCATATAACGATAACAGACAGGCGAAAGATCAATAACATTAGGGAGAAATTTCTTTCAAGCAATTTCGTAAGTGGGTTACTGAGAGTGGTCAACAGGGTAGAGACTCTCTCTCTCTCTCTCTCTCTCTCTCCTCTCTCTCTCTCTCTCTCTCTCTCTCTCTCTCTCTCTCTCTCTCTCTCTCTCATTATATATATATATATATATATATATATATGAAAACTAGTAACACGTGAATAATATTTATGATGAAAATAACCACAAAGGAAAATGAAAACACAGAATGGTGCTCAAGCGCTTTTGAGTATTAATGTAGTATTTTCATTTGACAATATTGTAAAAAAATATGGATCATGTCAAGAATAGCGAACCCAATTTTACCATGTCAAGAATAGCGAACCCAAAAATTCCCTTGTCAAGAATAGCGAACCCAAAAGTTTCTCTATGTTACAACTAGCCTAAGACCCGCCTTCGTGCGGGTCGCGGGTAGCAAAAATTAACCAAACTATCACGACTTAACCTAACCAATCGTCAAGGGCGTACAATTAACCTAAAAAATAAATAAAAAACAATAATTTTTTTTTTTATTTATTTATTTTTATATTAAGAGAAGAGGATTCTTTATACTGTACGGCATTGACGATTGGTTAGGTTAAGTCGTGCTAGTTTGGTTAAATAAAAAAAGACTAATATAAAAGCATTTAATACGTCCTTAACTAATTACTTAAAATTGGGAAACATAAACCTACCGTCTGAAGTTATGAAAACGTCCTTGAGGACTTCCCATGTCAAGAATAGCGAACCCAATTTTACCATGTCAAGAATAGCGAACCCAAAAATTCCCTTGTCAAGAATAGCGAACCCTGCAGGTGTTGGGTTCGCTATTCTTGACATGATCCAAAAATATCATAGTAAATAATAGTCCTACCAATAATTCAGGCATTATCTATGCAAGTGTTTGTGAGCAATGTGATTTCTTTTACATTGGACAGACGGGAAAGGATTTGCACACGCGTGTAAAACAGCATCAATATTCTGTTAGAACGGGACAGTCGTCCAGTGCCCTTTTCGTCTATTTGTCAGAGTTATCCCACTGTACTGATTGGAATAATGTTTCAATTTTGTTTCACTCAAGCAACATTGTTAATAGAAATATTCTTGAGTCTGCCATTATTCAACTTACAAATAATTTCAACATTAGCCAGAGCCTTTTTTCGCTTGATTCTGTTGTTTTGAATTCGTTCAGAACGGATTTAGACAAGAAGGGCAAAGTGCTAAAACTCTGATAGCTTTTCCATATAAATTTGTATGCTCCTCCTACAATTTTTTTTCTTTGTGACCTATATATAGTTTCGAACTTGTTATTTACTTCATTGTTCCTGAGGATGTCATTAGAAGAAAGCGCTTGAGTACCACTCTGTGTTTTCTTTTTCCTTCGTGGTTAAGCTGAAATTTGCAGTATTCAAGTTTGCTTGAGTTAGATTACAGTACAAGTAAAGTTAAGATTAAAATCATAACTTATCTAACTATATACAATCAGATATACTGTATCCATAACAAACAGCGAAAAAAAGCCTTTCATACTAACTTGTATACTAATGAGAAATAGCGATCAAAGGCTAAAATAAAATTTAACTCTCTTAATTTATTAAATTTCGCTAAAAGAGATAAAAATCTGGTTAAAAAAAATGGAAAAAATGGTGAAAAAAAAAAAGCACGAGAAAATTCGTTAAAAAAACAACCTAATATCGGTTATTAGTCGAACGTAAAAAAAATTTAAATTTTAAATTGGTTTCAGTAAAAGGCATTAAAAAAATTTTCTCGCTAATTTTTGTTGTGTCCCAATTTTGGCTCGAGTAGAAAGGTTAAAAACACGTGAGAATTCATTTGGCGGGGGGGGGGGGGGGGGTTTTTGACCTGGAAACTAAAGACAGCCGATTGATGAGACGATATATACAGGGTGATTCAGCAAAGAGTACATTAAATTGGAGGATGAAATCCTTGGATAATTTTAAACCACAATGTCTCTATGGTAAAATGTCAGATTCTGCATAGTTTCCATGTTACAATACATTTAAGATGTTGTATTAATGAGAGTGAATATGAAGTGAAACCCCCGTAGGTTTTTGTAATAATTTATTCGGAGATCTCTACAGTGTGACCCCTCTTTGTTACAACCTAAAGGAAATGTTCAAAGTTGCCCGCTTCTGCCTCAATGCAGGCCTGTAGACGTCGTACCATTGAATGTCTGACGCGTTCCAGAAGAGAACATTTTGCCCGAGCATCAAGGGAATATCTAGATACTGTTTATCCCAACAGGTGGATAGGGCGTGGTGGCCCCGTTCCCTGGCCACCCCGCTCCCGAGATCTTAACCCTTTGGATTTCTACCTGTGGGGCCATTTGAAGACGTTGGTGTATGATACAGAGGTTCAAACAAGGGAGAAATTATGGCCACGTGTTCGTGACAGGTGCGAGCGAATTAAACATAGTCCAGGCATTCTGGAACGCGTCAGACATTCAATGGTACGACGTGTACAGGCCTGCATTGAGGTAGAAGGGGGCAACTTTGAACATTTCCTTTAGGTTGTAACAAAGAGGGGTCACACTGTAGAGATCTGTGAATAAATGATTACAAAAACCTACGGGGGTTTCACTTCATATTCACTCTCATTAATACAACATCTTAAATGTATTGTAATATGGAAACTATGCAGAACCTGACATTTTACCATAGAGACATTGTGGTTTAAAATTATCCAAGGATTTCATCCTCCAATTTAATGTACTCTTTGCTGAATCCCCCTGTATATACAGTACATATATATAAGTTATACCTTCAAAAAGGAAGCGTCGACCGAGTTTAAGAGATAAATTTCTTGCACACACACACACACACACACACACACACCACATAAAAGTGCAAAAATCTGGCATAATAATACTTTCATTAAATGCTAATATAAAAATTGATAATTTTATTTTAAAATGCATATACTTTTATACTCTTGGCACCGATATTAAAAATTTAGGAGCTATTGAAGAATAGGGACCCCAGCCTTCTTTACATAGCTTTATAAGGCTAACTAACGAAAATATCATGACCTAACCTAACCAATCGTCAAGGGCGTACAGTTAACCTAACGATTGGTTAGGTTAGGTCGTGATATTTTCGTTAATTAGCCTTATAAGCCTAACTAAAGAAGGCTGGGGTCCCTATTCTTCAATAGCTCCAAAATTTAGTTCCCAAAACTTTATTCATATAATTTAACTTGCAGAACCCACTTCACATTTCATTTTTAAAATATATAATTTCCAGAAAATATAAGAAGAAGTCGGGGTTCGACTTTTGATGCTGCATGCCGGTCATAACAATCTAGGAATTAGTGTACTCGACCGCATTAGTGGCCTGAGCGCTGTACCAGTTTCTGGCCCAATTTACTGCTTATTATAGGAAAAATTTACGATGATGACTTAAAGCCTATGAGAGTTAAAGTTCTCCTTCGAACTCGTTCGGTCCACATTAACAGAATAAAAATTTTAGTTACAAACACTTATATCTTTAATCTCTTTACTCTATTTTCCAAACGAGGCAATTACTGACTTCAGTTATACAAATAACAAATAGTAGAATAAAATTAAATAAATAAATAAATACAGTTTTTAATTAAAAATGGTTATTTATAAACTAAAGATTTTAATGCCAAAGTATTTTACAGTTAATTGCCAAAGTTTAAAAGGAGATTTGGAATACATACAGTATGTTCGTATCGGAATTGGAATTAAGCTTTAAAAAAAAAAACATTTGTTTCAGCATGTTCAATGGCACTGATTGGCAGTGCGATGGAAATCAAAATAAACAAAATCAAAACTAAAATTAACTAAAATAAGCGAGCAACGAGAGAGAGAGAGAGAGAGAGAGTTGTAACAAGCATATTCTTTAGATGAAAACAGTGTGTGTGTGTGTGTGTGTACACACTACTGTGTAAAAGTCTTAGGCACCCTTGTACAGTTGCGTTTTTCTTCTTTTTTTAATAATTATGTTGACTATTTCAGCATGTTAGTGTTGTTTTATTATAAATATAAATTATAATGTATAGTCATTGCCAATAATCTCAGTTATTAGGCAGTTTAACGAAGAAAACGGATATTTTATCCAAACGTGCTACTGCTGGAGATAGAACGGAATTTAACACAAATTTTCTAGGTACTATTTTACAAGATATTCTAAGCTCATTCAGTAACAGTTTGTAAACAGAACTTCTATTGTATATTTTTGTAATTGTTTAATGTTCCTAACTAAATGAAATTTAAATTTGGTAATTATGTATATTGAGTAACTCAGTCATTTTACATACCAAAATGCATTTTTCTAGTAGTATTTGATGTAATTTGTTCAAATCTGACCTCCATTTCCCTCGAAAATGAGATCCAACAAAGTTATAGTACTCTGAAATTTGGCTCATTTTCAAGGGAAATGGAGGTCAAAATCTAAGCAAAACACATCAAATATTACTAGAAAAATGTATTTTGGTATTAACCTAACCTTACCTAACCTAACCCTAAAACTAACATAAGTGGAAATAGTAACCTAAAACGCCTAAAACTAACGAAAATATCATTACTTAACCTAACCACATCAGGGGCATTCAGTTGGCCTAACCGGTTAATGTTGGTTATTCACCTAAATATCTTCTGATCTTTTCGTATTAGGCACTCACTGTCACATTTCGGGCAAGTTAAGGATGAGAGAATACGCCGTAATTGATAAAAACATCCAATGCTTTCTCTTCATCTAGGGCACATGACGAATCAAGTTCTCAAAGTCAGAAACCACACGAACAGCACGTCATAATTCTATCACAAACACGACCAAACTGAATCCAATTACAAAACAAAAATAGCCAGAACAGAAAACATCCAACTAATTAAGTCGCAGAGTAGCAAAAAAAAGCCCAAGCCTAGCTCATATATCACATTTTCATGACGTCACCAGGCAAATATTGGGAGGGTGGGAAAAAATGTCGCAAAAATGTCATAATATTCAAATCTACATAATTTGGTAAGGACGCATCTGCGAGCATAGTGACTTATATGAAAATGATGAGAAAATTATGCTTTAATATTTATAATTATATTTGCTTTTGATATTCTGAGTACGATAAAACTCATATTAACCTTAATTTTTTAATAAAATTTTGTAATTGTTAATTTTCTCTCTTTTTTCCAGATAAAGGCATAAAATTTTACATTGGTTAAGCAATGGCCAAATATCCATCGCAACTCGACACCGGGTGGTATTATTGCACGAGCAGGGTCAATCTCAATCAAAAATATCGCGACAAACTGGGGGTATGAAGGTGTGGTATTCAAGCAATTTTAAAGAAACAGCGCGAAACATGCAAAGTTGAAGATCGAAAACGCAGTGGAAGCCCAAGGAAACTTTCTAAAAACGATGAGAGACACCTTAAGCTAACATCTCAGAAATAGACGAAAATCCAGTGCAGAACTTTCGGCAGAACTTGCCCGGACCTCAGGATTACAAGTCCACTCATCGACCATGAGGAGACATCATCAGAAATGGTCTTAATGGTCGAGTGGCAATCAAAAAGCCATTTCTCAGGAAAGGAAACAAGTCAAAGAGGCTCAAATATGCTCAAAGCACAAGAGTTGGAATGCTGACCAGTGGAAAAGGGTTCTATGGAGTGACGAGTCAAAATTTGAAATTTTTGGCGCAAAGAGAAGACAGTATGTGAGAAGAAGAAATGGAGAACAATTCAAGGAAATGTGTTTGCAGCCAACAACTAAGCATGGTGGAGGATCTATCCAAGTTTGGGGCTGCATTTCAGCAAATGGTGTTGGGGATCTTATCAAAATTGATGGAATACTGAATGCAGAAAGATACAGACAGATCCTAATTCATGATGCTGTGCCATCAGGTCGGAGATTAATTGGGCAAAATCTTATTTTTCAGCACGACAATGACCCTAAGCATACTGCCAATGTAGTCAAAACCTATTTGGAGAATAAAAAAGAACGTGGAGACTCGCAACTGATGGAGTGGCCTCCGCAGAGCCTGATTTAAATATTATTGAGGCTGTTTGGGATTATTTAGACAGAAAGAAGCAAGAAAAGCAGCCAAAATCGAGAGAAGAGCTATGGCAGGTCCTTTTAGATGCATGGAACAACATTCCAGCGGATTTCTTACAAAAACTCCAAGATAGCATTCTAAATCGAATCACAGCAGTTTTGCAGGAAAAGGGCGGTCATACAAAATACTGACTTTCGACAATTGTACGTAACTTTTCAGTACTTATGGTGATGGTTCTCTAATAAATTATAAATCTTGAAGCTAACACGTGTATTTTAACCTTTGAAATTGAGAAAATTTATCAATACAAGATTTTTTCAGACCTGCCTAAGACTTTTGCACAGTAGCGGTGTCCTGTCCCAGTAGGGTGTACCATTTTTGGGTCATTTTCAAAAAGTCAAGGTCCAGGAGTCTAATGTTGTGCCAAATGATGTCCTAAACACGAAATTTAACAAGCATTTTCTAATCCAACAAATTTTGAATCCCCCCCACCCCCCTTGAAATTTTGCCCATCCCCTTTTCCTAAAAACCCATATATCTAAAAACTATCAACTTTATCGAAATATGTTATAGAATACAAATGATTTAGAATCAAACGTTCTATTAGAAAAGTTCATTAAGATAGAAATTTACGTAATTTTGAAAATTTTCATTTTCTTTTGTCCAAGAGCACCTTATTGTATTAATATAAAATAAGGTGCTTAAGTTACATTATTTATGAGTATATTGTGAGTATAATCCAAATTTAAAAATCCTTTTTTACATTGAATTTTAATAAACAAGCATTGTTTTTACTCTTATTGTTTCTTTTCAGACTGCTTTATTTGAAAAATAAATAAAAAATGAGTCAAACAGCTACAAAACAGCATGACTTTATTCTTGGTCGCTTGCAGGCTGATATTATGAGTTCATCTAAAATTGTTTTACCATCCAATAAAGATGTTCTAAGCACCATTTTATTTATTTACGGAGAATGCAGTATAAGGGTCCAAAAGTTACAAAAGATTCTACTGTTAATGAAGTTCTACAGAAGCTACTAATAATATGGCAAAAAGCATGCATTCCTACTATAGATATTAGTAAAAACCCTAAAGGCAGGAAGATGCTGTTAAATCTAGAAGAAATGCATAATAATTTAATCAAGCACAAAAAAGAGCAAGCTTTGAAAATGAACTCTCTAATTTCATGAAAATTATGGATTCCCTTTTTGACATCTCTTCTCAAAATGCCGTTGAATTAATCCAAAAAGACCGCATGAGAACTGAGCCTCAGAAAGCATATGATATTTCATTCTTAGAAGATCAAAGAACAAAACGAGAAACATGTTTAGGTTTGCTAGATGCAGATTATGCATCAAAAGTACAGCGCAAGTACATTAGATTAGAGAAAGAGAAGAAACGCAAAGAGAAACATAAATCAGTGAAGCAAGTGAGTGCTACAGCCAGAACATCAGAGACCCTTCTTTCTAGCACGACCAGTTCTGAGACAGACAGCTATGAAGAGTTTCCGACAGAACCTACAGCAGGACCTTCAAATGCTTCCAGCCCCAAAATATTCTTGCCTCGCCATTGGTTTCCTCCACTGCAGACAGACTTAATCTCTCTATTGGACAACGGACTGTTTTTGCTGCTGCAGTAGCCATTAGGTGTGGCAAGGATATTGAAAAACTGTCTCTCTCCAGGACCACATCTGCAAGAGCCGCTCGAAAGACAAGAAAACGAAAATATGAAACTTGCATCAAGGATTTTACTCCTCCTGATCACTGCCTAGTACATTGGGATAGCAAGCTGCTTACTAAATCATGTTCAGAACAAGAAGACCGCCTTGCAATACTTGTTACTGGATACCCAAATGTAGAAAAACTTTTATCAGTTTCTATAATAGATGATTCCACTGGATTGTCTCAAGCCACTTCTGTATTTCAAAGTATTGAAAAATGGAACTTGAAGCAAATGTCTTTGGAGTATCATTTGATACCACTGCATCCAATTCAGGATGGATGAAAGGTTCCTGCAAGTTACTTGAAGAACTTTTGCAAAAGAATTGATTTGGTTAGCATGCCGCCATCATGTGGCTGAAAGAGTTTTGTGTGCTGTGTATGAAACCATTTTTGGCCCAAGTAAATCTCCTGAGTTTGAGTTATTCAAAGAATTTCGCGAGTCTAAATGGAAGAAAATTAATACGAAATCTACATACAATGTTCTTGATGTTAAATCAAGGTATCAAAGGGCCTAAAGGAAGAATGTGTAGAATTTATGACCCAATGTTTAAGAAAATCTGACTGCTTTCCACGTGATGACTATAAGGAAGTTGCTGAAACAACTTTAATGCTTTTAGGAGAGGTTTCCAGAGAAAACAGTCATTGGCGGAAACCTGGTGCAATGCACCGTGCCAGGTGGATGGCAATGATTTTGTATACAAATAAAATGTATGCTTTTGCCCACCAAGCATCATATGATGAATCATTGATTAAGAAATTAAAGAGAATGTGTCTATTTAATGCATTAATTTATGGAAAATACTGGCTTTTATGTTCTAATTCACTAGATAGTCCAGCTAATGATCTGAAGTTTTATCATGATTTGGTGAATTACAAGAAGGAAGATAGGGAAGTTGCAAATGCTGCTTTGAAATCTTTTGCCAATCATTACTGGTATTTGACGGAGGAAGTGGTCCCTTTGAGTTTCTTTGGATCGCTAAGTAATGATGAAAAAGATAAGATCGCAAAATCCTTAAACAAATATCCAGTTCCAGAAATATGTATGTGGGCAACCTGTTTTCCCCATTTTAAAGGAAGACACAAAGCTTCATCAGCTAGTAGGTCCAATTTCATGGCATTTATTTCAATGCTGTGGGTCAAAACCAGACTCATGGATAAAGAAACCAGCATCAACATGGGAAGAGGTCGATGACTACAACAAACTAAAGAACATTCTTTCATCTATTAGAGTAGTCAATGATACCGCTGAAAGAGGAATCAAGCTGGTTCAAGACTTTCATGACAAATGTCAAAATGAAGAAGAATTTCAAGGTCTTTTGCAAATTGTGGAAGAGAATAGAAGACTAATTCCTGATCCTAGTAAAGAGACTCTTAAAAGAATGAAACTCAGTAAAGAATAGTTCATTAACAGATAGATTAGGTATTTTTATTTGCAGAGATTGTTTTAATTTAGAAGAGGCTGATTTTTTTTGTTATTAAATATACCATAAATTGTCTTTTCTTATTTTTATGTTTAAAAAGCTCTTATATCAATGATTTCTAATTAGGAAACTTGTTTCTTTTTATTTTTTTGAGGAAAGTGTTGAATAAAGGAAAAAAAAAACGATGGGACCTCACAACTATAGATAAAGTGTTAATTTTTAGCTTTATTTTATATATACAGGGTGTCCCAGAATTAACTATCTATTTCATGAAATCGGACAAATTTTTTAAAAACACACTTTTATTTATGTTTATCATGTTTAATATGTGTTAAAAATGTATAAATTTCTAAATTTTTTTCATAATTTTATTTTCATAATTTTTTCATTATCTGGTCCAATGAAAGACCGTCTGAAGTCATAGAATGGCAAAGAGACTCTCCAAAAGTTAACGTGTGGCTTGGAATGACCAAATCCAAATTTATGGCCCATTCTTCTTTACGGTAGCAACTGTAACAGGTACCGTCTACCTTGATATGCTTCAGCAGTTTCTCGAACCACAGCTTCTTGATGATGGCATTCTTGATAATGTTGTGTTTCAACAAGATGGAGCACCATAAATTTTGGATTTGGTCATTCCAAGCCACAGTTAACTTTTGGAGAGTCTCTTTGCCATTCTATGACTTCAGACGGTCTTTCATTGGACCAGATAATGAAAAAATTATGAAAATAAAATTATGAAAAAAATTTAGAAATTTATACATTTTTAACACATATTAAAACATGATAAACATAAATAAAAGTGTGTTTTTTAAAAATTTGTCCGATTTCATTGAAATAGTTAATTCTGGGACACCCTGTATATAGTTTTGAGGTTGTCCTCACTTTGTATAGGCTAGTTATAATAAAAACTAATTATGATTTGCATTATAACTAGCAAATACAAAGCCCATCGCCGCGAAGCTGCATTGGGGTGATGCTTCAAAGGTGGTGGTAACACCTTATTTAAGAAGAAGGCACTGCAAGCAAAAAACATTTTTAATTTAAATTTTTAAAAAATAAATGAAAATTTTCAAAATTAAGTAAATTTCTCTTTTGATGAACTTTTCTAATATACCTTTTGATTCTAAATCATTTTTATTCTATAACATTTTTCGTAAAGTTGATAGTGTTTGAGATATGGGTTTTTAGGAAAAGGGATGCGCAAAATTTCAAGGGGGGGTGGGGGGGATTCAAAATTTGTCGGATTAGAAAATGCCTGTAAAATTCGTGTTTAGGACATCATTTGGCACAACATTAGACTCCTGGACCTTGACTTTTTGAAAATGACCCAAAAATGGTACACCCTACTGTCCCAGCCAGAAACACCGACAGGATTAAGATGCCGAAAAGAAGGTTCAAACTTTTGAGGAAATAAATTCTTCACTTGATGAAAACAATAAGTTCCCCTACAAAAAGTTCTTCTTCAATTTGACTTTTATTTATTATTTAGGCTATGTTTTACCTTCCTGCATTATTTTCATTTGCAAATATACAGAATTGCGCTTAATTTAAACGCTGTCAAAGTCAAACCATTAATACTTAAAAGGTTTTTTATTTATATACAGGGTGTCCCGTAAGTCTGGACCCATAGGGAAAAATAATAAATTAAATTACAAAATAGTCCAAAATTTATTACATAATCTGTTCAAAGTGTCCGCTGTTGTGTCGCCACATAGTTGAAGACGCAATCTCCACTGCGACAGCACTTTCTGAATCACAGTCGCAGAAATTTCTTGACACGCCTCCACAATGCGTGCTTTAAGGTGGAAAATGTTCTGAAGTTTGACCTCGTACACTTTGGCTTTCAAGTGGCCCCACAAATAAACTCCAGCGGAGTAAGATCATAATAAAAAAAATAATAAAAATAATAATAAAAATAATAAAAAATATATTATAAATAAATTTTTGGACTATTTTGTAATTTTATTATTTTTCCCTATGGGTCCAGACTTACGGGACACCCTGTAGATACTTAAATATAACTTTCATTTTATACATCATACAAATTTTTATACAAGAATGAGTTTTGAGCTTTCATGTTTTAAAAGTTTTGAGTTTTTGTTTTAAAAAAGTGTAATTTTTTAGTTTTGAGATTTTGTTTTAAAAATATTTTGAGTTTTTTAGTTTTTTAGTTTTTGAGTTCTAATCTTTTATTTTATTTTATTTTATTAGTTTTTAAGTTTTTGTTTTAAAATTTTTTAAAGACTATTAATTAAATGTAATTAAAGTAAGCCATTCGCTGTCAGTCCGGATAATCTCTTTTAAGTCGATAGTTTGCAATGACATCAGCAATTAATTTCGGCTCTTTGACAGGATTCCTCAGCCTCCGAATTGACACGTTCCAGTCCTGGTGTATTTTTAGTGAAAATTTCGTGAAATTAAAATTATGTCGTAAACTTCTAAATTAATAAAATATTTTGGAAATATAATTAGTTATACCTGTCATTAACGAGTCATGGAATGAAATATTGGAACCTGAAATGCATAAGATGTTTAGATGAAAAGAAGCAAAATGTGACGTAATAAATGAGACAAAGAAGGGATATATATAAGGTTTTGCCATAACTTACAGTATGTTGTATAGGATATGCAGGGAGCCTCTCTGCTTTTAAAACTGCTTTTTTTTTCTTTTTTTTTTTACGTCAAATGGGTGAGCACAAAATTTGCGTTGCCAATACAAAGTTTTTACTATATTAATGCCAATTTCCAACATTCTCAAAAGGAAGAGAATTCTCTCCCATACTACATGTAACTCAAACTTAATTGACGATGGAAGCTTACATTACTACCTCCCATTACTTCAAATTCAAACCTACTGTAATCGCATAATAAACTAGGGTATTTATCTTACACGAGACATAATTTCTACATACTAAAATAACGTTCATTAACAGAATGACCACAATCACTCTCACAGGATAATGAGGACCTCTTGCAGTGCAAGTTTGCCCAGAGCGACGATTGAGCCATTTTTTACTGCCATACCCGCCATGCTCTACCCTACTCCTGCTTCACTGCACGTTCACAATGCCTTTGTTCCATGGCCAAGAACTAATTTAACAATACGAGGCAAGATCGCCATACAAGCTATTCACATCATGCGCTGACCAGGAGAACGTGAGATTCTAATCCTATCGAACCCCAGTTATAAAGATTTAGCCACACAACCACAAGTTACACTTTCATCTGTTGCTAGTTATGACCTTACGGATGAAACGTGGTTTCGTATAATAAAAAAGGACAGTGATGCGACTTAAAATAAGTTGTAAACAATATGAAGTAGAATAGTGCATGAAAATGTTCACGATTTGTGCGTAACCAAATAATTTTCCTCGTGTGACGAAAGTTAATTTGATTACAACCTAAACTGATTTTTTTTTTTAACAATATATATAAATATGGTGTTGCTAAAATCCTTAAAAGGTTTTTTTTTTAATTTTACAGAATATATATATAATATATAATTATAATTATATATATATATATATATATAGGGTGGTCCAAAAGTCCTGCCTCATGGGGGGTATTTCAAAATTTTGACAATCTCCTTTAATTAAACATTGTCAATTATCCACTGAAATGAGGCAGAACTTCTGAACCACCCTGTATATATATATATATATATATATATATATATATATATATATATTATATATATATATATATATATTAAATCTTACCTTAGACGAAGTGAAGGCTAAAAGCTAATTGGAAAAAACTGTAAAAAAATTCGAAACAAAAGAGTAGAACATTTTTCATTATTATCTACTCGCAACCAAAAGTAGATTATTTTGCCTCATTAAATTCCAACCACGAGACACATATTAGTTAGTCGAGATGTAATGTTTGATGTAAAGACAGAACCCAAATCGTCAAGTTCCATTATTGTTATTATGATAAGGAGGTAAATAGAATACAAGGGAGAAGTAGGTTTAAAAATGTATTTCAAACCCACGCTTAAATTTTTTCTTTAAAGTTTTAAAGAAGGAAAAATACCTTATTTTTATGTCGTACAGCACATGTAAGAGCCGTTACCGACCACTGCCACTCGTACTTCCACACGCTTTCACGTTCGTAAGCCATATGACTGCTTACAGTCGTGGATGCTTAGTGCAGTCGCATCTTACGCCCGGAACGAAAGTTGAATTCATGCTTTTGGTTTCTGAATTTTTTTTTAAGATACGTTGTTGTACTGGACGAAACTTCTCAAGCAAATGTATTTTTCTCAACTTTTGTGGGATGTATCAAATTATGTTAATGTAACATACTTTATAATAAATAATTATAGAATAAGTTACTATCATTATTATTGGTATTATATAAATGTTAGCTTTTCAGCCATTAAGCGAACTTTCATTTCCTGCATTTGGAGTGAATAAGATGAATATGCCTTAATAGAGACGGAATGGGGTGCATTTATATACTGTAGAGACAATTTATTGTTCATATGGTAAGACATGCAACTTATATATATATATATATATATATATATATATATATATATATATATGATGAATAAAACCACGAAGGGAAAAGAAACACAAAGTGGTGCTCAAGCGCTTTCGTCTAATGACATCCTCAGGAACACTCAGTGTTCCTGAGGATGTGAAATAATATATATATATATATATATATATATATATATATATACCCTGATGGGCAGTTATTATACTCACCTTTTACGAATTTTAAAATCTTTAACAATTCTGTATTTTTTTTTTATTTTAAAATATATAATAAATAATAATAATAATAATAATAATAAAATTAAGGATAAAAAAGACAATCAGAAACTTTTTTTAACTGTAGAAAGCCAGTGTGGGACCGCACATATAGAGACTAGTGTGGGTTCTACGTAACTCCATAATAAAAATTACATTTATGGGTTAATTAAACAATTTAGTTTCACTAAACAATAATAATAATTAACTTGCGTATAATAAAAAACATAATTTCGAGAAAAACAAATGTTATTTTATTGTAATGGGCAACGGTCGCTTTCTAGGGTTAAAATATGTGACTGAAATTTTCTCTCCTGAGAACCGTTTCGGGCTCTACATGAACGAATGCATTATTTCATTGCACAATTATCCCCTACATACACGAAGGCGGATGATATGTACATAAATATTCCAAAGACGGAAACACACACACACTCTCTCTCTCTCTCTCTCTCTCTCTCTCTCTCTCTCTCTCTCTCTCTCTCTCTCTCTCTCTCTCTCTCTCTCTCTCTCTCTCTCTCTCTCTCTCTCTCTCTGGCTTTCTTTGCATAAGCGAAATACGACTTTTCTAAATCCATATAACTAAAATAACAAATTAACCAATCCTAATTTAACTTAACTTAATGTAGTTTTAGTACCATCAAACCGAAAAGGGTGTGATTGGTATTTCGGGCGCAGTTGAGTGCCTGAAAGATGTTTTCTGTTAAGTCATTAAATAGTGAGGTACTCGCTAATCTAACCTTAACTAACCAAACCAAACCTAAGTAACCTAACCTAATCAGAATCAACGTATCTTTTTCCCGACAGTAAAAATGTTTCTAGAATTTTTATATAATCTTTTAATGTTCCGAGGTACCAAACGTGTTACCTCACAAGAAGAAAATTATCCCACTACGTCTGTGAGCTATCACACACTCGACCTCACTTATGCCATGTTGCCTACACACACACACACACACACATCAAATTTTGCGCATTGGTGCCTTAGTGCGTTGGTGGGTATTAAAACAACAATAACCTTTATTTATGGATAACTAATGCCACGTTAAAACAAGCACAACCATTGCACATTCAGGAAATTAATACAACCATCTGAAAAGTCATTTGTCTTTCCAGATTTAAAATAAACAATCTGTCATAAAAAAAAAAAAAAAATTTTTATAACATTCCGCACCTGGCACTTTGAAAATGCCCTTTATCCCACCGTCACCTGGCACTTTGAAAATACCCTTTATCCCACCGGCACCTGGCACTTTGAAAATGCCCTTTATCCCACCGGCACCTGGCACTTTGAAAATGCCCTTTATCCCACCGGCACCTGGCACTTTGAAAATGCCCTTTATCCAGTGTTGGGCACTAAAGCGTTACTCCGATAACAGTTAATTAACGAAGTTAACTTTTTTTAACGGACTATTAACGGAAGTTAATTTCCATTTATCGTTATCGGACCAGTAACTTCCGATAACTCGATATTTAGTCCGTTAAAGTCCGTTAACACGTTAACTGCGAGGAGTCATTCACGGAAGATCACCGCTCCCGCGAATGAATTCAAACCGCCATAACTTCAGTCTGCCAATTCCGTCCTCTGCCGCAGTGGAACGGCTCTTCTCTCTCGGCAAGGACATCCTGAGGCCCAAGAGGTCAAGACT
>JAJOZX010000955.1:987500-1091911 GCA_023014485.1 Bathynomus jamesi | reverse complement strand
GCCCTCAGAGAGCACCCTCGCAAATCGTGAATATGCGCAAATAACTGCAATGACCGCGCAGTATATAAATGAATAGAAACGACATAAGTATTAAGGAACGTTCTGCACACGAGGAGGAGAGATAACGAAATAATGAAAAATGAGGCGAAACCGCCTGGGAATCGAACCCAGGGCCTTCCAATTGCCGGTCGGACGCATTGGTTTCTGCCCTATTTGGGAGAATTTCGATTTGTGATTGAGTGAGGTCCGTAGCATAATGGTAGAGCGTCCGACCGGCAATTGGAAGGCCCTGGGTTCGATTCCCAGGCGGTTCGCCTCATTTTTCATTATTTCGTTATCTCTCCTCCTCGTGTGCAGAAACGTTCCTTAATACTTATGTCGTTTCTATTCATTTATATACTGCGCGGTCATTGCAGTTATTGCATATATATATATATATATATAAGTAATATACAGGATGTTTCAGGTCGACCCTAGAAATATGAAAGAAACACTTCATATTAGTTACAGAATTACTATGACAAACTTCAAAGGCCTTTTCTGAAATTTGGACGGTTTCCTATTTTTTTGAAAATAAGATATTTAATGTAGATTTTTACGCTGATTTAAAAAATGTAAGTCTTTTTTTGGAGAAATTATTATTTTAAAAGTTACACGGTTCTAGTTTACGTATATATATATATATATATATATATATATATATATATATATATATATATATATATATATCCCCCCCCTCCCGCGGGCGGTCTTTCTGGGGTGGATCGCCCGCGGGCTCCTGCCTCCATGTGGCGAAGGGGGTCAGCCGCGGCTGGGGGCCCTGCCGGGTCCCCCGCCCGGTTGCGAAGTAGACTTTTAACATACCCTGCTATCCTACAGCCCCCTCTTTCCTGTCTTCCCCTCTTTCCCCTCTTCCTTGCCCCTCTGTTTTTTTTTTCTGCTTTCTCTTTTCACTTCGCGCGCCCCGTGGGCTGCCGGGGCTGGTCGCTGGGGGTCTCGCTCCCATGGCCGGGGCCGGACTAAGTTGGCTGGTAGGGTGCCAGGGCCTGGGACCCTGGGGGACCTTGATCTTTGCTGCCGGCGGGGGAGAACTCTCGATGCTGCAAGGGCCCCTTTTGAAACGGGGGTACCCGCATGGGACGAGGCACCCACCCCCGCCGGCGTGCGCTTGGTCCCCTTGGGCCCCGGGTAATCGGTTCCCCGCGGCCCCGCGGCCTCGCCCACCCCGTCTGCTCTTCTTGCCGACACCTCCTCTCCCTCTCTTCCCCAGGCTCGTGGCGCCGCTGCCCGACCCCCGCCAGTAGCGGATGGACCTGCAGTGGACCCCCGACCCCTGGATCCCCCCATATTCCACGTCCCGATAGGGACCAACCTGCTTTTTCGCTCTCAGGTGGGAAGCCCGCGGCCCCGGTCGCCTCCCACTCCGGCCGGGCCTCATCGACCCCGGCCCCCTCGGCCCCTGGGGGACGTGGGACCCGACGTCGCCGTCCGCCTTTCTCGTCTTCCCGCCCCCTCGAAGTTCCGGTGGTGTTTGGCCAGACGGCTTCACTCGGCCTTAGGACGATGGACAAGTTCCTCGTCCTCCGCCCCTCCTCCTCCAAGCCCCTCCCCACTAACCACGAATGCCTCTTTCGAGCGATCCATGGGAAGACGGGGACGGCGCGTTTTGACCTTCGGCCTCAGAGGGATGGCTCCATTTTGATAAGGTCGCGTTCCTCTGCCGAAACCTCCTCTCTGCTCGCTATCCCCGATGTCCTGGGCTGCGGGATCACGGTGACTCCCCACCCCCGCCTCAATCAGTGTCAGGGCACGATCTACGCTGCTCGTCTTCTACCCATCCCGGTGGAGGACCTCCAGACTGACCTCGCCTCCAGGGTGTGGTGAGAATATACCGTTTTCCCGACAGATCGCGATCCCCATCCGTCCCTTCTCTCGCCTTTCCTTACTTTTGACTCACTGGTGCCCCCCGTTTCGGTATTCTGGGGCTTTGGTGAGAGACGAGCATGCGAATTCTCGGTTCGGCCATACGTGCCAGATCCTACGCGCTGTTTTCAGTGCAATAGGTTTGGCCACGTGAGCAGTTCCTGCCGTCAGCCGGCCCCGTTGTGTGTCCGCTGCGGCGGCCCTCCCCCACCCCTTGCCCTGTACTGCTCCGCCTTCCTGCACCAACTGTCATGGACCGCACCCTGCTTCATCCCGCTCTTGCCCGTCCTTCCTCTTTGAGAGGGGTTCGGGCCCTCTGTTCATCAGAATTCTCAGCGCTCGGGAGGCGCGGGACCGGTTGCGTGGCCGCGAGGCCCGGCGTGGTACCTCGTACGCCGAGGCTCTCCGTCCCGGCCGCCGCCGGCCCAGACCCGTCCTCACCGGCGGTTCCCGACGCGCCTCCACCCACCGTGTCCGCTACTCCCTGTCTATCCTCTGCCGCCCAGCGGACTCCGCCGCGGCTCCCTATACTACCAGCGCGTCCCACGTGCTCCCTCCGCGAACGCCGATGCTTCGTCGGCAACCCCCTGCCCTTTTACGCCCTCTCCACCGGCGCTTTCGGCCACCCCCATTCCGGACCGTGACCCGCCGTCACCCATGCGGGCCGCACGACGGAGGGGAACGGGCCGCAAGCGCCGCGCCAATAGTGACCCCGAAAGGTTCGACGCCATAGGCCTCGCATCACCTTCCTCTCCAGACACAAACGCCCCCTTCGCCCTACCATCCGGTGTCCTCACCGTCCCCGCTGCGCAACCGTTATGGACGCTCCCCCCTGGGGTCCCCGACGACCCTCGTGGTGGGGGCGGAGATACACCCCTCACCGGTTCGGTCGATGGAACCACTGGAGGGGGAACTCGCCCGCCTGGTCGGCGTGGGTGGATGTGCACGCCGCCGCGCGTGACCTGCCCCACCTCTTCCTTGACCTGCCTATGCATCCGGGTGAGGTATCCTTTTCCACTCCCCCTTGTAGTCCAGCCTCCCCTGCACCTCCGGTGAAGGGAGGGGCCTTCTGGATACCCCTCACGTCCCCTTCTCTGCATCGCTCTCCCCGGGCGTCCGGGTGACTCCTCTTCAGGAGGATTTGCCGGCGTCAGGTTCCACATCGCCCCCCCGTCGGGGTGACCCTCGCCTTCGCCCACGTTCGGCGCCCCCGTTGGGCCCCGGGCTTTCCAATCCCCTTGTTAATCTCGGGCCGCCCGATCGGCCCACCCACCCCATAACCATCCGTTTCGCAGACTTTTCTACCCCCATATACTTCGCTCCTGCAGTGGAACATCCGCGAGCTCCTGGTAGGCCTCGAGAGTGTCTCTTCTCTCCTGGCCTCCAGGTGTCCGGCGTGTTTCTGCCTTCAGGAGACGATACTGGGCTCCCGTTCCCTCCCTCGAGTGTCCGGCTACTGCGGGCTCCCTTCCCCGCCTCTCGATGGGGCGGGTAGGGGGGGCTCCGCGGTCTTCGTGCACCGCTCCGTCCCTTTCCGCCCCCTCCCGCTCCGTACTGTCTTGCAAGCTGTGGCCGTGCGCCTTTTTTTGTGTGGCGTCAGCTCACGGTCTGCTCTCTTTACCTCTCCCCTAACGTACGCCCTCCACCCGATTCTCTCCGTGACCTAATTCTGCAGCTTCCCCGCCCTTTCCTGCTTCTCGGGGACTTCAACAGTCGGGACCCGGCCTGGGGGGACGTTTGCTCCACCTTTCTCTCTGGAACCCTTCTCTCCCTTATGGACGAGCTAGAGTTCACCTTTCTGAACGATGGCTCCCCAACCTGCCTCCACTCGGCCCATGACAGTTTCACCTGTATTGATCTTTCCCTGGTTTCCCTCGATATCGTGACGGAGTTCACCTGGGAGGTCCTGCCGGATTCTTCCGGCAGTGACCATTTCCCTGTGTGTCTTACCCCAACCCGTCTCCTCCCCCCCACCTCTGTCCGCCCGCGCTGGCTGTTCGCCCGAGCGAAATGGGCCTCATACACGAGGTGCACGGCGATCTCGCCGTCCATTCCTGCCTTTCCCTCCGTTAGTGAGGCCCTCGCCTTTCTCGAAAGCAAGATCCTCTCGGCTGCCACCAATTGCATCCCCCGTACCTCAGGCTCCCCCAGGCCGCGCAGCGTCCCATGGTGGACCCCAGAGTGCTCCCGTGCCGTTCAGGAGCGGCGCCGTGCTGGCCGTCGCTTCTACCGGACCCGCCAGCCGGAGCATAAGATGGCGTTTCAGCGCCTGAAGGCAGTGGCCCGTCGGGTCTTGAAACTAGCCCGGCGTACCTCCTGGCGGAGTTACGTGTCCGGGATCTCCTCCTCGACCGCCCCCTCGACTGTTTGGCGCAAGGTGCGTAGCTTTGAGGGGACCCGTGTCCCCCCTCGACCCCGGTGCTTCGGGTCGGGGACGACGAGTTCGTGTCCGATCCGGAGGCCGTCGCGAACGCACTCGCGGCGCACTTCGCAGCCATCTCCGGTTCCGATTCCCCCCACTCCCGCCGCGACCCACCGGAATTTCCACCTCATAGGGATGACCCCTATAATCACCTCTTCCACATGACAGAGCTTCGGGAGGCCCTCCGCCCCCGGCCCCGATAATATCCCCTATGACTTGTTACGGCACCTCCACCCCTCTGCTCTCAGCTTTCTACTGGACCTCTATAACCGGATTTGGTTGGAGGGTTCATTTCCGGACCGGTGGCGTGAGTCCATCGTCGTCCCCATCCCGAAGCCCGATAAAGACCCCTCACTCCCGTCGAACTATCGCCCCATTTCCCTAACATGCTGTGCCTGCAAGGTGATGGAGGCGATGGTCGCCTCGCGGCTGTCCTTTACCTTGGAGGCGAGTGACCAGTACCCTGCTACCCAGGCTGGTTTCCGGCGCTTCCGGTCTACCACCGACCCCTCCTTCTCCTTAGCCATGACGTGCAGGAGGCTTCTCCCGGCGTCAATTTGTACTCGCCGTCTTTTTCGACCTCCAGAAGGCCTACGATACTACCCGGCGGAGCGCGGTCTTCGACTGCTTACGCTCCCTGGGTTTCGTAGGCTTTCTCCCTTCCTTTATTTATAACTTCTTGTCCGCCCGTTCTTTCTGCGTCCGCATCGGTTCTACCCTCTCTGACCGCTTTCCGTTGGATGAGGGTGTCCCTCAGGGTAGTGTCCTTAGCGTCTTGTGTTTCTCACTCTTGATGAACACAGTCGCTACGGTCCTGCCTACATCCGTTCGTAGCTCCCTCTATGCCGATGACCTGGCTATCTATTGCTCTGGCGGCCGCCTCCCGTCTTTGGCTGAACGTCGGCTCCAGCTAGCCATCAACGCGGTGGTTCGCTGGGCGTCCTCGGTTGGCTATGCTTTCTCACCCTCTAAGTCTTCCAGTATGCTTTCCGTCCTCGGCGCCTCCGTCTGTCGCATACCTTCGCCCTTACCCTTGCCGGCACTCCTCTTCCCCTCGTCCCATCCGTTAGATTCCTGGGTATGACCCTCGACGGATTTTTCGGTTGGGTTCCACACCTTAGGCGGTTGCGGCAAACATCTCGCCGCCCTCTCCCTTTTGGGTCATCTGTCCCACACGACCTGGGGGGCGGACAGGCGTACTCTGCTGCGCCTGTACACCTCCCTGGTGCAATCCCGTGTCGACTACGGCTGTGTGGTCTACAGCTCCGCCTCCTCTCCGGCACTCCGTATGCTGGATCCTCTTCTCCACCGTGGCCTTCGCCTGGCGTCGGGTGCCTTCCGCTCGTCCCCTGTCGCTAGTCTTCAGGTGGACTGTGGACACCCCCCCCTGCCCCTTCGCCGGGGCCTTCTCATGGCGAAGTGTTACTTTCGCATCTGCCGCCTTCCGATGTCCCTACTCTTCTCCGCGATCTCCCAGGCGCTACCCCGGCCTGACACGTGGCATTTCGCTGCCTCTCTGGCCGAGATTTTCTCGTCCCTGGGGATCCCCCCACCCTCTATTCTACCGTTCTCCTTCGATCTGTCGCCCCCTGGCGGACCACCCCTATCTGCCGTTGCCAGGCGCTCCGTGGCCTGCGTAAGGAGTCTCCTCCTGCCGTCCTCCGGTCTTCTTTTCTGGCCCATCTTCCCGTCCATTCGGACGACGTTCCCGTCTACACCGACGGCTCGCGCTCCCCTGCAGGTGTCGCGGCCGCCGTTCTCTCCGTCATTGTCACCTACCTCCCGGGGTATCCCCCTGCCGGTTCAGGCCTCCATCTTTTCCGCGGAGCTCTTTGCCCTTCTGGAAGCCCTCCGTCTGGTATCGGGTTGTTCGCGGTCCTCCTGTACCATTTTTTCGGACTCGCTGAGCGCCCTTCAGGCGCTCGAGCGCTGATTCCCCGGACCCCTCGTACGCCTTATTCAACAGGAGTACCATGTCCTGCACACCGTTCACCGGATCCGGGTCACCTTCTGCTGGGTTCCTGCCCATGTTGGTGTTTCCGGTAATGAGGCGGCGGACCGCATAGCCCGGTACGCCGCCTCGCTGCCTCCCTCCCCCGCCCGCTCCCCTTCTCAGACTATGTGCAGGTCTTTCGTTCCTTTTACGACCGCATGTGGCAACGGTCCTGGGACGATGCCACCGGAAATAAAACTCTGGTCCATCCGCCCCCGTCTGTCATATTGGGTGTCCTCTTTCCACCGCTCCAGACACAGAGGTCGTCCTTGCGCGGCTTCGCATCGGCCATACGCGCCTCACGCACGGCTATCTTATGTTCCGGCAGGAGGCTCCTCGTTGCGCCTCCTGCCAGTCGCCCCTCACCGTCTCTCACATCCTTGTGGAATGCCCCACCCTGTCGTCAGTACGTCGTCGCGCCTTCCCGTTCCTTTCTGATTTCCCCCTCCCCGAACGTTTACGCCTTATGCTCGGTGAGAGCCCTCTCTTCTCGCTTGACCGTCTTTTCCTCTTCCTCTCCAATCTCGCATCCTATCTGAGCTTTAGGTGACTTCTCACCTGTAGTCCGCTGTTCTCCCTTTTCTAGTGCCTTTTCTCCGTCTCCGTTTCTCTTTCTCGTATTCTGCCTCGCCATGATATCCGCTACCATATAGCGGGAAGTGGCGGTAAACGCCCCAATACAAAAAAAAAAGAGATATATATATATATATATACACACACCACACACACTTTTGCTACCCGCACGAAGGGTAGAAAAAATAACTGAATGCCCGGTTAGGTCAACTGAATACCCGTTAGGTCAACTGTACGCCCTTGACGATTGGTTGGGTTTAGTCGTGGTATTTCGTTAAAAGTAACGAAAATATCACGACTAAACCTAACCAATCGTCAAGGGCGTACAGTTCACCTAACCGGGCATTCAATGAACCTAAGCGGGAATTCAGTTATTTTTTCTACCCTTCGTGCGGGTAGAAAAAATATATACAGTATATACGTAAATTAGAGCACCGTGTAACATTTAAATAATAATTTCTCCGAAAAAAAAGACTTACTTTTTTAAATCAGCGTAAAAATCTACATTAAACATCTTATTTTCAAAAAAATAGGAAACAGTTCAAATTTCAGAAAAGGCCCAACTTCAAATACCAAATAGAAACAACAAATTCTACAATTTGTAGTTTGTATTTTAAGTTTATCATAGTAATTCCGTAACTAATATGAAGCCTTTCCTTTCCTTTCCTTTCTAATAGACTCTGTCTATTAGAGTGGGTTTTTATTATCATACCCTGTATACTACTCTACGTGTGTGTGTGTGTGTGTGTGTGTGTGTGTGTGTGTGTGTAATAACTTTCGTTCTATTTGCAGAGTTAATTTAGAATTAAGATATAGAATGTTTTATCAATTAATTCCATAAAAGAAAAAAAAAAAAAAATCACAAAAGGTTTTCGAATATTTTTCTCTCTTAACTTTAATCGCGTCGTAAGAATGAAATTTAAGATTCGAAAGTGAATGAATGTGTTTTGGAATGGATTCCTTTTACGTTCAAAATACCTTTCCATCAGCCTTCCACTTCCTTCCTATTTTCTTCCTTAATTAATCACCTGTACCGAGCCATCAAGGCGTAATGAGATAAAGGTTTTCCTAATTAATGGTCTCTTTCAGGGAAATGCTGAAAAGAAAGTTCACATTTTGTACATAACACTCTCTTCGTGCGTACGTGTATTATACGTTAGTCACGAGTATGTTGTCCGCAATCGTTCTGTTGTTGGTGTTGTTGTTGTTGTTGGACAACTGAAGTCGTATTGCTTTCACCATCCGTTGAATTGTATTCTTATATAATCAAATTTGAAGATCCCGCACTCAAAACAAAACCTCATTTATTTAAGAGTAGGCCTACGTGAAATTACTTCTTTTTGAGGGTACATTATACGGAAAGATTGTCCTTCTTTTGCCCACCAAAGTTTCTTGTCAGATGATACAATAACTTCTTTACGTAGAAGAAATGGTCTCCAAAAATTCTTTCTCGAGTGATTTTACGCAATAGAAGATAATATATATATATATATATATATATATATATATATATATATATATTATATATATATAATATATATATATATATATATATAAGGTTGCGAGAAGCCTTTGTTTTCTGTGCGATGAAGTAATTGAATATGAATCATAAGTGCCTTTCACCTTATAAAAAAATGTAGTTTAGAAAATAGGTTCAAATACGGCAACCAATTTTTCTTTTAGGTGTTGAATTTATACTTTGGAACGAGACGTGAGTAACCACTACGAGTGCTCTTATGAAATACTCGTTTTATTAGCCAATAATAATAATAATAATAATAATGAGTCGTAACATTGGCAACATACGAGCCAGTTCCAATTTTTCAAATCGTAAAAAAACCATTTTCCAAAAAATTAAAAACATTTTTACGAGCGCAGATTAGCCAAAACAGACGGGCCGCCATTGGGACCACTACCCTACGTAGCACCAATATGCTATAGGTGGATCACGAGAAATAAATGGAGTTCCATTAAGTCACTATCAGACTTCATTCTTATCAAGATTCAACTTGATTAGAATAATGCGGTTATTACACTCGAAATACACTTGTTTTGTAAATGTATTTCAAGTGCAATAACCGCACTTTAATAAGATGGAAAGAGAAAAAGCAGTAAAGTGGGAAAGTGGGGGCTAGTGGGAATCAAACCAGAGTTCCGGTGGTTTCGGAACCATCGCTCCAACCGATCACCCCATCCAAATTCCCTAAAAGGTTAATTTCAAGTGAGGCCCTAATATTGACGCTGTATCAGCGCGCTCCATTCAACAACCTAACCTTTATAGAACATACGAGTGCATTTTAACATTTGACTTTCGTTGTTGCGATATATAATATATATATATATATATATATATATATATATATATATATACAGTACTTTTTGGTAAAAAAAAAAAAAGCGGTACCAGTACTCATCTTGAAAAATTGTAAAATTCCTCTCCTACCCCTCCCTCTTCCTGCGCTCCCTCCCGCTTCTCTATTGAATTTGTGATGAATTTTTAATAAAAAAGTTGATAATAAAAATAAAAAATCCATAATAAAAATGAGAATGTTTAACATTTATAGACGCCCTTTATTACTTTGAGTTTTAAAGAATTAAAAAAATTAAAACATACCAAAATTAGAGTTTCATAGAAAATTCCCAATTTTCAAGTGTGTCAACGTCGCTCTGAAAAAAGGTGCCGGTACACCGTACCCGCGCGTACCGTCACAAAAAAGCACTGCATATATATATATATATATATATATATATATATATAATATATATATATATATATTTTTTTTTTTTTTTTTTTTTTTTTGTATTGGGGCGTTTACCGCCATTTCCGCTATATGGTAGCGGATATCATGGCGAGGCGGAATACGAGAAAGAGAAACGGAGACGGAGAAAAGGCACTAGAAAAGGGAGAACAGCGGACTACAGGTGAGAAGCCACCTAAAGCTCAGATAGGATGCGAGATTGGGAGAGGAAGAGGAAAAGACGGTCAAGCGAGAAGAGAGGGCTCTCAGCGAGCATAAGGCGTAAACGTTCGGGGAGGGGGAAATCAGAAAGGAACGGAAAAGCGCGACGACGTACTGACGACAGGGTGGGGCATTCCACCAGGATGTGAGAGACGGTGAGGGGCGACTGGCAGGAGGCGCAACGAGGAGCCTCCGGCCGGAACATAAGATAGCCGTGCGTGAGGCGCGTATGGCCGATGCGAAGCCGCGCAAGGACGACCTCTTTGTGTCTGGAGCGGTGGAAAGAGGACACCCAATATGACAGACGGGGGCGGATGGACCAGAGTTTATTTCCGGTGGCATCGTCCCAGGACTGTTGCCACATGCGATCGTAAAAGGAACGAAAGACCTGCACATAGTCTGAGAAGGGGAGCGGGCGGGGGAGGGGAGGCAGCGAGGCGGCGGACCGGGCTAAGCGGTCCGCCGCCTCATTACCGGAAACACCAACATGGGCGGGAACCCAGCAGAAGGTGACCCGGATCCGTCCGAATGGACGGGAAGATGGGCCAGAAAAGAAGACCGGAGGACGGCAGGAAGAGACTCCTTACGCAGGCCACGGAGCGCCTGGCAACGGCAGATAGGGGTGGTCCGCCAGGGGGGCGACAGATCGAAGGAGAACGGCAGAATAGAGGGTGGGGGGATCCCCAGGGACGAGAAAATCTCGGCCAGAGAGGCAGCGAAATGCCACGTGTCAGGCCGGGGTAGCGCCTGGGAGATCGCGGAGAAGAGTAGGGACTTCGGGAGGCGGCAGATGCGAAGGTAACACTTCGCCATGAGAAGGCCCCGGCGAAGGGCCAGGGGGGGGGTGTCCACAGTCCACCTGAAGACTAGCGACAGGGGACGAGCGGAAGGCACCCGAAGCCAGGCGAAGGCCACGGTGGAGAAGAGGATCCAGCATACGGAGTGCCGGAGAGGAGGCGGAACTGTAGACCACACAGCCGTAGTCGACACGGGATTGCACCAGGGAGGCGTACAGGCGCAGCAGAGTACGCCTGTCGCCCCCCAGGTCGTGTGGGACAGATGACCCAAAAGGGAGAGGGTGCGGCGAGATGTTTGCCGCAACCGCCTAAGGTGTGGAACCCAACCGAAAAATCCGTCGAGGGTCATACCCAGGAATCTAACGGATGGGACGAGGGGAAGAGGAGTGCCGGCAAGGGTAAGAGCGAAGGTATGCGACAGACGGAGGCGCCGAGGACGGAAAAGCATACTGGAAGACTTAGAGGGTGAGAAAGCATAGCCAACCGAGGACGCCCAGCGAACCACCGCATTGATGGCTAGCTGGAGCCGACGTTCAGCCAAAGACGGGAGGCGGCCAGAGCAATAGATAGCCAGGTCATCGGCATAGAGGGAGCTACGAACGGATGTAGGCAGGACCGTAGCGACTGTGTTCATCACGAGTGAGAAACACAAGACGCTAAGGACACTACCCTGAGGGACACCCTCCTCCAACGGAAAGCGGTCAGAGAGGGCAGAACCGATGCGGACGCGGAAAGAACGGGCGGACAAGAAGTTATAAATAAAGGAAGGGAGAAAGCCTACGAAACCCAGGGAGCGTAAGCAATCGAAGACCGCGCTCCGCCGGGTAGTATCGTAGGCCTTCTGGAGGTCGAAAAAGACGGCGAGTACAAATTGACGCCGGGAGAAAGCCTCCTGCACGTCATGGCTAAGGAGAAGGAGGGGGTCGGTGGTAGACCGGAAGCGCCGGAAACCAGCCTGGGTAGCAGGGTACTGGTCACTCGCCTCCAAGGTAAAGGACAGCCGCGAGGCGACCATCGCCTCCATCACCTTGCAGGCAAAGCATGTTAGGGAAATGGGGCGATAGTTCGACGGGAGTGAGGGGTCTTTATCGGGCTTCGGGATGGGGACGACGATGGACTCACGCCATCGGTCCGGAAATGAACCCTCCAACCAAATCCGGTTATAGAGGTCCAGTAGAAAGCTGAGAGCAGAGGGGTGGAGATGCCGTAAAAGGTCATAGGGGATATTATCGGGGCCGGGGGCGGAGGAGCGTCGGGGGCGGAGGGCCTCCCGAAGCTCTGTCATGTGGAAGAGGTGATTATAGGGTCATTCCTATGAGGTGGAAATTCCGGTGGGTCGCGGCGGGGTGGGGGGAATCGGAACTGGAGATGGCTGCAAAGTGCGCCGCGAGTGCGTTCGCGACGGCCTCCGGATCGGACACGAACTCGTCGTCCCCGACCCGAAGCACCGGGGGTCGAGGGGGGACACGGGTCCCCTCAAAGCTACGCACCTTGCGCCAAACAGTCAAGGGGCAGTCGAGGAGGAGATCCCGGACACGTAACTCCGCCAGGAGGTACGCCGGGCCAGTTTCAGGACCCGACGGGCCACTGCCTTCAGGCGCTGAAATTCTATTTGTGCTCCAGCTGGCGGGTCCGGTAGAAGCGGCGGCCGGCACGGCGCCGCTCCTGAACGGCATGGGAGCACTCTGGGGTCCACCATGGGACGCTTCGCGGTCTGGGGGAGCCAGAGGTACGGGGGATGCAACTGGCGGCAGCCGAGAGGATCTTACTCTCGAGGAAGGCGAGGGCCTCATTGACGGAGGGAAAGGCAGGAATTGATGGCGAGATCGCCGTGCCCCTCGCGTATGAGGCCCAGTCTGCTCGGGCGAACAGCCAGCGCGGGCGGACAGAGGTGGGGGGGAGGAGACGGGTCGGGGTAAGACACACTGGGAAATGGTCACTGCCGGAAGAATCCGGCAGGACCTCCCAGGTGAACTCCGTCACGATTTCGAGGGAAATCAGGGAAAGGTCGATACAGGTGAAACTGTCATGGGCCGAGTGAAGGCAAGTTGGGGAGCCATCGTTCAGAAAGGTGAACTCGAGCTCGTCCATAAGGGAGAGAAGGGTCCCGGAGAGAAAGGTGGAGCAAACGTCCCCCCAGGCCGGGTCCCGACTGTTGAAGTCCCCGAGAATCAGAAAAGGGCGGGGAAGCTGGAGAATTAGGTCACGGAGAGAATCGGGTGGAGGGCGTACGTTAGGGGAGAGGTAAAGAGAGCAGACCGTGAGCTGGCGCCCCAAGAAAAGGCGCACGGCCACAGCTTGCAGGACTGTACGGAGCGGGAGGGAGCGGAAAGGGACGGAGCGGTGCACGAAGACCGCGGCGCCCCCCCTCCCCGCCCCATCGAGAGGCGGGGAAGGGAGCCCGCAGTAACCGGACACTCGAGGGAGGGAACGGGATCCCAGAATCGTCTCCTGAAGGCAGAAACACGCCGGACACCTGGAGGCCAGGAGAGAGGAGAGACTCTCGAGGCCTACCAGGAGCCCGCGGATGTTCCACTGCAGGAGCGAGGTATAGGGAGGGGTAGGAAGGTCAGCGTAAAGGATGATTATGGGGTGGGTGGGCCGATCGGGCGGCCCGAGATTAAAGAGGGAATCGGAAAGCCCCGGAGTTCAGTGAGGGACGCCGAACGAGGGCGAAGGCGAGGGTCCCCCGACGAGGGGGCGATGTGGAACCAGACGCCGGCAAGTCCTCCAGAGGAGGAGTCTCCCGGACGTCCGGGGGAGAGCGATGCAGAGAAGGGGATGTGAGAGGTATCCAGAATGCCCCTCCCTTCACCGGAGGTGCGGGGAGGCAGGACTACGAGGGGGAGTGGAAAATAATACCTCACCCAGAGGCATTGGCAGGTCGAGGAGAGAGATGGGGTGGGTCAAACGCGGGGGCGTGCACGTCCCACCCACGCCGACCAGGCGGGCGAGTTCCCCTCCAGTGGGTCCATCGACCGGGCCGGAGAGGGGTGTATCTCAGCCTCCACCACGAGGGCCGACGGGGACCCCAGGGGGAGCGTGCATAACGGTTGCGCAGTGGGGACGGTGAGGACACCGGGGCGGTAGGCGAAGGGGGCGTTTGTGTTTAGGAGAGGAAGGTGATGCGAGGCTTATGGCGTCGAACCTTTCGGGGTCACCACTGGCGCGGCGCTTGCGGCCCCTATCCCTCCGTCGTGCGGCCCGCGTGGGTGACGGCGGGTCACGATCCGGAATGGGGGTGGCCGAAGGCGCCGGTGGAGAGGGCGTAGAAGGGGCAGGGGGGGTTGCCGACGAAGCATCGGCGTTCGCGGAGGGAGCACGTGGGGACGCGCTGGTGGTACGGGGAGCCGCGGTAGGAGTCCGCTGGGCGGCAGAGGATGGACTGGGAGTAGCGGACAAGGTGGGTGGAGGCGCGTTGGGAACCGCCGGTGAGGACGGGGTCCGGGAACGGAGAGCCTCGGCGTACGAGGCACCACGCCGGGCCTCGCCGCCACGCAACCGCTCCCGCGCCTCCCGAGCGCTGAGAAACTCTGATGAACAGAGGGCCCGAACCTCCCTTTCAAAGAGGAAGGACGGGCAAGAGCGGGATGAAGCAGGGTGTGGTCCATGGCAGTTGGTGCAGGAAGGCGGAGCAGTACAGGGCAAGGGGTGGGGAGGGCCGCCGCAGCGGACACACAACGGGGCCGGCTGACGGCAGGAGCTGCTCACGTGGCCAAACCTATTACACTGAAAACAGCGCGTAGGATCTGGCACGTATGGTCGTACTGAGAATTCGCACGCTCGTCTCTCACCAAAGCCCCAGAATACCGAAACGGGGGGCACCAGTGAGTCGAAAGTGAGGAGCAGGCGAGGAGAAGGGCAGTTGGGGACCGCGATCTGTCGGGAAAGCGGTACACCCTCACAACACCCTGGGAGGCGAGGTCAATCTGGAGGTCTTCCACCGGGATGGGTAGAAGACGAGCAGCGTAAATTGTGCCCTGGCACTGATTGAGGCGGGGGTGGGGAGTCACCGTGATCCCGCAGCCCAGGACATCGGGGATAGCGAGCAGAGAGGTGGTTCGGCAGAGGAACGCGACCTTATCAAAATGGAGCCATCCCTCTGAGGCCGAAGGTCAAAACGCGCCGTCCCGTCTTCCCATGGATCGCTCGAAAGAGACGTTCGTGGTTAGTGGGGAGGGGCTTGGAGGAGGAGGGGCGGAGGACGAGGAACTTGTCCATCGTCCTAAGGCCGAGTGAAGCCGTCTGGCCAAACACCACCGGAACTTCGAGGGGGCGAGAAGACGAGAAAGGCGGACGGCGACGTCGGGTCCCACGTCCCCCAGGGGCCGGGGGCGATGAGGCCCGACCGGAGGGAGGCGACCGGGGCCGCGGGCCTCCCACCTGAGGGCGAAAAAGCAGGTGGGTCCCTATCGGGACGTGGAATATGGGGGATCCAGGGGTCGGGGGGTCCACTGCAGGTCCATCCGCCACTGGCGGGGGTCGGGCAGCGGCGCCACGAGCCTGGGGAAGAGAGGGAGAGGAGGCGTCGGCAAGAAGAGCAGACGGGGTGGGCGAGGGCTGCCGACTGCCCTTACCAGACCCACGGTCCAAAGAGGTAGTCAGAGGGAGGTCAGATGCACAAGCCGGGTCGTCAACGAGGTCCATTAGAGTTGTAAGTGTTTCCATAGAAAATTTTTATTGTAGTTTCGCGCCCGGGCCGCGGGGAACCGATTACCCGGGGCCCAAGGGGACCAAGCGCACGCCGGCGGGGGGTGGGTGCCTCGTCCCATGCAGGTACCCCCGTTTCAAAAGGGGCCCTTGCAGCGTCGAGAGTTCCCCCCCGCCGGCAGCAAAGACCAAGGCCCCCCAGGGTCCCAGGCCTGGGCACCCTACCAGCCAACTTAGTCCGGCCCCGGCCATGGGGGCGAGACCCCCAGCGACCAGCCCCGGCAGCCCACGGGGCGCGCGAAGTGAACAGAGAAAGCAGAAAAACAGAGGGGGCAAGGAAGAGGGTAAAGAGGGGAAGACAGGAAAGAGGGGGCTGTAGGATAGCAGGGTATGCTAAAAGTCCACTTCGCAACCGGGCGGGGACCCGGCAGGGCCCCCAGCCGCGGCTGACCCCCCTCGCCACATGGAGGCAGGAGCCCGCGGGCGATCCACCCCAGAAAGACCGCCCGCGGGGAGGGGGATATATATATATATATATATATATATATATATATATATATATATATATATATACCAATGGGACATCTTGAACTAAACATTGAAAGGTTTACAGATCAGGTCTAAAGCATATTTCACCTACATAGCCTACTATTGACACCAGTAACGAATTTAAATAAATTATATTGAAGCGCAGATTAAGAAGTTAACCAATTCAAGACAACTACTGTAGTTGCAGATAATAAAAGCATATCTAAAACTAGCCTTTTGGGGCTGCTGTAGTTGATATCCGGTAGAGAGCTCCGCGTAGCCAGCCACTGCAGTCCTACAACTCAGGGATCCAAACCCTTACTTAGGGCTGTCGCAATTTATGCATCCTATCACCGTGGTCGTATTAGAGAAGGTAATTCCATTATATATATATATATATATATATATATATATATATATATATATATATATATATATATATATATATATAATATAAAATGCTTGTTAAATATGCATGCCGAGAGAGAGAGAGAGACAAAGACAAGAAGTACCTCAAAAGGCCTTGCTGCCAATACCGAGGAAGTACCAATGGCAACGGGTGCCGGGGAAAAATTCATACACCCTCAAATAGTGTGCAAGATTCGGTCTAACCTTTTCTTCAACTGATCTACAGAGGAACTGTTCACAACTTCTGAGGGTAGCCTGTTCCACGTGTCACAGATCTTATAGGCAGTGGTGTAGTGCTAAATAAAGAAGTGAGGGAACGCATTTTGAAAGTGTTACTCAGATGCAGGGGGGACAATGGCGAGCGCGGCGAGCCCATACAGCTGGGGGTCCGGGGGCACTGTAAGCCCCCCGGGAAATCTTTTGAAACGACCAATTTCAGGGATATTTTGAGGTCATATGCACTGGATATTAGGATATATTCCAAGGTTGAAGATGCAGTATTTCCAGTGTCATTAGATATACGACATCCAGTACGATCAATAAAAGTAGCTAACAACTGGAATGATTAACTAAAAAAAAGTTAACAACTGGTACGCCGTGGTGACTGTTTCACCAGATCTTTATAGGCTAGCATTGCCTCAGTCGAAGCTAAAAGAAATGAAACAGTTAATGATTCTTTCTCATATTTCTTCTAGGGGTGGGAATTAAAATTTCATGACGTTAGAGATTTGTAAGTTCGGATTTATTTGAAATAGTGAGGGAACGCCGTTCCGTCTACCAAAAAAAGTAAGGGAACGCCGTTCCCACGCGTTCCCACAGCACTACACCACTGCTTATAGATAACGTAATTCCCACACACACTGGTGATAAACCGTTTCAAATCCAACTTCCAACCATTGTTGCGAGTTGGGTTATCATTTAAACTAAACATGCTTCTAAAGTCGACATCGTTGAACCCGTGTAAGAGCTTGAAAACCTCGATGAGTTGACCGCGCAGCCTCCGAGTTTCCAGCGAAAACAAATTCAGGGCGCGCATGCGTCGATTGTAGCCCATATGCCTAACGGAAGGGATTAACTTTGTGGCCCTCACCTGGACTCGCTCCAGCCTCTCAATATCTTTCCTGAGGGTTGCCGACCAGAACTGCACAGCATACTCAAGGTGCGGCCAAACCAGGGAATTGTACAGAGAGAGAGAGAGAGAGAGAGCACAATCTCCTTCGAAATTGCCTCCTCATATAACCCAACAGCTTCTGGGCTTTCTTTTCCACCTCTACGCACTGTTTGGTAAACTTAAGGTCGCTGCTAATTAGCACATCCAAGTCCTTTTCCAAATCATTCGCCTCGATATTACTCCCCAACATCGAGTAGTCCGACTTGGGATTGGCATAGCCAATGTGCATCACCTTGTATTTACTCAAGTTAAACGGCATTTGCCATTTTTCGGACCACTCTCCTATCCTACGTGGGTCCGCACGCAGTTGCTCGATCGCTTCGGGCGTCCCAACATTGGCCCAGAGAGAGAGAGAGAGAGAGAGAGAGAGAGAGAGAGTTATCTCCCAATCAATATTTTTTCAAACGTCAAATGGGCCATCTGCGCAAAAACGAATTTTAGCAAGAAGCAACCAACCAATCGGACACTCCAAAAATCCGCCAAAATGGATTTTCATTCAAAGTAAAATTAAGATAATTTCTCCCATTTTCTTTTACAAAATTACATCGGTAACTTAACTAAATGAACGAATAAGCTTCCCTAAATGGAAGAGAAAAATGCAAAAGGGCGGTATTACATTTACCCTTTGATGCCACTCCTACGGGGGTAAGGGGAAATATTCCCCAATACGAATAAAATCGTCTGGCGTTAACCAGTATAAAAATCACCAAAGTGAGCGCTCTAGATAGGTTTTAGATCAAATAAAAATTACACAGACCATTGGTCTTTATTTATATAATTTCCAGACGATTTCTTTTTTATGGGAGAATGTTTACTGTACAAACAATACGAATATTTATTTATTTATTTATATATATATATACAGGGTGTTTCAGGAGGAAAGGTCAATACTTTGGGAGGTGATAGTATCGGTCATTGTGAGAAAAAAGTTCATATGAACATTGAACATGTCTAATTCTGAATGGTCACGGAGATACAGCCGTTTGAATCCGATGCGCGCGCAGCTCTTCCTCCCCCTTTCCTCCCCTATAACCTTGAACCATGTAAACTGTAATGTAAGCGTGTAACATAAGCCAATCGACACCTGACTGTTGTGAGTGACATTGTTTGGTGTTTGAAGCAGTGTTAAGAATGCCACACACCTTCACACATGCCGAATATGCAGATATGGTGTATGCCTACGGTTTTTGCGATGGAAGTGCAACAGCTGCTGTTGCAGAATACCATCGACGGTTTCCGAACCGCAGAATTCCGGATCGAAGTGTGTTTACCAGGGTTTTCAACACATTGCGTGAGATTGGTACACTTCCCAACGCTCATGTTTCATCTGAATGTGAAGGTCAACAAGATGTGGATGAAGTGGAAAACATTCTTCAGTTGGTAGAGCGTAGTCCTACTATTAGCTCACGAAGAATTTCTACACGTCTCGGTGTACCACACACAAGAGTATGGCGAACATTACGTGAGGAAGGCTTGCATCCATATCATGTACAGCGTGTACAACACCTTCAACCAGGAGACGCTGCCATGCGACTGGAATTTTGTCATTGGGTAAATGCTAATCGCCGATTGCTTCGATTAATACTGTTCACCGATGAAGCTACTTTCACCCGTGACGGTATCAACAACACTCGTAACTCTCATCGGTGGTCAGACGAAAATCCAAATGCCACTGTGGAAACAAATTTTCAACATCGCTTCTCTGCCAATGTGTGGTGCGGTATCATCGATGATCAGCTGATTGGTCCTGTTACTTTAGAGAATCGTCTTACAGGACAAAGTTACCTAGAATTTCTGCAAAATGAATTGCCAGGACTATTGGAGGATGTTCCTTTGGCTACACGCGCTGGTATGTACTTTCAGCATGACGGAGCTCCTCCACATTCTATCCGTCTGGTGATGCAATACCTAAATCAAACTTTCCCTGGTCGATGGATCGGCCGCGGTGGTCCCATTCAATGGCCACCAAGGTCTCCAGACCTCTCTCCGTTAGATTATTGTTTGTGGGGGTGGATGAAAAGTCAAGTTTACAAAAGAAAGGTGGATACACGAGACGAATTGCTCGCGCGCATTTTGGATGCTGCTGCCCGCATAAATGAACGTCAAGATCAACTCAGACAAACAACACGCGATCTTCACACACGAGTTGCAAAGTGCAATGAGGTTGACGGTGGGATTTTTGAAAACGTATTGTAAACTGTAACAAATTTGTCATTTCTCTATCTCAGGGGTTCACCAACCTGGGCGGTAGCGCCCACTAGTGGGCTCACATTAAAGGTAATTAAACATTTATTTCATTATTTATTTTATCGATTATGTTAATTTATTCTTTTTGATCTAAGGTGGGCGATAAGCTTTTTTAATTTTCAAAAAATCGTAAAAGTGGGCGGTGAACAAAAAAAAGGTTGGTGACATCTGCTCTAACTGATACCATTCAAAATGCCAATGTTTAAACATTAAATGGTTTCTCTTTCTTGAGTACTATTAACAATGCTTTTGTATTTGTAGATTCAAACAGCTCTATCTCCCTAACCATTCAGAATTAGACATGTTCATATGAACTTTTTTTCTCACAATGACCGATACTATCACCTCCCGAAGTATTGACCTTTCCTCCTGAAACACCCTGTGTGTGTGTGTATATATATATATATATATTCAAAAGGATGGCTGTTGGAGATCATAATTTCAGAATGAATATAATCCACATCGAATAAATTTTTGTAACAAACGTTTCTGTAAATTATATTCCACCTTAAGTTCTCTAAATTATAAAAATCTATTAAAATATTAAAACAATTATAACTTGCGTAATTATAACAACAAAAATGGAACTCTAACATAAATTTTAAAATTACGCGAGAACACAAATGGAAAATAAAATAAAATATTGACATCATTAATATAAAAATATCATAAATTTAAACCTTTAAAACAAATGACAATCTCTTTTACAGAAAAAAAAAATTCTAAAATCTTTGTTTCGCGTTTTCAAAATTTTAAAATAGATGCAAAATTTCAAAATAAATTTTTTAATTCGCAAAAGTACTTTAATGAGTGTGAAAAACAATATATTAAATGGCGCCTCGGTGTAGTGGTTAGCATCGCTGATTTAGAATCCATCGGCCCCGGTTTTGATTCTCGGCGAAAGCAGGCGGCGCGCAGCTTACCCAGCTGTTCATCCTTCCATAAAGAAAGTAGTTTGGTAGATAAATGGGTAGTCTAGTGGTTAAGACGCTGGGCTGCTGATCGGGAGGTCGTGTGATCGAGTCCGGGTGAGGACTTTGAATTTCTGACCACTCGTGGGTGGGTCGTGGTTCGGATTCCACGTTAAGCTGTAGGTCCAAGGTAGGTCATCAAGCTTGACCTTGGTCAGAATGAACAATTCGGGCGAAAACAAAACCAAGTTAACCAACGAATTATAACTGCTAAAAACGCAGTAAAATAAGAACATTTTTAAAATAAAAATTTGGAAAAAAGGTCCCAAATGGTTTGAAATAAATTAAAAATTTTAAGCTCAAGAAAATCGTAGGAACTTGACTACTTTTTAGTATTTTAATCAATATTTATAATTTAAAGCACCGACCACTGCCGGATTGTGGATAGGTTAATTTTGACCTCAATAGTTTCCTGCAGTTCTGCCACGCGTGACAGCTCGCTGGATTTAAGTTCGTCACTTAGTGAGTGATCTCATCTTCAGGTGTTCTGTATCAGATTGTGATAGTCAGTCTGCGTGTCTGTCTGTCAAGAATGTGAAGTCGATAAGATGTTGTGATCCCTCATTCAACAACGTAAAATGAGGTGAAAAAATTCGACCTTTCTTTCCTAAAACTTGACTGAGATACGTTAAATCATAATTATATTTTATCTGTAGAGGAATTCTTTCAATGGCATACGTCACTAGAGTCTTATTTTAACAAACAAAGGTTTAAAAATGATGAAGTTACTTTATTTAATCGACGACATTACTATTACGATAAGGGACCAGTTGACAAGACTTCTCTCTCTCTCTCTCTCTCTCTCTCTCTCTCCTCTCTCTCTCTCTCCTCTCTCTCTCTCTCTCTCTCTCTCTCTCTCTCTCTCTCTCTCTCTCTCTCTCTCTCTCTCTCTCTCTCTCTCTCTCTCTCTCTCTCTCTCTCTCTCTCTCTCTCTCTCTCTCTCTCTCCTCTCTCTCTCTCTCTCTCCTCTCTCGATCAGTTCAAGAAAAGGGTAGACGAAATCTTGCACACTATTTGAGTGTGTAAAGACATTTAGGACCTCAGTCTGCGGAAATTTCTTTTCCTATAAAATAGTTAATATCTGGAACCAACTTCCCTCAGAGGTTGTTTCCAGTTAAAGTGTAAATCTGTTTAAAAATAGGCTAGACAAAGTACTGAACACACTCATAGTTTAAGATTAAAACCTCAGAAAACTCTGCAGGAGTTCGCTTGCTCGGTGTCTCTGTGAGCAAGCTAAATATAGAGCTATTTATATATTCTCCACTTTCCTGTTAAAATTTCCTTGGCTACTTTTCCAGGGTCAAGGTATTTTCTTCAACCTTTTTCCGTACCTGCCTCTGGCAGGGAGGGAGTGGAGGGTGGGGAGAGAGCCTTCTACTTTTCTATCCAGTTTTCTACTACTGCTAGCATAGTTGAAAGAAAATAAACTTTCACAAAATTTTCCCTGGTACCCGTTGCCATTGGTACCTCCTCGGTATGGGCCGCAAGGCCTTTTGAGGTACTTCTTTTCCTTGTAACTCTCTCTCTCTCTCTCTCTCTATATATATATATATATATATATATATATATATTATATATATATATATATATTAGCTGAAAATGCATTAACAAGAAAAAACAACTACACATTTATAGTCAGTCCAAAAGGTCATGGCGAAACTTTACCAATATTTATTAGCAAAAAACAGAATTTCAGGACAGGTTTTTTTTTTAACCAAATTGTCCACTAAAAGCTAAAAAATTTTAGGCTTAGAGGATACTATTATTAGTAGTAGTATTATCAGATCGCTACATCATCTAATCACAAAATAATAATAGTAGTAGTAATAACGATAATATGCTTTCAAAGAGAGTGGTCATTTTGGTATTAATAGTACGTCCTTTTTATATAGTAAACCCTCGTCCAACGCGGGGGTTAGGTTACGTTACGTTACGTAAATCCGCGTTGGACAAACTTAATACCTTTATGAGATAAATGGGGATAAGTGAACGCGGTCGCGTAAAGTCTCCCATTAATACTTAGCTAATACGTAGATTTTTTATTCACACACAAATGAATTTCCCTACCTATATTGTATATGAATAAGAACATAATAAAATGATAAACATAATGATATTTACATATGATAAATAAAAATGTTGAATGAAAATAGCACGTATCTTTTCTTCACTCTTTCGGATGGTCCGTATGGCACACGCATTCACGTGATACTCGCGGCCAAGTGATGTTATGCTCATACCACCAAGCAACTTATCTAGAATCTTTATTTTTTCGGCTAATGTCATAAGCTTACGACTTTTTTCTCTTCACTATCACTTGCGGATGTTTACGTTTTGGTGCCTTACTGCTGTCTAAGGATAATAGCAAAACAACGGCAAAATACGACAAAAACAATCCAACACAACTTCGCTGAATTTAACGCGTTAGCGGGACTGAGACAAAAGGTGATGCGAGGGGTGACGCGAGAAGGAGGGAGATGCGGGAGTGTTGGAGAGTGTAGGAGAAAACACTAGAGCGCGCATTGGCACACGAACAGTACTACTGCATTAGAGCGTGTTTGGCGGACCGTGTACAATTAAATTTTCCGCTTTCGGCAAATAATTGTTCGCATTTATTTTTCCGTGTGTAAGCAAATTCGCGCTGGACAAACACGAGTTGGACGAAGGTTTACTGATTTTCTGTTACCAAAATAAACTTCTAACTATAAAATTATTTCCAGAAATCTTACGAGAGAGAGAGAGAGAGAGAGAGAGACTGTGGCATCCATAAATCATTTAATAAGTAAAAAAAATTAAAAATATTTAATAATTTACAAAATAAAATATGTAAAAATCTTGTGTAAAATATCTGTAATTGTCATCATTCATCATTTATTTATGATTATATATATATATATATAGTTACTGATGAAAACGCTATTACATTTTCAATAGAATTGAAATTAGTGTTTATGGTAAAGTAAATTTCCATTTTGTAATGCTTTAAAAATGTGTAATTCAACGCACAGAAGTACAGGTGGTACCAAAGAAAAGTAAAAAATTGGTTGAACGCTACTTTTAAAATGTGACCCGTCAACCATAATCAGTGCTTGTGTGAAAAAGTAAATTTATGATTCTTGAAGAGGAGGCCTACTTAACTATGTCATGAGTTTATAACAATTTTTTTTCTACGGTGTAATAAATGACATATGTTGTGCCAATAACATTATTATTATTAGCATACAAACGCTTGACAATCACAACACTGTAAACAAGCAAATTACTGGTCATAAAGTCTTCATTATATACGGCGAGTAACTTAACTCCACGCAAGGACTGATCAGTGATCATGGTTAACAGGTCACATTTTAAAAATGGTTTTGGGCCAATTTTTCTTCTTTTTTTAACCACCGTACTATAAAATTTAGTCAGGACTATGTCCATGCGGAAAAAGGCAGACATTTCTCGCCTAGATCTATATACAAACCGAATTCCTTTACATTTACCCGCGAGAGGAGCTAGCTCAGTGGTTGAACGCCAGTCTATTAATCGGAGGATTCTGTGTTCGGGTCCTGATTCGGACTTCAGGTTACAAATTTCAGCTATTAAAGGCTGAATGCTTCGGGTCTCTCTCGCTTGGGTAATGATTCGGATCCCACGAAAAGATGTATTATAGGTCCCATCCGTCACGTGACCTTAGACGTTACGAAGGTTGAACAATCCAGAACTTTATCATCACCACCACTTCCAACTGTACTCTCATACAAACAGCCTAGCCTCGGAATGATTTCAGTTTGTGGTTCCAATATGGAAAACATCTTCGAATCCGATTTCGCAATCCCATTTCTGACAGTCAAAACCAAATTACTCTCGGACTGCAGTGGGAATATCTCAATACAGGAATCAATTCCGAATCCAGAATTGGAATTGATCGATCAGTACTTACGAAACTTATCCTGTATATATTTATATTTAACATATAGTAAAAAGGTTTGGTAGTTTTGAACAAAATTAATCGCATAAAAAGGAAATACTCCAAACTTCATACAAACAAGATGGAAGCAGATTCATTCCTATATTTGCAAATTTTAGTGGCATGATAAATATTTCAACATCATCATCATCATTTATTATTATTATTATTATTATTAAATAAAACGTAACAGAATCGTAATGTTATAAGTTGGTTTGATTTTAGATTTTTTACAGCAGTGTTACGAATGTGGCTTTGCCTTATATTAAACTTTAAAGTTAAGTGATTAAAGGTAACGAGACTATAACAGTTTGCAAAGTTTTGGAACAGAAATTAAAAAAGGTCGTTGACAGCGCCTTTAAAATCATCAGTAAACGTATATCGAGGAAAATTAATTCTGAAAATGAGTACACGAAAATACTTTAGCCGAATCACTCCTCCTCCCTCATGATATTAACCCAAACTAGCTCGGTGATATTGCAAAATAATATTTATGTACAGTACTTAACACGTTTTTACCGTTACTATGTATTAATTTAAGTAAAATAGTAAATACTGTATTACGTTTTGCGGATGTACCAATTTTTTGACAAAGCCGAAATTTGTTACAAAGGTTGTGATTCGCCGAAACTGGTCACGTGGGAAATGACTAAACAATCAAACACCTAACCTAGTGTAATCTGATTTTCACGAAACTTGACAGCAGTCAGGGTAAATATACAGTTTTGCTGCCACATTTGTTTTCGGCAATGTCGAAAGATACGTCCATAACTCCTGATTGGTCACGGTTGATAACGTGGGAAATTGCCAACCAATCTTTTACTACCACACAATCTAACGTACGCCTGACCCAGGCATAAGATTCACCCTAATACGTGTCGCGTATTAAATGGTCGTGGCTTTCGACTGTCAAAAACCTGGTGGTCGCAAATCTACACATTAGCCACATAGTATCTACTTACTTTTGTTTTCACCGATAGAATTAAATCGTACATTTGTTCAACTTACCTTCAACATCAGCAAGATCTTCCAAACGGTTTAAAGGATAACATCAGTTGGAGTATACACGCTCACACTTAAGGTTCTCTTTGCTGTAGGCTTCCCATTGTATCGTTACGATCACAAACTGTCTCTGCATTGTATACAAATTCTCCTTAACTATAACATGCTCTGAAAGAAACGTTTATACATTTAAAAAATTAATCTAGACTCCAATTAAAGTAATTTTGTTAAAGTAGGCAAATATCAAATTGATTAGCCTACCAGGGATACTGGTGTACCCCAGTACCCCGGATATTGCTAGCCTAACTTTTATAATGGGTAGGGATTAAGGGTTAATAACTACAAAAATTAATTTACTTTGCTTTTTCTGTTTCGCGTATAAGTTACATTCTACAGGGTGTTCGAAAAGTCCCGTCACCCCCTACAAAATGTACATATTGTAATACCAATTTTATTTTTGTGTGATTAATTGAACTTACATACGACTGACTTTTTTTTTTCTTTTCCAGGTATTAGAGTCGTGTGAACAATGGCAGACCAGTCCACTTACACTCTGGAGGAAAGGATAGTGATGAGCGCATGGGCTCATGAAAGGTCACATACTGGCAAAACGATGCATGATATCCAGAATGATTTCAACGCAAGATTCAATAAGGCTGCACCTCAAAACAAGACGGTATTACGCTGGGGAAAAAGCTGTTTGAAACTGGCTCCATCATGGACAGACCACGGTCGGGAAGACCAACAAGGCGGGAAGAACAATGTGAAGGTGTGATTGCATCGGTGGCTCGTTCAGTGAAAAAAATCACTTCGGAAACGATCACAAGAACTTGCAGTCCCCATGTCCACAATGAGAGACCACATGACAAAAGATCTCGGCATGAAACCATACCGCCCGTCATTTGTTAATGAATTAAACAATCCTTTGTTACGAAAATAATGGTGCGCACACAGATATTCTTGATTAGTAACTGCATTTACTGTAATTAAAGTAATTGTTGCTAGTGACTCGTTTCTTAAATTACACCTACCTCATATAAATACAATTAATCACACAAAAATAAAATTGGTATTACAATATGGGATCAAGTAAAGATAATCCCTCCCAGGTCACACTAGTAAAGCAAATCCCTCCCAAAAATGACCAAGATAATCCCTCCCAGAAAGTAAAGTGAAGCAGTCTGACATAAGGATAAAAATTAAGAGAATCTTTTTTTAAAAAATGATTTATTTGAAAACAAAATTTATTAAAATTCATTTATTACAATGGATCAAGTAAAGATAAGCACCCCCAACCTTTTTTAATTAACTTTATAAGGCTAACTAACGAAAATATCACGACTTAACCTAACCAATCGTTAGGTCAACTGTAGGCCCTTGACGATTGGTTAGGTTAGGTCGTGATATTTTCGTTAGTTAGCCTTATAAAGCTAACTAAAAAAGGTTGGGGGTGCTTAACTTTACTTGATCCAAAGACTTTAATTAAAGCGGTATTGCGGTAAAGCGGTATTACCAACTTTACCAAGTAAAGATGATCCCTCCCAAAAAATGATCAAGTAAAGATAGTCCCTCCTTTTTCTGTTGGGAGGGATTATCTTTACTTGATCCACAATATGTATATTTTGTCGGGGATGACGGGACATTTCAAATACACTGTACATTAAAGGAAAAAATTGGTATTTCGAGAACTTTGCGTCTGCTGACCAAAGTGTTTCTTTTTTAAAAAGTCCCATGCAGTGTCGTTATAAATTTTTTTAAAAAATACATACCATTACCACAATGCATAGATTTCAAGTCTCCACTTAATAATACTAATACTTAATTTTTCCTACATCGTATCCTATACCTTTTTAAAACTATAAATTCATAATTTTAATTATACAGTATGTTAATATGGTCAACGACATAACTTCGAACTGATGTTTCAAAACAATTAAAACTGAATTACCTTCAAAATGTGAAAAATAAACGGATCAGTGAAAGAAAGCCACCCCCAGCCTTCTTTAGTTAGCTTTATAAGGCTAACTAACGAAGATATAACGACCTAACCTAACCAATCGTCAAGGGCGTACAGTTGACCTAACGATTGGTTAGGTTAGGTCGTGATATTTTCGTTAGTTAGCCTTATAAAGTTAACTAAAGGAGGCTGGGGGTGGCTTTCTTTCATTGATCCAAATAAACATTAACTTACCTAAGAAATCAATATATAAATTAACTATTGAACTTTTCGTTACTGTTTCAAATTTAACAACAAAAAATTTGGAAAAGACGCATTTGATATAGCGAATATACTTCAAATGTATTGAAGAAAATTCCAGACTTTTTAATCAGTACGATAAAAAATTCACTTATTATACACGTTCAAGCAGCCACACTCCGAAGCTCTGTTACAGAAACTGGTTGGTTAGTTGATTATTTTGCGTGGTTTGCTTCCAGTAACCAAGAAGAGTCAATGAAACGGGATGGTAATGCCACTAAATAAAAAATGACTTATAATTGAGGATTTACCCATTACGAAGAAAGTAACACCAGGTGATAGTCCACTGTAATAGGTGTGAAAAGCGAGGATATTACTAAAAAAAAAAAAATTTTAAATATACTTCCAAAGTATATTTATCTAAACTAAAAGAAAAGAGCGTCAGCAGTACAATCACATGATCATGGGAATGATCAGATTTCAGATTTCTTAAAACTACTGTAATACATTCAGGACTTCTGGTAGTACGATAGAACAGCAGTTGCTTTATATAAATATATTTATATATAATATATTTAACTATAAATATAACAGTTGTCTCATATAAATTGAAACTTGAAAGCTTTAGATATACAATTAACACTCTACATATGAATATTTACAATGGTTTTTACAGGATCCACCCTGGGTCCCCTTTGACAGCACATTTCCATGGGTCCCACGTAGATTTGGGGGTTCAAATCCCCCTGACCCCTTCTGATTTCGAACCTTGGTTCGCAGTAGCATTGCCAAGTACATAGAGGACGAACGTATTTTAACGAGGCTTCCGTCCGTGGTCGATCACGCGGTTAAATGAATTGAAAAAAAATCCGATGAAGGTAGAATACAAAAACGGGGACTGGAAAATAAGGTAAAATCGGTCACACTGGAATTAAATCGTTTGTACTAGAATGAAGTCGAATGGAATTCTTCGAATTCGACTCGCTTTATTTTTTCTGTTCTTTTAATAGTTATTCACATTCTCATACTCGTAAGTTAATTTTTATATGTAATTTCAAATGGAACTACGTACAGTGTATTGAATGTTAATATGAAATTTAATAAAGACTATTTGAAATGGAACATAATTATTATAGTTGCTGTTGCCAAGCGAAAATATTGACCAATCACAGAAAGCGAAGTTCGAGGCTAGCGCGGGTCTAAATTTTGAATTTTGAAATACCCTGATTTAAGCAGTCTCTCACGGGAACTGTTGACGGCGATGGGTGTTTGTTTCCTTAAAATGTAGTTTCGTGAAATAAATTTGCGTACTGTTAGTTTTAGTTCTCTACCCGCGATATATTGTTAAAACGGGGGTCTGCTCTCCCTTTTCCCCCCCGTTATCCTATATACTATTGAGCTAAAATGTGTGTCTGTCCGCTTTCTTCGGAACCGTGCACAGACTAAACGGCACATCGGAAAATTCTGCAACCACCACCAACTGATAGCCCATGAGCTGCCGATGTGCTATGTCAAGTTTCCCGGTCCTAGGTCACTCCGCGGCCGAGCACGACCTATTTAATGTCTATTACGAGTGAATGTTAAGTACTTCGAAAACGAAAATGACGAGAGCAAAAATACATAATAAACAGTTTGGTAGTCCCGATAATACATAAGTACAGAGGGGTGGGGGGAGGGGGTGGGGTAATTAGGGGAGTAGGGGTAATGGCGTTTTTACTTTTGTGTGTGGGGGGGTAATGGCGTTTTTTTAACTTTTGTCGCTTAGCCACTTCTTCCTATGAGGGCGATAGCGAGCTACCGCTTGTTATTTCTATGCTAATTAAATAAACCAGTTAAATAGAAAACAGTTGTCATTCCCAAATCCCTTCTTTCGTTTCAAAATGTCTCGTATGTCAGTTCAGGGCCACGTCTACCAAAATACCATTAGATGTATAGAATTCAGAATATCAGTGTAAAGTAGTACAAAAGAGTAGGAAGCAGCACTAACGCGGATTAAGTAAATTAAGTAATCAATAAAACTTATTTACTGCAATAGTTGGCATTTTAAAAAAATTAAGAAAATCATTAATAATGAAATTAAAATTGCGTTAACTGACCATTATGATAATTATTTGCACCAAACACTATTTGACTTTAAGGTAATGTCAAATATCAAGGCTACCAACCGTATAGCATCCAGTCGCAATTTAAACTCTGTGGGGCGTTATGCATGATTTAAAAACTCAAATATCTCGAAAGTATTATTATCAGTATCCACCGTTATAATATACATAATTTACTAAAGGATATTCTGGTCTGTGTATCGTTAAGAAGAAGAAAAAACCCTAATTTGAGTTGTTTGAAGAAAGATAAAACTGTAGAGACTGGCCTAGTTTACCATTAGTATAACGAATCAATCTAATCCAAAGAATGCTCGGACGCGATGGCACATTTTTATAAGCGTGTCCATGGTCAAGCGACGCTTGTCTCACGAAGACATACCCTAGTTTACTGGAAAAAAATTCTGAGATTAATAGCAGTTCCTGGTACTGCTTAATGAAGGTAAAATGACCCTGTTATAAAAAGCTTATGTAAAGTTGTCAAGACCACTGTGCAAAACCTATATTACATAATGTATATTTTGGCTCAAATTTTTTTTTACTTCAAGACCTGAACCTAAAACCTAAATCCAATATATATATATATATATATATATACACGGTGAACCAAAAGTAGGTGGACAGTAGGTTGAATACGGTTTGTGTTATATTATATTATAACTATGGTGTTCATTATAACATTGGTGTTTGTGTTATATTATATTAAATATTATAACTAAATTTATTTAAATTTTATTTTGTATTATAGTATACAAAAAAATTAAATATGTATTCTCAAAATAAACGTTATCATTTACTGTCCACCTACTTTTGGTTCACTCTATATATATATATATATATATATATGATAATAAAACCACGAAGGAAAGGAAACAGAATGGTGCTCAAGCGCTTTCGTCTAATGACATCCTCAGGAACACTGAAGTACATAAAGAGTTACAGCCTATATATAAGTTACAAAAAAAAATATATATATACAATAAACGGAGAAATAAAAAAAAATTAAAGGATTGTGGGAGGAGCATACAAATTTGTAAGGAAAAACTACCGGTTTTAGCACTTTGCACGAGTCCAACACAAGATCAAATGAATTGTTTCCAACCAATGTTATAGTTAATTAAAAAAAAATAATAAATTGAAAAATAAAAATAAAACTTGTAAGAGGAGCATACAAATTTATACTGGAAATCTGCCCAGGTTTTAGCACTCTGCCCTTCTTGTCTAAGTCCGATATATATAAAAACAAATTGAAAAATAAAAGTTATTAGAGAAGCAAACAAGTTTACCAAAGGTTTAGCACTACCCTTCTTGTCTAAATCCGTTCTGAACGAATTCAAAACAACGGGATCGAGTTGAAAAAGACCTTTGCTTATGTTAAAGTTATTTGTAAGTCGGATAATGGCAGACTCAAGAATATTTCTATTAACAATGTTGCTAGAGTGAAACAAAACTGAAGCATTATTCCAATCAATACAGTGGGATAACTCTGACAAATGGACAAAAAGAGCACTGGACGACTGTCCCGTTCTAACGGAATATTGATGCTGTTTTACACGTGTGTGAAAATCCTTTCCCGTCTGACCTATGTAAAAGGAATCACATTGTTTACAACCAACTTTTTTTTATAGATAATGCCTGAATTATTGGTAGGGCTATTTTTTACTATGATATTTTCCACAATATTGTTATATGAAAATACCAGTGATGTAGTCGAGACCACCAAGTCCGAGACTGAGACCGAGACCTGATCCTGTGAGACCAAGATCGAGACCGAGATCAAAGGTTCGAGATCGAGATCTACCTTCCGAGATCGAGACCCTTAAAATGCGAGACCGAGATCAAGACCAAGCTCATGCCCTTTCAATTTGTTTTACACTTTTACACTACTATGGAAATGTGAAGGGTTGTCGAGTTATTCTATGCTTTATTGAATTTATCGGTACTGGTTTCTTTATGCTGTATTTCTTGCATTATTTTTGTGTGAAGCATTTTATTTTTTCAAATACATATTGGATGGGAGGATAATCGTTTTTATCACACCACAGAGGTTGACACGCCGTTTGGCAACACTAAGTGGCCTTATATAATACTTATATATATATAATATATATATAATTCTCTATTTAGTTTTCCATTTTCAATAAAATTAATCTGACGGGGGCGGTAGGGGGGGCAAATTTTTTTGTAGCGCTAACCTAAGAAAATCCGACCCACACACCCCCGCAAGACAAACGTGGCAACTCAAAACAGGGTGACTGATTAGTGAATACCTAGAGTCCCTTACTTTTACAAACTTTCATAAACATTCTGAATTGTATTTTTCATTACAGTCTCGAGAGGTCTCGAAAGGTCTCGGGGAGAAAAACCGAGACCGCGTCTGTCGAGACCGAGATCGAGACCGAGATCTAAATAGCGGAGACCGAGATCGAGATCGAGATCTGCAAATTGGGTCTCGAGATCGGTCTCGAGACCTACATCACTGGAAAATACTACATTAATATCCAAAAGTTTAAGTACATTACCAATGCCTAAAAAGCCCGGGAAAAATGGAAGTACTAAAATATTCTTTGACAAAGTACGAGTGTTATTATTCACACGATAGAAGGTTCGTTTTGCCTTGTTGAGACAAGATTCCATAAACGTAGGCGGGTAACACAGATCACTTCCAATACCGTTGATTTTTTCCAATTCGGCATCGATGTATTCCGGACTGGCGATCCTAAGGGCGCGGAGAAACATTGAAGAAAAAATGGCCTTCTTAGTGGGGGTGTCATGTCCCGAGTAAAAGTGTACGTAGGACAAATTGTTTGTTTTTTTCCGATAGATACTAAACTTAAAACCTGGGCTTTCCCTACGTACACGCACATCCAAAAACGGGATTGAGTTGTCTTGTTCCACTTTCTCCGTGCCCTTAGGATCGCCAATCCGGAATACATCGATGCCAAATTGGAAAAAATCAACGGTATTGGAAGTGATCTGTGTTACCCACCTGCGTTTATGGAATCTTGTCTCAACAAGGCAAAACGAACCTTCTATCGTGTGAATAATAACACTCGTACTTTGTCAAAGAATATTTTAGTACTTCCATTTTTCCCGGGCTTTTTAGGCATTAGTAATGTACTTAAACTTTTGGATATTAATGTAGTATTTTCATATAACAATATTGTGAAAAATATCATAGTAAAAAATAGCCCTACCAATAATTCAGGCATTATCTATAAAAAAAAAATTGGTTGTAAACAATGTGATTCCTTTTACATTGGTCAGACGGGAAAGGATTTTCACACACGTGTAAAACAGCATCAATATTCCGTTAGAACGGGACAGTCGTCCAGTGCCCTTTTTGTCCATTTGTCAGAGTTATCCCACTGTATTGATTGGAATAATGGTTCAGTTTTGTTTCACTCCAGCAACATTGTTAATAGAAATATTCTTGAGTCTACCATTATCCAACTTACAAATAACTTTAACATAAGCAAAGGTCTTTTTCAACTCGATCCTGTTGTTTTGAATTCGTTCAGAATGGATTTAGACAAGAAGGGTAGAGTGCTAAACTTTTGGTAAACTTGTTTGCTTCTCTAATAACTTTTATTTTTCAATTTATTTTTATATATATCGGACTTAGACAAGAAGGGCTAAAACCTGGGCAGATTTCCAGTATAAATTTGTATGCTCCTCTTACAAGTTTTATTTTTATTTTTCAATTTATTATTTTTTTTAATTAACTATAACACTGGTTGGAAACAATTCATTTGATCTTGTGTTAGATTCGGGCAAAGTACTAAAACCGGTAGTTTTTCCTTACAAATTTGTATGCTCCTCCCACAATCCTTTAATTTTTTATTTCTCCGTTTATTGTATATATATATATATATATATATATATATTTTGTAACCTATATATAGGCTAACTCTTTATGTACTTCAGTGTTCCTGAGGATGTCATTAGCTGAAAGCGCTTGAGTACCATTCTGTGTTTCCTTTTCTTCGTGGTTTTATTCATCATAAATATTTTTCACGTGTTACTTTCGTGAAATAATTTCCATATATATATATATATCAGGGTTTCTCAACGGGGGCGAAAATGAAATTCTTGGGGGGCGAAAGTGGGCGAAAATTTGACTGAAAAGGGGGGAGGGGCGAAAATTTATTTAGGCAACGATTAAAATTAAATTATTTTCGAATTGCTCATCAATGGTTTTGAAACACTATTCGGAGTATGTATTGTGCCGTCGATGACGTTAAAGGGAATTGACCAATGAGAAGTGCAGTGGGGCGGGGTCGTCATTCAAAGCATTCTATAGCGGCTTAGTGACGGTTACGCATACGGTGCGTCAGTTCTTACCTAATTAGAAGCGTGGGCGGGTGTTATTTTTTGTGCTATTATCTATTATCACTGATTTTTCTTTTAGTGCTTTAGTGCTTCTTAATTTTCGCGTTTGTCCCTTGTTTCGAGTACGGAGACAATGACCTCGTTGTCACGTTTCTAGTCACTCAATTTAATCACTCAATTAGTGCTTCTTAAGAATAAAATAGAGTTTCGAATGTTCGCTTTCTTATCTGATAAAAATTCAGAAATAAGGAGTGCTAACACATGTATAAATGTGATTTTCCTTTGAAAACGTTGCAAGGTTTAAGGAGGAGGATGCCAGTTTGGCCTACTTCTCGGGAATGAGGCTACTTGAACTTAAAATTAGGCTTGCGCTACTAAAATGATAACGTGATTATTATTTTTAGTGCGTTTTTAGTGCTTTTTAGCTGCCAAACTAGTGCCTTTTAAATTTTATTTTTTATTTCACTTTTTTTTTGTGTGTAGGGGGGCGATTTGAAAATAGAGTGGGCAAAATTTTTTTTCAAGGGGGCGATGGTTAAAAAAAGGTTGAGAACCACTGATATACATATATATATATAGGGTGGGCCAAAAATCTATTACCCTGATTTTGAACAATATAATTTTACTGTCATCAAATGTTATTTGTACAATCAATATGTGTGTCCTGTATAGAATTTCATGGTCTATCTCGTGGTGAAGTTGGATTTTTGCTAACTGTAACCATTATTTTGTAATTCGCTGTTATACAGACACGGGTAGAAAAACTGTTTCTATACAGTTACTTAATTGAGTCCAAGATTATGCGGAATGTGCCCTCCTCCATTAATTATCAATACACGCTTGCAACCTTGATTTCACCCTTATCGACGGCAGTACCGCATCAAGGATTTTTTCCTGGCAATAAGCAGCAGTGATTTTAGCATTTTGATCAACAAAAACAATCTCTGACTTCCATAACTTTCAAATAAAGATGGAAACCATGACTTTTTGAGAAAAATGCGGACGTTCCCTGCAAAGTCGATCTAGACTGATAGATTTTTTGCCCTGTCTTCCATAAACTCGGTCATTTTGTGTGTTTATTGTTGAAGCAACCGTAAAGATCTTCTCGTCGCTGAACCATATTTTCGACACTTCTCTATATGGGAATCGATCTAACAGAGCACGACATTTTTCAACTCTTGCTTGCTTATTTGATGCAGAGAGCTTATGAACTTCGACTCTTTCAAAACATTTAAGACCCAGATCATCTTTTACTATACGACGAACACTAGAGCGAGAAATACCAGTAGTTTTCGAAATTTCTCTAACGGACTTGTGAGTGTCGGGCCGTTCTTCTTGACTGCTTATCATGGATGAAACCATGTCAATATTTTCCTCAGTACGTGATGTTTTTGGCCTTCCACTGCCTTTTTTTCCTTTGGTCGACCATGTGATATCGATTTTCTTTGAGATATTGAAGTCCAGCTATTGTCCATCGTTTATTTGGAAACTCTTTCTTCATTCGTTTTGCACCTCAGTGTTTCTCCTTACGCAGGTTCAATACCAATGCTTCATCTTCCAGAATATTTCATTGTTATAATTTGTTCACCAACTATAGCAGAATGGTCTGAAAAGAAAAAGGAAATAAATTAATTATTTTGTGTAAAAATTAGGAAAATTAATTATTTATGGAGAAACTGACTGTCATCTGAAAGTATCAGTTGCTGACTTTGACCGCCTTTCAATTGCGCACCATATTCTGATACCTCCCTCCAGTTGTGAGCCTGTACATCTACTCCTCGGGCGTTGAATCTAGATTCAAAGCCAGCGTTTGAAAGAGTAAAAGTATGGGTACAACATACGGCCTGAGCAGTAAGATCAATATCCAGGATGAGCCACAATATTTTTTCAAAAGTGGGGTAATAGTTGTTTTTGGCCCACCCGGTGTATATATATATATATATATATAGATATATATATATATATATATATATGTGATGTAGCGGATGTCATTTTTTCACATCCGCGGATGCGGATGCGGATGAGGATGTTTGATTTCAACATCCGCGGATGCGGATGTCTACATTTTCGTTATTTTTTAGGATATATTCGAGATTTGTTGTGTTTAACGTATATAATAAGTTATTATATAGAGAGAGCTGTAGCTATAATGTAGTATAATTGATTAATTGTACAATAATTGCTGTACTTTTCTCTGAACATATAAAATAATATCAAGCATCTAACTAATATAGAAATCAATTAGTGAATTCGTCTGCAAATAAATTCGTTATATTTTGTTGAGTTTCAGCCACAATTAGAAACCATAATTGTGTTACCAGGATGCGGGACGTGAACCCAACTCAAATGCACCCCACCGACCTCTTTCCCCAACCTCCACCCTTATAGAGAGAGATCTTTAATTAGCTTGATAACTATTTATATTAAGTTTAAAGTTTTATTAGGCATATTTATAAATGAGTAATTAAAATAAAGTAAACTAAGATGTTCATCGTTTAATGTTCAAACTTAATTATAGGAAGGTTATGCTTAATTAATTAAGGAACATTAACTTTTCTGCCTTTTCTGCTGCCAGTCTGTTTCTCTTTTCATCATATATTAATCCAGCACTGCTAAATAATCTCTCGCTTGGTACGTTTGTTGGAGGACAGGCTAAATGTTTCCTTGCAAGTTTACTCAAGTATGGATAGATATTCTGCGTATTTTTCCACCAACTAATAGGATTGTCACATGCAGCCAGGCGTTTTTCTTGGTGATAGCTCTCGATCATTTTTACTACATCTTTTGACATCGCGTAGGTCTCGTCATTGCTGCTTGACTCAAGAAACTGAGAGACAGATTCTGTGATAGATTTGCTTGTTGAAGGTGTTGGTTCTGTCACTGAAACTTTTATTCTTTTGGTGGGTGGCGAAGCGACAGATTCAAGAGATTGAAGCTCTTCAACTGCTTTGCCAAGTGATGATTTAACTCGTTCTAATGTACTAGGTGAAAATAACTTAGCTTTGTAACGTGGATCTAAGTAGGTTGCAAGAGAGTAACTTCATACAAGAACAGCCTCTCGTCTTGTTGCTTGCATCACTTTTGCGCACAATGAACTAGTTCTATTAATATAGTAGAATTTGATAATTTCCGCTTATTAATGACGTTTTATCTCAACGGTCCACATCCGCACGACATCCGCAGTCCAAAGTGCGGATGCGGACGCGGATGCGAGAAAATGTGCGGATGTTCCGCGGATGCGGATGTTCCGCGGATGCGGATGCGACCTACATCACTAATATATATATATATATATATATATATATATATATATATATATATATATATATACACAGTATAATTAAAACACGCAAAAATATATAAAATAAGATCCGAATAACGTTTTCAATGATGATCCCTTTTTCAATTCGGAAGAAAACAGGCCAACCTAAAGCTAGTCACACATTTGGACTGGACCAGCTCAAGTTGTATTGCATGAGTTATAATGACACTACACACACTAGGGCTGGTACCAGCTTTCCAGCCCTAGTGTGTGTATTGTCATTACAACCCATGCAATACAACTTGAATTGGTCCAGGCCAGGCTGGACCAGCAGGACCAGCACAAATGCGTGACTAGCTTAAGTGGTCGCTGGTCGAACTATAACTGAATGAAGTGAAGTTCTATAAAAACGATAAAAAAATTTAAAAAGGCAATCAACAAACCAGCGACCACTTTGGTTGGTCTGTTTTCTTCTGAATTGTAAAAGGGACCATTATCTGGGTTGAAGACGTTATTCGGATCTTATTTTTATTTTTTTCTGCGAGTTTTAATTTTCTAAAAAATTTCTGCGGTTGTTGCAATATATATATATATATATATATATATATATATATAAAATGTGATGTGTTTTGGGGGATTCGTTTTGTTAAAAAAAAATGAAGTTTTTCATTTGCAAAGAATATATCGACCACTCAAAAACCCTGGGGTTCTTTTACCTTTAAATGTTGCTCAACAGTAATTTTATTTTATCAATCTAAACGTTACCAAACACTACAAAAATCTCCTCTTGCCATATCTTTGGATCATATTAACTCTTCCTGTTGAATATTAAAAATAATTTATTATAATTGAATTTTAATACACATTATCAAGTCTTCTAAAATGACATTCAAATGTAATTTAATTAACTACCTCATAAAATATCAACCTAAAAGAAGTCAAATAATGGGAAAAACCCTATTTGGATCTATCCTACGACCATATTAATTCCAGTTGATGATGATTAAGATTAATTTATTGGTTTCAATTACATAATTAATTACATACCAACAGTTATTTTAATACATTCTATGATGGTGTGGTTGGGATTTGGAATTCGGTATACTTTAATATCCTGGTTGATCCTAACTGTCGAAAATGTAAAAGGAAGTTGAAAATAGATAGTTTTTATAGAGCAGAGGTCCGAATCGGTTCGTCGACGGAATTTTATACGCACTGCGGGAAATAAACCCATACAATGATTATAGGATTTACTTTACAAAATAGACAAACTTTGATATTTTGAAAGAATAAAAGTTATTGATTCTTTTCATAAAGTTGACGTTTAGTTTTCACTCGAGAGATTAACAGTGTCTTTTTAAAGTTCATTTCAATAAAATAATTTCACCCACATTACGAAAACACTCTGAAAAATAATATTAGTAGTGTGGGTTGCGGTGTATCAGCATTTGCACCAAAATGTGTTCGTTTTCTATTGTTTTTCCTATCGTTTTGGCCAAATCGTAACTTTTAATTGCGACAAAAGTAAAAAAAAAAAAAAGCCAGAAAAACGCAGTTAAAAGTTGTACCAATTTGAAAGTGGCGCAACTTTTGAACTTTTGAAGATATTTCGACGAAATATCTTCAAAAGTTATGTGGCATTTTCAAATTGGTACAACTTTTAACTGCGTTTTTTACTTTTGTCGCTTAGCCACTTCTTCCTAGGAGGGCCTCATATAAATAAATCTCAGAGTTCAACTAAACTGAACTAACCTGACCTAAACTTTCCTAATATAGAAGCAAAAGGATGTCTCTTTCATTTGTCCCAAAGGAAAAGATATAAAAAACCACATTTTGGCTCAAACGCCATACCCCAACACAATCAACTATGCGGACCACAGAGAAAATTAATAATGGTGACCCCTAATGTTCTTGACTATAAGCATAACATTAATTAATATAAAATCTTTTATAATTTTTTTACACGCATGCTGGATATTTTTCTTTGTTTTAATAATATTTAGCAAGTATTTTACTTGTTTATATTTTTTATTTAAAAAATAAAAAACTTGAAAGTGGTTATTGGGACTATATGTTGCAGCCTGTGGTCAAATTTAATTAAAGGAAAGTGTGTATATAGTATATACAGTATATATATATATACCTCGGTGGTGTAGTGGTTAGCGTCGCTGACTACGAAACCATCGGCCCCGGGTTCGAGACCCGACGGCAGCAGACGCGCAGCAAAACCCAGCTGTTCATCCTTCCACACAATAAAGAAAGTGGTTGGTAGATAAATGGGTACCCTAGGTGGCCTAGTGGTTAAGACGCTGGGCTGCTGATGGGGCGTGGTTCGGATTCCACGTTAAACTGTAGGTCTAAGGTGGAGTGAAAAGCTTGACCTTCGTCAGAATGAACAATTCGGGCGGAAGCTAACCAAAGGTATATATGTAAAATGATCGAAAAACTGGTACCAAACGTCAAACTCAATTACCATTCAAACAACACTGGAAAATAGGAAAGGCAGGATGTGTGTGTAGTGTTCCCAAATTAAAGGCCCGACATGGGACCTCTTCAACAGTGAAGGAAAATAGGTTGGTTGTCAGGGGGCCAAGACTTTTTTAACCAGCTTCCAAAGGACCTCAGAAACGTTACAGTGGTCAAAGTTGAAGTCTTCAAGAGAAGACTAGATGCCCGACTCAGGACGGTACCAGATGAGCCGGGTGTACCTGGCTATGTACGGTGGAGAACGCAAGAAAGCAACTCGCTCCTCCACCAAGCCAGACCTAGAGGCGGGGCCACCAGCTTGACCTTCGTGTGAAGAGAGACCATCGCACGGAACAGCAACAAGGTGTATATATATGCGGTCCCTGACCTACGACGGTCCAAGTTACGTCGATCCACAATTACGACGTATTATAATCACTATCAGTTCCGCATTTACGACATTATGACATGACGCCAAGTTTTCGCACGCTTTTGGCGCGTACGACCCCACATCGCAGCGATGCGGGAACCTGTCAGTTCCTCACGTAACCTCTCCTGCTCTTCACCTTATCAGACCCTCTAGGCCAAAGAGGATCACAAATGAAGGTAATTTTTTTTTTATTTATGTACATTACCGCGTGACAATAAAACCAACACTAATAGACTCCGTCTATTAGTGTGGGTTATATTGTCACACTTCGACCTCCACGTAAAAGTGAAGTTTTGCATTTATGTTGTTGTGACGGTAAATTTGCATGCCGAAATTTAAGAGAATAGGAGCAGAAATTTTAGTTTTAAGATTTTGTTGTTTAAATCTCTAAAGCAAGGTGGTTTGGGTTATGGTTATTGAAGAATATCAATAGGTTTCTTGTCACAAGGTTAAAAAAAAATATATATAAATAAAATAAATAAATAGATAAATAAAAATGTTTCAGATCGTTTAACGTTCGATTTTTATTTTTGTGTTCTCACGAGAATGGTATAACCCAGAACAGCTTTGTGGCAGAGGTCTATGGTAGGGTCGAGCAGCGGCCCTGGACTCAAAAAGAAGGGAAAACAAGCTGGCCGGGTTCAGATGTAAAATAGTTTGGTTTCTCTTCGCTTCGGGGTTAAACTTTTGTGAGATAAACTTCGAATCCACTTGTTAAATTGGACCATGACGGTGGTCATAAATTTGGGAAACCAAGTGGCTTCGAAGAAAAGAACTTTATTTTAAGGTAATTTTAGGAAAAGTAGTAGTTTTATCTTTGGAAGGGAATGTCAATGTCCGATCAAAGGACAATGATTCGTGGAACAACCAGTAAGGGAAAAGTAAAGCTCCTTCTTTCCTTATGTATGGATGAAAGCTTTCGTAGGAACGACCTTATGTAATGAAAATGTTTTTGATAAGTAATTCAGAATATTGGAAGGCGGAGTCCTTGGAATTTTAAGGTGTAGTTTAGATTTTTAAGTCAGTTGTAGCTTCGTCCTTCGAAAGTTAAAAGTGGCTTGTAAGAATAACTTCTTAAAATCTGTGGTGTGATTGAAAATTTCTAAGTTGAGCTAAAACTGTTTCACGTTGTACTTAAAAATTTGAATTGCCTTTGTTTACGCGAACTTGTGTGTAAGAGTGTTATTGTTAGCGACCGGGAAAAAAGAACTTTGTGGAATTTCTTTTAATTTAATTTTCTCATTAAATGTTAAACTTTAAGTTTGCGACATATTAGGCTTCCTCAGGGAAGAGTCAATATCTTGTGTTGAAGTGAGTCCTGTGGAAACCCGTGAAGTTAGTGCATGACCATTCAGTTATTGTGAGAGGAAATCTAGTTTATTTGACGGACTTTTTTCCTGGACTCTGCGGAACTCGCGCAGAACTGTTGAGAGTAACTTTCCCAAAATTTTTGTAAGTAAACCATTTTTCCAACTTCTTAGATTACGAAATTTGAATTTAGTGCTGTTTTTTAAAGTTACACGCAATTAAAAAAAACCTCTGTATAAATTTTTTTGAGACTTAAATACTTGCAAACATTTTCTTTAAATGAATAATTTCATTTTTTTTAAACAAAATTTGTAATCGTACATCAGCCTATTTCTTTGAATTTATGTACAAATTGGAGTGAAATTGAATAAACTTTGTAAGAGGGAGTGTGTCGTTTTTATGCTACCTTGCAATAGGCCTTTCTTGTAAGCTGAGGGTAAATTAACATTGAAAGTGGGAAATCCAAAGTGGGCTTCAAGTAAGCCGAGAGAAATTACGCGTATAAAATTAAAGGGCCATCCGAGTGGATAGGCAGAGTCATCCTGAAATAAACGAACACGCGCGTAAGAAATAAGTGAAATTGGAAAAAGGTGCGCACCACATAAATTAAAGGGTTGCGCACGACAATGTACATTACTCATTTTTTCTTTATTTTCAGATTATTTTATTTAAATAGAGAACTGTACACGTATTTTATGATTTACTTTATATTTTTTTGATGCTCTATTGGTAAAAAAAAATTTATCGGTCCCTTGGCCAGGGGTCTCAGGAACGTAACCCACCATCATAGTATTGTTTCTGTGTGAAAATAGGTTCCCAACTTACGACGATTCGACCTACTACACCCTTTCCAGGTACCTAACCTGTCATAAGTCTGGGGACTATCTATCTATCTATATATTATATATTTTCGCCTGTCTGTTTGTTTGTCCTTTATGCAAGCGCAAACCGTTTGACCTAGAGCTACCAAATTTGGCACGGGAACCTCTTATGGGATGAAGAATGTCAACACAGAGTCGGTCAGCCTGTCTGTTTGTATTACGGGCGGTAATGTGAAGCTCAAGATTTTCATGACTGTATTCTTTTCTATAGTTTTATTGACCAATTGAACCGACAGTAATTGGGAGTTCAATTATTTGGTCAGGGGGGTTTTGTGGGATATCTGATCAGATTCAGAAATCTTGACACAATGTGAAGCTCAAAATTTTCACGGCTGCGTTCTTTTCTGTAGTTTAGCCTGTCTGTTTGTCTGTGAAATTTATCCCGGGCAATAATGGGGGTAATGGGGGAGGGGTTGATTTCACATATAATTATTCTTTAGGACGACTTCAAACCATTTGACCTAGAGCTACCAAATTTGGCAAGGGAACCTCTTATGGGATGAAGAATGTCAACACAGAGTCGGTCAGCCTGTCTGTTTGTGCGAATAGTTACAGGAAGTTAATGTGGCAATGTTTTTTTGCAGTTTTTGAAAATCCCAACAACTTTTACCATACCACCAAAGAAACGGGCGTTTGGGCAGATCTACATCAGCAGCCAGAAAAAACAGCCAGAGCAAGAGAAAACCTCCAAGAAAGACAATCACGTCTTGAAGCTGTCCGAGAAAGTGTAGCAGCTACCAGAGCAAGAGAAAACCTCCAAGAAAGACAATCACGTCTTGAAGCTGTCCGAGAAAGGGTAGCAGCTACCAGAGCAAGAGAAACACCGCAAGAAAGACAATCACGTCTTGAAGCTGTCCGAGAAAGTGTAGCAGCTACCAGAGCAAGAGAAACACCCCAAGAAAGACAATCACGTCTGCAAGAGAAACACCTCAGCTAGTATATATATATATATGTCGTAACATCGCTTCCCGTTGATCAGCGAAGTTAAGCGATATTGGGTCGGATAGTAGTTGGATGGGAGACCGTTCGCTGCGTCCAGACTATGCAGCGACCCGTGGTTCGGATCCCACGTAAGGCTGCATGTCCCGTCCGTCATATGACCTTAGATGTTGCGAAGGAGGTGAAACAACCCAATCATTATTATTATTAGCCACGTCCCATCACCACTTCCCGTCAGAGCATCGAGGGTAAGCGACAGTGGGTCTCTTCTGTATAGTTGAGCGAGTATAGCCGTCCTCGGCGTCCAGATGATGTAGTCATCTTTCAGATAGTTCGAATCCCACGTAAGCCTTTTAATTAACACAAATCCCCTTAAATATGCTTGTGTAGAATCACGAACATGCATGAATGTAAACCATTTTGCCAATTCAAATAACAAAAACACTTAAAATTAAACATGTAGTTATTCATAGTTCTATCTATTTTCTTCATAATATAATTCTGAAAGCCAGAATGCGTAGTTCAGTGGGGTAACACCATTTCCCTAGAAGCGAATTGAAGATAATGAGACCGAGGGTTCGAATACCGATTAGGGTTCCTTTCCCGGGATCCCGGCTGTTTTTATCGGATTTGAAAATCCCCGAAATTGGACAAATATCCCGGGAAATCCGGGAATTTTAAAATTACTTAATTTTTAGCCAAATTATGTTAAACCTGCTGCTAAATTATGCTAAATCGCCTAAAATTATGCTAAACCCGTTTCCATTTTATGCTAAAAATATGCTAAATAATTATTTTCATTTTATGGGCTATTTTTAGGGAAGAAAATACATAAAAATGCTCATTTCCTTCATTTTAGTCAGTTTAGCTACTTTTATAATAAACTCTGAATCAAAAAAGAAGAAAAAAATGGGTTTAAAAAATTGTGGAGAAAGATATAATTTTCAGTATTCTTTCTACGTCAAAAATAAAAAGGCATACTAATGTCACTCACTAAATCATCATAATACATGAAACCATTCTTATTTCCTGAGTACGCATGATAAATAAATAATAAATAGCTACCACTGATTGGTAAACTCAATTCAAGTATTACAATGCAAAAGTGATCATCTAGGCATAAGTAATTGGTTATCCCAATTCTAAAAGGATATTTTATCACTGAACAATAAAAAAAATTACCGTTCTCTTAAATATACAACCATTTCCTGGATTTCCCGGAATCCCGGGAATTGGCTTCATTTTTCCGGGAATTCCCGGGATGAAGAAATCTGCGTATAAGGAGAAACCCTAATACCGACGGTGCTGGTTAATAATAGTCCATGCAAGAGTAAGTGCAATGAGCAGCATTATTGTGGTCTGAGCGACGTGCCATTTTGTCGCACCCCTCCATCCCCCAACTTCACTGATTATATTTTATTATCGTTGTAGACCATCAAATATGTCTCTATATTTTATTTATAAATAAAGTGTATAGAAATGCGGGAAAGAAAACGTTAAATAATTAAAATTTTGTAATTGTAACTGAAATCCATTAAAAATTACTCCAAGTTAATTACTTCGAAAATTCTCTCCCATTATTTTATTGAAATCGACTTGAAAATGTTGAAATCATCGTTTTTAATCTCCGAAATGAAAATTAAATTTTAATTTTACAAAAAAGTATAGAAAATGTGTGATTTTGATCTTTCAAAATGTGAAAATGTGCCAAGATTTTAAAGTAAATCTTATAAGCAGTGTATGGATTTAGTCTCCGCGATCCGCGTAAAATCCACTGTAGATCCAAATCTGGAAAAAGAGTTCGACTATAGCTATTAGTGGTGACCCCTGCCTCGTATGAAATTTATTTGTATTTACCGTCTTCGATTAAATGACCTTAATTTTCTTTCTAGCTGCAGTTATTATAATTATGGGTATTATTAATAGACCGAAATATATAGGTTAATTTTTAAAATTTACGATAATGTAAATAATAATTATTTTAGGTTCGGAGATTCCGACTAATATTAAATTTTCTTCGAAAACACGTTGATTAACTGATGGACTAATTAATTTTTATTAAAGGAAATACATACTAAACCTACCATTTTGTAATATACAGGGGGTCCATAAATTATCTTTACAAATTCGACCGAAATTTAATTTGTAAAGATAATTTAAGGACACCCTATAATATTCTCTATAATCTTCACCAACGGCAAACACTATTTAAGAACTATTATGCGTTTGCGTCTAATTATACACATCAACTGAACCATTTCATAGCAATCGTTGCTATGAAATTTCGTAGCAAAATGCGAGATAGTAAGTCTAGGAGTCTTCCTTCAACTTTTTCCATAGAATTCTACTGGGAGGAATTCATGGGTACTTAGTGCCCCCAAAAGGTAATATATTTACGTGAAATGTACATATGTTATCGTATTTTATAATCCTGATGTTATAATGTTACATAAATATTAGTGTAAATAAGGAAAAGGTATTAAAGTGGGGAAGTAGGGAGTAGCGGGACTCGAACTCGCGTTGAGTAGTTTTGAAGTTAACAGTCTTAGGTTATGTAGGTTATAAAAGTTATTTGCTTTCAATTAAACGGTATATACTGTATATCTTTACGATCTTCTGATTACTTTGGTTCCTGCTTATCAACCAACTACTGTATAACAATTAGTAGTTTGTTTTGTGCCAATAAATAACTTAAAGATGATAAGCCACATCATAAGATTAACTAAAATTAGATATTTTAGTCCAAAATAATACATCTGTACAGTGATTAACTATGTTTATTTTATTTGTATGTGGTCTTCACATGGGATTTGGGTTATACTGTAAGGCCTCCATCATTCCATCTAAGTTTGGTTTACCGCCCTGGGTTGAGGTCGATTTGGCTGTAGGGTCAGGTCATCCCACATTGCTTTAAAACTGTGGATAGGATCATTCTGATCTTTGACGAGTTAAGTCCTAAAAAAAACTCAAGAATGTTTCACACACACTGGAGACATTAATTTATCAGCTTTGTAACAGTCAAAGGATCTTTACGTTCTTGTCTCCGATTCATTTGTCTTGGTGCGAGTGCTCCAAATCTAGTTTCTTTTTACTGTACTCAAGTATGTATAGGGGCAATTTTTTATTGTACTTATTTGTTTATTCATTACACTAGGCAACAAATTTCAACTTTTTTTTTGTTACAGACACGTGAACTACTGATTCCTACTAAAGCGCTGATGCTGATTTCAGATCTGATATCAAAATTTCTCTATCACGTCCAGATTTTGTGTAACCGAAAACCCCTATTTTTCATTTTTTTTCTCACCCGCTTCTATTACGAAAGCCGTCTAAGCTACTTTTCCGTGCCACGTTTTATGTTAAGCATACTTAAATAATTAGTGAACAGGGATGTCTTTCTTCCTTTATTCTGGCTTAAGACAGACAGCGGAATTCCGCTGGCGGAGTTACCACCCCTGCGCCCAACCATCCACCCAAAGCGCGTTAGTATTTTGTTGTTACTACTGAAAGGCAAATTCCTGTTCTTAAGTGAAACTTTGGTGTGTCCTCTTCCTTTGTCGCTTGTAGGATGACGAGCTCTCCTTCTGCAGGAACCAACAATAATCTCCCATCATATTTGGGTTGAAATTACCTTGGTATCTGTTTTCCATAACTGAGATCTGTTGGTGGAAGCGCTCACCATGCTCGTCACTTACAGCCCCAAGGTTGGCCGGGAAGAAGTCAAGATGAGAATGTAAAAAATGAATTTTCAAAGACATTCTGCATCCCATTATTTCATAAGATTTAAGCATGTTTTCTACGAGTTTACGGTGGTTTTCAGCTTTGTGGTTTCCAAGAAAATTTTTGACAACTTCAACGAAAGATGTCCATGCTCCTAGTTCATTCTCATTTAGGTTAGATGGAAACGATGAGTCGTGGATGACACTGCAGATCTGTGGTCCAGTGAAAACTCCAGCTTCTAGCTTAGCATGTGTCAATATTCCTTTGAATTTATCCTTTAAATATTGGAAACCACTACCTTGATGATCCATACCCTTCACGAAATTTTTCATAAGGCCAAGTTTAATGTGAAGTGGTGGAAGATGTACTTTCTGAGGGTCAATAAGTGCTGGGTGTTTCACATTGTATTTACCAACAACATGTTCAGTTCTAGATGGCCAATCATGTTTTTTGTAGTGGTTCTTGTCATCTCTGCTGTTCCATAGACACAAAAAGCACATATGCTTTGTGTAGCCCAACTGTAACCCAAGAAGTAATGATACAACTTTAAGGTCGCCACAAATATTCCATGTGTGGTCCTTATATTTGATGAGTCTTAGCAGCAGTTTCATCGATTCATAAGTCTCATTAAGGCCAGTGGCATGTGCTACAGGTATTGAAGGTTTTTCATTGCCGTTGTGCAGTAATACAGCTTTAAGGCTAGCTTTACTAGAGTCAATGAACAGTCTCCATTCTTTTGGATCATAGCGACAGCCAATCCCTTGCATCAGACCACTGATATCGTGGCAGAAACAAACGTTTTCTTCCTGTAAGTAAAATGATGAAAACTGCAAATGGCGATGGCGGAAATGGGAAACTTTGGTGTTTGGTTGGAGAAGATTAAATTCTTGAAGTCTTGAACCAAGCAACTCTGCCTTTTCTTTTGGTAATTCCAAATCGCGCACTAAGTCATTTAACTCCGCTTGACTTAACAAATGTGGGGAAATATTTGCATCTGGAACATATATGCCATCTTTCCCTGTTTCTATATCACTAGCAGAATCTTCAGATGAACTGCTGTCTGTTGTCGTTGCTGGTGGAACTGGTGGTGGATTTGTTTCATCATGTGGTACTGGTTTCATTGCTGATTCGCAGTTTGGGTACGTGATCTTTGATTTGTTTTTCTTTGTGAAACCAGCAATCTTTGTCAAACAAAAATAACAATCATTGAAGTGATTTTTCGGCTCACGCCAAACCATGGGGACTGAGAACGGCATAGCTTTTCTTTTACCATTCATCCAAGCTATTAACATTGCATTGCACTGTGCACAGCAAATATGTGGTGCCCAGTCCCTCTGTTGGTCTCCTAACTTACAGTCAAAATAACACTTGTAGGCAAGTTTAATCTTTGTTGTTATGTTTCTACGTTGTGGCTTAGGTGTATATTGTCCACAGACAAAGCAGAAGTTGTCTGGGTGATTTACACAAGCACGTCTATTTGAAGCCATTTTGAATTACCATACAATATCTGAAAAAACGTAGAAAGTAATTATTACGATGTGCAAAATAAAAAGAAATACACACCGTAGTACAAAACAAATGCTATAAAAACAACTCGGGATAAATTTTATTTATCAAAATTGTTCGAATTTGTATATAGTTGGCAAAAAAAATTGCTTTAACCTTGAAAAGCAAGTTTCATATTACTGGCATTAAGCCGATTAAAACCAAAATCTGGACGTGGTAGAAAATTTTACTAAATGTGATTTGCATTTTACACAAAATCTAGACGTGATAGAAAAAATCTAATTATAGATTTGAAATCAGCATACCGAAATTAGCTAGGAGCACCTATTTGGTCTTCTGTAACAAAATCTTTGTTGCCTAGTGTTATACAAGGTTAGTTCGGGATATGAAAGTAAGGTTTTTTAATAGACAATCAGGTCCCTATGCATTTGTAAAGGATCTTTACGTTCTTGTCTCCGATTCATTTGTCTTGGTGCGAGTGCTCCAAATCTAGTTTCTTTTTACTGTACTCAAGTATGTATAGGGGCAATTTTTTATTGTACTTATTTGTTTATTCATTATACAAGGTTAGTTCGGGATATGAAAGTAAGGTTTTTTACGTAGGTACTTAAACAGAAAAAATTATATAGCTAGTTGATCCCCCTCGTAAATTTTTTTTACAGTGGGTAGTACTGTACATTTTTTAAAACAGTTAGGAAATTTTTGTGTAAGGTATTTTCACATATACATTTCAAATTTATTTTTATAATTTTAAAAGTATTTAATTTGAAATAAATTTAATTTCTAATTTTTTTTTTACTTAACCACTAACATTTTAATTGTCATGCTCAGAACCCAAGTAGGCCTATTTTGTCGAGAGGGTTATCTTTTATAGCGAAAATAGAAAAAAAATTATGTTCTGATCTAAATAATTTTTAATTACATAATTTTTTGCAATTTTAACGAGAGATTGTGCGTATGATTTTAATTGTCGCTACTCTTTGGAAAGAATATCCCTACTTCGATAAAACTGCTTTCATTCATTTTGATGGTGAAAAATTGCAAAAACATTTGATTACATTATACGTTTTCAGTCAGAGAACAAAGCATGACCTACGAATTAAGTTTAAGTTCTATGAATAATTATTCCCTTCACTGAGGAAGTAGCTAAAATATACTCGTAGTTACAAACAAAAATATTTTCGTAGTGAAATGTTGGTTATTTATTAACTAAAAAGTAATAAAACAACTACTGTTTCAATGGCTAATTTACTGCAATATTTGTGAATGAAAACTATAGCTATACTTCTTTATATTCACTGTAGCGAATAAAATTTTATTTTCATAAAACTTATTAAAAGATATTTTTTAAAAATGGTACTTGTAGGTTATCTCCCCCTCCACGCTTGATTTGTCATCGTGGCAAATAGCATGAAGTCGCAATAAATTCATTCTGGCTGAAAAAGCAATAATTAAATTGTGTAAAGGAGTGGTAATATCGGTTAATATTCGTCTTTTAACCCGCTCACGCGCGGTTAAAACAGTACAATATATTGAATTGCCATTCAAAACTGACTAAGAAAATATATATCTTATGTTGTGCAAATTTGTTCAAATGTACTTTTTTTTAATAAAATATATTTCCTGTTTTGGCTATAATGTACTTTTTTTCATAAAATATTTTTCCTGATTGGGCTATTTTTTTCGCTACTCTGCGACTTAATTAGTTGGTTAGGTTTTGTTCTGGCTATTTTTGTTTTCTAATTGGATTCAGTTTAGTGGTGTTTGTGATAGAATTATGACGTGCTATTCGTGTGATTTTGACTTTGAGAACTTGATTCGTCATGTGCCCTAGATGAAGACAAAGGATTGGATGGTTTTATCAATTGCGGCGTTATTCTCTCATCCTTAACTTGCCCGAAATGTGACAGTGAGTGCCTAATACGAAAAGATCAGAAGATATTTAGGTGAAATAGCCAATATTAACCAGTTAGGTTAATTGAATGCCCGGTTAGGTCAACTGTACACCCTTCATGATTGGTTAGGTTAAGTCGCGATATTTTCGTTAGTTTAAATGAAAATGATGGGAGCAAACTTTTCTGGTTAATTTTGAGGTGTTTTGTACGAAACTGCCATCCGTTTCCTATGCAAATGCGTAGTTTTCGAGATGACGATATCTCGAAAACTATGCATTTGCACAGGAAACGGATGGCAGATTCGTGCAAAACACCTCAAAATTGACCAGAAAAGTTTCTCATCATAAAAACAGACGGTGTAAAAACGAATAATTACCGTAATATCTACTGAAATAGATACTATTAAATATATAATTTGGCTCTTGTAATAATTAATTATTGATACGATTTATTTTTTAAACTAATTTATGGCCGGATTCTGAAGGATTGCCATTATAAAGTTAAGGATCACCTGAAGATCAGGGCCCCCAGCCTTTTTTAGTTAGCTTTATAAGGCTAATTAACGAAAATATCACGACCTAACCTAACCAATCGTCAAGGGCGTACAGTTGACCTAACGATTGGTTAGGTTAGGTCGTGATATTTTTGTTAGTTAGCGTTATAAGGCTAACTAAAAAAGGCTGGGGACCCTGATCTTCAGGTGATCCAAAGTTAATGTAAGTTGTATAACAAATGAACAACCAATGCGCATCAAACATTCTAGAACGAAATGCTCGTTTGATTGTTCCGCGTGCGTGCTATTTGCCACGATGACAAATCAAGCGGGGGGGGGGGGGAGATAAGCTACAAGTACCTTAAAAATTAATGGAGAACGTCGCTGTTCAAATGATTTTGAAATGGAAAAAGAAATGAGGATGGTAAAAATTTTGTCCCTGTGATGAAAATAAAAATGAACAATAAATACAGTATACTTTTCTAGTTGTATGAGCAACCAGAGAGCAGAATATAGCAAAGCACTGTCCTTAAAACAAATCAAATACTCTATGAATTATCACAATTTTTATATAGTTATTTGGAGAATTTTAACAAAAAAAAGCGAGAGTACCTATCAGAGACACCATTATCCATTTTTTATTTTTAGTTCGATAAAAAAGGAATTTTGATATGTTCTATATGCGTAGTTTTACACGAGGAACTCGCTGAAAAGTAGGCCTAACTGTATGCTTTTGAGTAAGTGGATAGTAAATGAATGTTTTTGTCATTATCCAAAGGGAATGTATACTTTTATAATTTATATGTTCATCTATTTCTTACTCATATACTGTACAGTCGGGTTTTAGCCCTTAATTAATCTATGATTACTGAATTCGAAATATATATATATATAATAGGCAACCTTCTAGCTGTATACCATCAAGGACAAAAACTTGGTATACAATGAACCATACAAATGCAAGAGTTTAGTGTTGCCTATTCCAACTTTTGTTTTTACTGATACATCAGTATTTTTAATTTACAATGAAACTGTAATTACAGCTACCTATTGATTTCCTTATAACAGTAACAATATGCGTATTACTGTAAGAGAGAAAAATAGATATCGAACAAAATAAATACAAATTATGGCTAGGAGGCCATCAAAATGTGTTCACCAACTGAAACTAACTGAATACATACACTACAATCACAATATTGTAATACAGCTTTCGCAAAACACACTACACCAGTGATGCACAAACCCTGGCCCGCCGGCCAAATGTGTTCCCCACGGGTCTTTTCAATTCAATGAAAAAGTTAGAATATAAAAGTGACCCAATTTATGACTTAGATGGAAAGTAAGTAGGCTAATACATTTAGTTATTTTCTTCGCTTGGCCCTCACATCAAAAACGTTTGTGCACCACTGCACTACACAGCCTGATCCCTAAATTTATACTGTACTTGGGAATGAAAACATTGTTTGTAACAAATCTGTTTGAAGTGCTCGAAAGTTCATCTTCAGTTTTCAGTCAATTTGCAGTGACTACAAATTATAAAAGCTTTACAAATATGCAATAATTAGAATGATACTTTATGACCACTAAGGCCACACGCGGATGAGAGTAGATACGTGGTCTCGTGACCACATCCACATACTCGCATAAAACTGCAGTGAGTGGGGTAGTGGGGTTGTTTACTTTTGTGTGTGGGGGTAATGGAGGAGTCGGGGTGGGGGTAATGGTGTTTTTTTAAATTTTGTAGCTTAGCCACTTCTTCCTATGAGGGCCTCATATAATATAATTTTAAATCTACAACTTGTGACATACTGCTACATATACTGTGACATATATTGCTACCTGCCCGGAGGGCGATAACGAGCTACCGCTTGTAAGTACTATTTTTTTTACATTAAATTAATTTTGAGGTTGAGTATTAGGCCTATGTTAATTATTTGAGTTCTAAAATTCCCATCCACCCTTATAACTTTACAGTTTATAAAGGATCAATCAGCCGCGAATGACTTCATTTCACCGCATAAGAGAAGGTCCTCCGCAAGTTCTTTTGCGGTGGGGTTGAAACTCAAGGATCTGCTGCAAACTTAGGTATCAGGTGCGTGAAGCAAACTAGTTCCCCCAGAACTTGTTCCTTAATCTACAATTCACCATTTTGTAAAATAATAAAAAGAAAACCTAAGTTAATACAACCAGTACCATTATTCATTTCCGACACCAAGAATCGAGAATAAATCAATTATGTTTATCTGAGTATCGTCGTGTACAGTTATGAACAACAAACTGTGAATAGGAAAACATGATGAACTAACTTCATTTCCATATACAGTATTGGAATGCCTGATGAGTGGCAGGGCTGCTTCTAATATTTCAGAGGCCTGGGGCACAATGCAAAGATGGAGACTCCCCCTCCCCGAATTCAAAACAAGCATAAACAATTACGCGATACGAATCTTACATCAAGAATATAATCCAAAAAATCTGTCCGACTTTCTTAAAGGCAAAATCAGTTATACTGTAATTTGTTCAAAGGAAATTTTCTTTTGTGTATCATGTTCGATTTACATCGGCGACAGAGTTCAACTTTCCTTACAACATGCTCGTCGCTCGATCTTATATTTAAATATTTAAATATTTAAGTCATATGGTATTGAATTATTAAGACTGTCGAACTATTTTCCTCTGTAGTTCAAATCAACCGTCACTGAAAATATAGACTTCACAAAATTAGGCCCTCATTTAATCAACAAGGGCTTCATTATGAGACCCATGCTGAACGCAAGGCCGGGCAAATTCCCTTCTTGTTCCCCCTCCTAAAAGCAACTCTGATCAATGTTGACAGACTCACCCCTCTCTTGACATTATAACCAAAAGGTGAAAAGGCATAAACGTGGCCAGTAAAGATTTTAATCAACAAAAACTTTTAGGATCGTCGGGGAAAGAACATATTTTTTAGTTTCTATTATCATATCAAATTCTGTGTTCTGTATTTTATATTTAGTGCCGAGATGGAATTCAATTTTCAAATTTACTAGGCTATTATTGACTGTTAGCAAACAGGTCCAGCAGTGATTTGAGAAAATAAGGATCAATCCCAGAATAGGCACCTGAAATCATTTTTAGGTGCTTAATCTGGGATTGAGGAGAAAAAAATATAAACAGTTTTTAGAGAGATAATTTCATTGTTTTTATCAATATTTGAAAAAATCAACTCTAACCTAACCTAACCTATATCTATACCAATTTATGTGGCAAGATAGATTTGCTTCAGATGGATTCAGAAACATTCGGGCTCATATTGCAGGAATTTATAATATCTAAAATTTTTCTTTATTCATTAAACCACTTTAAACCTTTTATAACTTTGCCTTTATTACATTTGTAATAAACTTTGTATAAACAATAAATTTTGTAATCATCAGGTTTTTTTTATTTAATTCCTTGCAAGGTGCCTATTCTGGGATTGAGGTTGAACGCAGGTGCTTCATCTGGGATTGAGGTACATCAGGTGCCTATTCTGGGATTGACCCGAAAATAATAGTGATGTACCGATTCCAAATTTTGGCCGATGCCAATTCTTTGCCTAGATTTTAACAAATCAATTCCCCTCATAAATTTTACATATCTACTGTGAAAACTTCCAATTTTCATATTTTTACATTTCAAATTTGTTTAAATGCTTTCTCTTAGCTCACTTCACAATATACAGTACAGTACCAGAATTTGTTCCTCATATACCGCAGCTAAAGTGATGTTAAATAGTTTTATTACTCAGTAAAGTGAGAAAATAATTTTATTTTAGTTTCATAAATTGAATCTCAATATTTAAAGTAGGTAATTAGTTTTCCTTATGTTGAAGGTATTTTCTTTCTTGGTTTTTTGGGGATGTTTAGTTTGAACATGCTTTGAAATGAGTATAAATTATCATAAATAGCAGTTTTTTTTTTTGTATGTTCACGTTTCTATAAATATAGCTTTTGTTTTGTATTGAAAATTTTTACATTTCAAAGGATCGGTAAGAGAATCGGCTAAATTTGGCCGATGCTAATACCGAATAATAGGTACACCACTAGAAAACAGTTAAATAATAAACATAACACTGACTGAATGAAATACAATAATATTTTATGACTATAAATTTTAATGACTAACTAGGATGGGAACTTTCTGTTGAGTCTGTAGCTACTTAAGTCTTTAACGTTGAACTTAGTGTTCACTTTAATGTTAAATATTCTACTAAGGGTACCTATAATTTTTAAGACATTAAGGCATTTTTAATAAGTATTTATCATTCTCATTTTCACTACAAAAACATGAATTTTTAATGGAAAAATGTGAACTATTGGAAAATCCCAGGTGGTTTCCAAAACACGGGGCGATGCGTGGTGCAGGGCAGGTAATATTTTTATATCATTCCAGAATCCAAACGCAGTTCGGAGACAGAGTCCATAATTACTAACCAAACCTGAGGTGCGAAGCCGCTACCCATTGACAGGTCAGAGACCAACCAGCCTGAGCAGATCGGATCGAGTTAACTTAGCACGATTCCGATGTGGACATCGCCCCAACTTAGACATATAAACACTGTAAAACACAGACTAGACAACTCCATAGACGACACCTGCCACCTGTGCCACCACAAACAATTGAACACATTATGACAGACTGTACCGCTCTAGCACAACATAGAACACAACACAATATCACTAGTACGCTGAACCTCTGGTCTACTCCGGAGAGAGCGATCGGTTACCTGCATGCCGCCGGCTTGCTCAATCAGGGTGGGCTGATCGTCTAACCAACAACAACTAACCGAACCCTACCTATCTAACTTAACATAACCAATATAATCTAGCCTAACTCTGCCTAATTCAGTGTTCCCAAAATGGAATATTAGCCGATTAAGCTCGATTAGGTAGGTCAGGTTAGGTTAGTTTAGGTTAGTTTAGGTTAAGCTAGGTTTGGTTCAGCTAGTAATTATGGACTCATCTTCAAACTGCATCTGGATTCTGGAACTGCCGAAATGTTACTCACACCGCGCCCTGCAGCGCCCTACGTTTTAGTATGGCCCAAAATCCCATTCTAGCAATATCCTATTTTGGCATCCCAAATTATTCAACCAACCAAAAATAAATTGCACAGTCTGCACTCCAACACTTTCAAATTACTTGTTTATGTTAATTAGTTAATTGACTGCCTGGTTAGGTCAACTGTAAACCCTTGACGATTGTTTAGGTTGTCTTGATATTTTCGTTTAAACTAACGAAAATATCAAAACTTAACCTAACCAATCGTCAAAGGCGTACAGTTGGCCTAACTGGTTGGTTGAATAATTTGGGAAACCAAAATAGGATATCGCCCTCATTCTCAGTTCTGTATGCAGTCAGGTCTGGCACAATGTGTGTCAAATTTTCAATCTGCTTTCCCATGCTCAATTGATTTTAAAAAGACTCATATACATCTTTTTGATTATGTATTTTTGTTCAAAACATGAACAAATTGTGCTCTCTGCCAGTATGAAACATTTGGCAAAAATCCACTGAATGGTGGAGGTAGTAATAATTAAAGTGTTTTTTCATTAAATGTATAATGATGAATTGAAGATTAAGGAGCAAATTATGAGGAGACTAGTTTGCTTTGAGCATGCTGGACCCTTCAGCTTAACCCTCACCTTAAAAGAAGTTTTGGAGAATCTTCCGTTATGCTGTGAAAATGGACATTTATAGTAGATTGGTCCTTTAGAAACTAAGTTTCCAGTGTAGGCAGAATGCAGGGCTGTGAACCAGTACCAGTATCAGTACCAAATACCATTAACTACAACTTAGATTTTGGTACCAGTACCACTCATTTAAAGTTTCAAATACCAGTAGCTACCAGTATCAGTAACTCTTAAAAGCAGCTGGTATACTGAGGCCCTCTCAGAGGTCCAGAGAGGCCCAGGCCACTTCCAGTTTTTGAGGCCCATAGCTAAACCCAATTATTACTTTCACTGCAAAACATTATATTCAAACCTGAAAGTCTCTAAATTTGAGGCCCCCCTTAAGCTTGAGGCCCAGTCCAAATGGCCCTCCTAGCCCCCCATCTGATAGGCCCTGGGTATACCACATAATCTGGTGGTATTTTTTTTGTATTTTCATTTAAAACACCACCCACATCCTGCTCCTTTTCAAGTAACCTTCCTCAAGTTCCTTGATGCTCTAGGCCCTATAAGAACTATTCTATCTTTATTTTTATTACTGAATTTATAAAACCTGAAGCCAAACGACCAAATCCTTTAGTAGAAACCCCTCAAATAGTTTCTCTCCTTCCTCCAACCCAAGTCAGTGTGGAGAGGCTCTTTTCATCTATGTACTTCATTCTCAATGATTTGAGGTCATCTCTGTCAGAAACCTCCTTAAATAACATTTTCTTTTTGAAGTCTAATGGACTTAACTGAAGTAGACAATGTTTTTTTCTAATTTCAGTTAAATGATTTAGCCTTTTTTTTTTTTTTTTTTTTTTTACAAGTGATGAAGAGGGGTTAGAAATTTTATTTAGTTATTATATCCATACATAAGAAATAGCTACTATTTCATTTTGGCAATATTAAAGATAGATTCTACAGTGATCAGGTGGTTAAAAATTTTCTTTAGTTATGCATATATAACTAAAAATAGTATGTCATTTTTGTAATATTAAAAGTAGATTCTAGATGTATAAAGTGTTTATAGGCCCTATAACCATTAGCCAATACTACAACTAGTACCAGTACCCGCACCACTTTGGAAAGGTGGTAATATCAGTACCACTTAGTCACAATACCAGTACCAGTATCATTTATATTGCTGGTACCCAGCCCTGGGCAGAAGTGATGAGCACACAATCTATAAAGAGGAGTGAAGTGACTCCAATTATCAATGAAGAGACTTCAAATTCTATAGGTTTGAAACTTAACATTTTAGCTTAAAAGGTTATGCACCAGATCTGGTAAATTTCTATCAAACTTTTCGATTTTGGCTCTCTGGAGCACCTAAGCTATTAATGGGTGGAGGTAGATGGGGTAGGCTACCCTTGTGATACTTTTCCGATTGAAAAATGGTTAATATTCCGCAGAACACATCACCTAAACTTTAGAAAAACAACAATATATTCAGAATCTTTGTAAAAAATAATGAAAGAAAATATGTTTCACATGCTGTGGAAATGAATATTAATAAGGAAAAAAAATAATATTTAATATGTTATCTAATCAAAATTGGCTGCTGGAAGTATTGGCAGCAAATAACTGTTTCTTTGTTTCTGTTTCTGTGACCATGAACTGTGCCGGTTGTGAAGTAGACTTTGAAAACTCAATTCGTCTTGTTGCCTTAGAGCTTAGACCATGGGTGGCGAACCTTTATACAGTCGCTTGCCGCTTTTTGTGAAATTGAGCAGCTTTCGATATACACATTTCGAAAGAAAATTATTTATCTCAAAACCTGCTCAATTGCACAAAAACCGGATAGCAGATTCTGTTAACAATACAATACATGTACAATATATTACAATATTATCTGGTATGTAAGTTCGGTGGTGTGTTTGGCGGAATATTTACCTTGAAAATTGTGTCTATGAATTTCCCATAACCACTCTGGCGCCTTAAGGCCTATATAGGGGAAGAAATGCTTCACAACTATACTCCCAAAACACTTGATTTTCAGTTTATTACCTATCCATTAGGGACTACCTCTTGTAATTGACTGTATCCCTATCAAACAACTTCCAATAATATCAAAGCCACTTATTATTATTTTAAATACCTGAATTAGTTTTTTAAGTCTATGCTTTTCAAATGAATACATAGGAGCCTAGGCCTATCTTGTTCAGCTAATCTATCCTCACGTTTCGGTTGGCCTACTCTGTTCTGGAATAATTTTGGTTCCTCTAGCCTAAGTCCCTAAACACTTTCCAATTTATCAGTGTCTTTTCTCAGTTATAGGCTGTCTAACTTAGAGACTGAATCAAGGATAGGCATACTGTAAATTACCTCAAGAGGCCTCGGCCACAGGCTAGTTCTTAATCTTCAAAGACGTCACGGTTTACCGACGTCACTACTCACTAGTCTAGGCCAGCCTAGTCTAATATGTAAAACTAATAAATGCATGAAAGAGACAAGACTTAAGTCCGAAGCCTACATGCATAACATCATACTTATTTTTTCCTGTTTTTGCCACAGAACAAAAATCAAACCACCAGTTTCAAATTATTTTTAGTCGCATTATTATTTCGGTAGCGTCTTGAAAAAGTTCTAAAGGTAAACAATGAAAATAATATATATAAAAAACTTTGTTGTCTACGTCACCTCATTAAATGTAACTTAGTTGAAGTCAATTAAATCAATTAAAAATCACTCTTACAATTAAATTGTCCCACTTTCATGAGCATAGCGAAACCGCGTCAGTCACTAAGTGGCAATTTGTCTCCCAAACCACAGTGCAGGTACACGTATGCGCAAGAATTTGACTGTGTCTAACTGTGCCAGTGTGTCGTATTAAGGAATACGATACAGAGATGGAGGTTCTCTCTGCAATTCATGCAGAATACTGGAAAATAGTTCAATAGGTTAACCAACGCACTGCTATAATAATTCTCGGCTCAGACTGTTCGGAGATTATCTCGAGCAGAATTCATCATCGTGTAACTGTCATGAAACCAATGCTAAACAGCATTAGAGCACCAGGGTTAAACTTACTTTGGAATAATTAACTAAAGACATTGGTTTCTGAAGGAAAGTAATATTTTATGACGAGAAAATATTACCGACAATCACTCCTGGATTATTATTATTATTATTATTACATCATCGGGAATCGAACCTTCGACTTTAGTGTCTTTAATTCATTTAAAGGGAAATATTGTTACCCACTGAGCAACTATCGCTGGTTTCGAGAAAAGATGGAATGAGGTTCGATGAATAAAATGTCGTAGTCGATACTCGAATGACCTATCAAGGAATCTGGTAAAAAATCAATCAGGTTTCTAACATAGCGTTCAGGCCATTGAAAGCGGCCCACAACTCTAACTACTGTATTATGATTGTTACCAACATCAGGATTCGAACCCCCGTGTTATCCGCTGAATTACAGACGCTGGCACCTAACCTAACCTACCATCTCCAGAGTATTCTTGTTAACAAACTTAATACTTTTTTAAATATTAATTTCATTCCTTCTGATAAACGTTTGGGCTTAACTGATTATTTTACACTGGTGAGGAGAATGGTGGGATAATATTATATCTAATTTTTTATTTTTACAATAGGTAGGTAGACAGATATAGATTAGATAGATGTTCTTCAATGTTAATATCCATATTTTTGCTGTTATTCAGTGTTTTCTAATACTGTACTCTATTTGGCAATTAACGATTAATTGGTTAAATTCCCCATTTATGGTATGTAATAGTAGCAGTTTTCTATCTATTTGTGTTTATATTTGTTGTGGAGGGAAATTAGATGCTAATTGAATGATATTCTATAATAAAATTCTGCAATAAAATTGGATCGTTAACTTAAATTAAATTATTAAATTTATTTGGATCGTTATAAGATTTATATCCTGCCAATGAAACGTATCATTATTATCATTATCATCATCACTATTATTCTAAGCAAATACTTTCGAGGGACTTCATTTACTGTGACCTATTAATTAATATAAGGTTTAGGTAAAAAGATTGTGATTGTGATTCTTATTTAGGATTAACTCTTTCCCTTCCTCGAGACACATGCTCGAATTATGAAATTTACCTGAAAATCTGTAGTAGAAAGAAAAGAATGTCACGAAACACCCGCAATCGGTTGTACAAGTGTAAGAAATATGTAAGTGCTTTTACAGAGAAGAAATATATTGATAAACAGAATTTCATATATATATATATAAGGGGTGGCAAGCAATGATTGCTCCCCCCTTACACAGATGAAACTAATAGAGGTACAAAAAAACTGATTGTTGCGTCTTTTAAACAATTTAATTCTACGTCTAAACAAAACCACTCAATAGTTGGTGTTGCCTCCCTGTGCTTGGCGGACGGCTTCAAGTCGGCGAGGGTAGGAGGTGAGGAGAGACTCGAAAAGGTCAGTGTCGTACTCAAGATTTCGGAGGATTGTTTCGATGTGCTGCTCCATGGTCCGGCGGCAGAATCGGGTGGCTGGTGGTTCAGCAAGCATCAGGGATTCCACTCGGTCTTTCAGGATGGCTCCTGAACGACGCAGCCCACTCGCAGCTCTTGTGGGATCACGTTAAGAATAGCGAACCCATAGGGTGTTGGGTTCCCTATTCTTGACATGAAAACTTTTGGGTTTGCTATTCTTAACATGGAGAATTTTGTAAACACCATTATTTACATAGGATAAAATTTGAATGCCCGGTTAGGTCAACTGTACGCCCTTCACGATTGGTTAGGTTTAGTCGTGATAGATTCGTTAGTTTTAACGAAAATATCACGACTAAACCTAACCAATCGTCAAGGGCGTACAGTTGACCTAACCGGGCACTCAATGAACCTAACCGGGTATTCAGTTGACCTAACAGGGCATTCAATTAACCTAACCGGGCATTCAGTTATTTTTGCTACCCTTCGTGTGCTGGTAGCAAAAATATCCCGCACATCAAGTATGGGTGTTCAGTTTAGTTGATACAACCCCATCAGTTGGCTATATGGAAATAGTGGAGCATATTTTTTTTTCGAAGTATTTTTCCCCGTTGAAACATTAGGTTTGCCATTCTTAACTTGTTGAATTTTGGGTTCGCTATTCTTAACTTGTTGAATTTTGGGTTCGCTATTCTTAACTTGTTGAATTTTGGGTTCGCTATTCTTAACTTGTTGAATTTTGGGTTCGCTATTCTTAACTTGTTGAATTTTGGGTTCGCTATTCTTAACTTGTTGAATTTTGGGTTCGCTATTCTTAACTTGTTGAATTTTGGGTTCGCTATTCTTAACTTGTTGAATTTTGGGTTCGCTATTCTTAACTTGTTGAATTTTGGGTTCGCTATTCTTAACTTGTTGAATTTTGGGTTCGCTATTCTTAACTTGTTGAATTTTGGGTTCGCTATTCTTAACTTGTTGAATTTTGGGTTCGCTATTCTTAACTTGTTGAATTTTGGGTTCGCTATTCTTAACTTGTTGAATTTTGGGTTCGCTATTCTTAACTTGTTGAATTTTGGGTTCGCTATTCTTAACTTGTTGAATTTTGGGTTCGCTATTCTTAACTTGTTGAATTTTGGGTTCGCTATTCTTAACTTGTTGAATTTTGGGTTCGCTATTCTTAACTTGTTGAATTTTGGGTTCGCTATTCTTAACTTGTTGAATTTTGGGTTCGCTATTCTTAACTTGTTGAATTTTGGGTTCGCTATTCTTAACTTGTTGAATTTTGGGTTCGCTATTCTTAACTTGTTGAATTTTGGGTCCGCTATTCTTAACTTGTTGAATTTTGGGTCCGCTATTCTTAACTTGTTGAATTTTGGGTTCGCCATTCTTAACTTGTTGAATTTTGGGTCCGCTATTCTTAACTTGTTGAATTTTGGGTCCGCTATTCTTAACTTGTTGAATTTTGGGTTCGCCATTCTTAACTTGTTGAATTTTGGGTTCGCCATTCTTAACTTGTTGAATTTTGGGTTCGCCATTCTTAACTTGTTGAATTTTGGGTTCGCCATTCTTAACCTGATCCCTCTTGTGAGCGTGGCGATAACTGCGAAGGAGAAATGTTTCGTGACTGTATCACTTTTTGTTGGGAATATGACCCTCTAAAGCAGCGGTTCTTAACTTCTTAACCTTTTTCGTGTCATTTCCCCCTTAGACCAGTTCGCCCTACCCGATTTCGCCCTCCATTAGGATACGGAAAAAAGTAGCTTCGAAGACAAAATTTAATAACATTAGCAGACTTATAATGCACACTAATTATATGATCACCAAACAAAATTCTGCCATAAATCCACCCTGAAATTTCCCCCAGGTTAAGAAATGCTGCTCTAAAGCATTGTTTTCCAAACTTTATGTTACGACCCCATAACTCCCCAAAATTATGGTTGCCCCCCCCCCCCCCGCCCCATTAATTATCAATGATTCATCTAACTAAAATGGCATGTACAATTATTCGTACTTGTATTATTAATCAGATTTTTGGAGGTAACCAAAAAACGCCTCCCTAGCCAACAGTACACGCCCCCGTCAGGGGGACGCGCCCCACAGTTTGGAAACCACTGCTCTAAAGAGTTATGGTCGTTATTTCTTTGTATATGGGAATAAATGTATCTCTAATTTATATTGTGACTTGGAATGGCAGAAAATTTGGAACCGAGGGAAAGAGAAATTTGTTGCCTATGAATTTCTTGCAACGTGAGTAACAATGTCTATTTATCTTGTAAATTAAAAAATTGAATTATTGGATTTAATATACAGTATATTCATTTAAATTTTGTCGTGGGCCGTCGGTCTTCATCATTAAGTCAATTTTCCACATAGTTCCCCGTCTTGTCCATACACTAACAAGCGGAAAAAAGAAAAGCCAAAATGTACAAAGCGAGATACAACCTCGACACTCGAATAACTGACATATTTTACGCGGTCAAGTATACAACACAAGTTATTGAACGTCAGAGGTTGTAAATATAGTAGGTTATTCACGTTTACAAACCTTCCGTCCGATTTTATTGTATGTATGAGTATATACGTCACTGTTTTTTCTCACTTTTTGTTTCAACACATTTCTCAAAACGACAAATTTTATCAGACAGTTATTCCCACTTTTAGCTATTTCAGTCCGTCTCCTTCGTCATCATCTTTCGCGCTTTTTTTTTTCTTACCTTATTACTTTCGTTGCCCATTTTTCATGTGGCACTTTTTCCTGTCAATTCAGCCATGCTCTCAGATTCCCGATCTCGACCTGAGTCACCATAAAATGTATTCGTTTCTTCTCATACAAAATCGAGACAAATAAACTTCAAAATTATTCAGTTACAGCATTTGTACTGTGGCTTATTGCCGCCTTTATCATAACTTCATAATTTATTTCTATTCAAATGTTCTTTCAGAGAGTATTACCTCGCGCTTATTCACGTTCAACGTCAGGAATAGGCCTACTTTCTTATACTTTTCCTCAATACATCACATCTCTGTAACTATGCATCTTTAAAATCAGCAAATTCCATTAAAATCAAAAAACCCTCCATCACACCCGCATTAACGTCGAACAATTCAATCATCTTAGCATTTGCTTAAGCGCTTTAACGGCATAAATGTATAGTGTTAATTAGAAATGCGTCAGATAGAGTTACGGGTTAGAGCTAAAACTACAACTGAAAATTTGGTATTACAATGGCAAATACAATATTCTTTACTTTCATGATGTTTCCTTCCATGTGACCCCTTTATCGGGAGATATCGATACAAACAACTGGAATGCTCCATTCACCTACAGAAGTATCCTTTCTCCAACAGACCCAAACTGCTTGCCGTTCTTCTGTGAAAGTTAGTTTATTTTCCTTCTCTTCAGTTATTTCGCCAAACTATTGAGTTATCCTTATTCAGAGAGCAAACAATATTTTCATTTCCAAAAGATGGACCAAACTTTTGAGATTTTAGATGGAAGTTTCTTAGTAAAGTTTAATGGCAAGAACAAAGCTATAAAGTTTCATACGAAAAGCAATAATAGAGAATGAAAGACCATTTTCAACGTAATATGCAAAAAATAAACTTAATGTACTAATTCTTGAAGACTAAATTTTATTTCTAATTTTTAACTCCCTTTAGGAAATTCTCTTTGGGGAGATTTATTATAATGCGATTTTTTTCTCTTCAATTCTTTACATGTGATCCTTGCCCAACCAATGGTACCTTACTCCTCCCTTCGATTTTATTTGGCCCATCGGTGACCCAGATTACGACGATCTCAACATCATCGACACCCAGCTGTGGGTGACACCTGCCGTTTAATAAAGGAGAGCAGACAAATACGTATTAACAACAATGTTACAAAGAGAATTTTAGTCGAAACGTGTAGACCAAATACCCATTTTAAAATCAAATTCAGTCATTCTATTAGAATGAGACAAAGGACCAATATAGACATTGAGAGCTACGATTCCATTGAAAAATCTAAGGAATTGCTCTTAAACAAGTTAATTTTTTATCTGAATTAAATGAACATACTTTTTATGAATTATAAAGAAACAAAATATGTTGTGGAGTTTCTTTTAAGTGCAAATAGGCTTTCTTATTATAAACTGAAGACTGGAAAATTCACCCGAAACAGCTTCCTGGTAAGGGAATTTGTTTTATAAAAATATGAATGTACACTGTCCCAGATGGTTCATTGTCACTCACCGTCATTCCCATTCGATTCTGAGCTCAAGAACGGGAAAATGAGAAAGTGAGAATCTCAAAAGAGGCATTTTCAAATTGGTCTATTCCCAATTCATGTCATTCTCATCCACGGCCTTTCCCACTTTGGCCCGGGTTAGGTTACTATTGCTTAAGTTAGGTTCTGATTGGTTAAAATAAGTTAGGTTAGGAAATATTAACCATTCCCACTCAGTGCCGTTTGTTGCGAGTGGGAATGTAGTAATACTGTTTCCGAAATCGAGAAACGCTTTTCTCAAATGTGGCTTTTTTCACTTTTGTACATTCTCGCTTGTGGACCACGAATACGAATGGGAATGGCATTGAATGAGCGCCGAGCAGTAATCTCCCAGATGACCACCAGATTTCTCTTATCCAACTGTATTTTGTTAATTTTATCTTTGGGAAGGTATTACCAACGCCATTCTTCTAAACAATCCATCAAACATTTTTTGTAGAATCCAGCTAAAATAAACTGAAATGCCACTGAATTCTCTGTAACTTGTTTATCGATGAAATAGCCGGACGACCATGCTGAGGTGTAGATGACTCAAGAGGCTACATTAAATAAATACGGAACTACCTTAACTCGACATTATCCAATAACAATAATACGAAAAGTTTCTAAATGGCAGTTCATAATAAATTAACAACTTTAATATTAAGGCTGAAATAAATGGAATGTCATGGGATTGTTAATGAAGAGAGAGGTTATTTTTATTATTGTTCTAGAGTGCAAAAATGTGTTAACAGTTAGGTTTTACTTGTGTTTGAGACAGAGATTAGTTTTTAAATTTAATCACTGAAGTGATCACAGCTTCACTTTCAGAGACGCATTTTCAAATATACGACTGGAGACAAGGAAGCTGAGGTGAACCCGCGAGGGTATACACCAGACTTCTGGTGGGCATCTTTAAGATGTACTGAGAGTTTGATGTATTATTGAGAATACATACTTGCCAACCCTATCGATTTAGACGGTAGACTACTGGTTTTAAAGGATATTCCACCGCCTACCGGTAATATAATATAAAAATTTTGTATGCTTAGAATGCACGAGAGTGCATCATTTAAGGCTAGCTTTTCAGGAGGAGGGGGGCGCCATGCTCCCGGACTTCCTGGCATTGATTACAAATCCTACCGCTTTTGCTTTTCAAAATGTTTGGCAGGTGATCGACATCAACCGAGAAAAATAAGTGCCACATAAAAGGGGAACTGGGTCACTACACTCCATCCTCATTCCTCATATTGGCTTGGGACTGTCCTTGTCTGGGTTGGAAATCCACTTTATATTTCGAAAAAAAGAAAACTTATACTGTATTTTATATAGGAATATATGCAAAAATTAAACTGGTGTATGCATACCTTGACCTCGAAAGGAGGGACGACAAGCTTGACCTTCGTGAAATGAGGGACGACAAGCTTGACCTTCGTGAAATGAGGAATCATCGCACCGAACATTTGAAAGGTTGAAAGGAAAAGTACGATAGTTCAGGAGAAATTAAAGGGAAAAAATGCTTACGAGTCCAACACACTTGAAAATTGATAATAAAAGTTTTCAGAAATTTTTTTGTTTTAAATATTCCACCCGAAAACATCCCCATAAAAATGTACAAAACTTACATAATGTACACATGTGACAAATTGAACTGATTTATAGGTAATTACATCCAGATATGTCAATGTAAATAGAGAAATTTTCGGGCCAGGGAGGAACTTAAGAACAGGACCCCCTCCTATAATTTTTTTCAGACGTGCCCGGCTCCCTGACTCACCAGGCCTGAGCAATGTTGTGAGAGTTACTCGTTTTGTAACTACTTACAGTTACTAGTTAGTGTGTCAAAAAATAACTAGTTACGAGTATACTGTGTGCTCTTTAGAAAAAGTAACTAGTTACTTCAAAAGTTACTTTCGACATTTTTTCTGGTTTTAGCGAGCATCTGATCCTGATGAAAGAACTTACCCCGATAAGTGATATTTACCAAGATTGTTCATTTGTTTCAAGTTCATTGTGGTTTAACGAATAAACCACAAGCTTTTATCATATTACCATTAGTTAGAGATACATTGTCAATAAACAAAACAGAAAGTAATAATAAATTATTATTTATACCATTATAGTTTGGGAATTATCATACGTCTGGCAGCGATCAACCATCAGGAACTTGCACTGTGCACAATATGTTCATTGAGCAAAGCTTGTGACCCCCCCCGGAAGCACCTACAGCTATCTTTTCCTCACAGAAAAAAGTAACAGGTTAGAAGTTACAAATAGTCATGATTTTTGTAAGTAGTTACAGTTACTCGGTCGGAAAATGTAATTACTTATAGTTAGAGTTACTCAAAAAGTAACGATTACTTAGTAACTAGGTGCTTGTAACTAGTTATGTCACAGCACTGGGCCTGAGACATCTGTATTGGCTGTACCCATGATTGGCCCTGATTGCAACGACAGGTAAATCAGTTTGATTTTACAGTTCAGTTCTCAGTCAACAACGAAAATCGATCATTTGGATTTAGATCAGTGATACTCAAACTTTTTTTTAAAGGCAAAGTGTCAAACTGATTGTAGAGGGATACTCGTAATAAAACAAAACTCAGTAATCCAAAATTAATCCCCACAAATCTTATCAATCCAAATACTTTGTCACTATTAATTTCAACAATTTCAATTTCCTTAATAAAATAAACTTTTAAGTAAATCGTTCCTTGTTGTTTTCGTACCAATCCTGCATACCTAATTATTCCAATTAAACTTTTAATTAATATGCAGTGTATCATACCGCGTCAGTCCACTAGACACGAAGGTCATGGCGATAATGATACAACTTCTGGAATACTGATGCTGTAGCTTTTATTATACAGTGACTTTACCTTTTTAACTTCGTTGCAGGTTATCAGGTATTTTATTCTGGATAGCGTCAGACGATTATAATCAGTATTCAGAAACCTTTGCAAGGTTGTTTAAAGTGTCATGTTCCATTGTATTAATTACACTTTCAAGAAAACCTTAGTTATCTTTAGAAGAGGAATAATATGTGTATATATATATATATTTCATTAAAGACCAAGGCATAATTAGCATTAACGAGTTTCTTTTTGGCTTTTTCTAATCTTCGAACACATGTTTTGTTTTTCATAAATCTTGAAAAGCAGATTGCCAATTGTCATTTTCACTTTATTTTCATAAGTTATACACGTGAGCTTTCGCCCTCCTCAGGGCATCATCAGACTAAGAATGTCAAATTTTAATTTAAAATCCTACAAATTGAAAATTTACAACTTCAAAAATCCTAAAAAGTTTTAAACTTGAAATCTGAAAAAATTCAAAATCCAATTTAAGAAATTTAAAACCTAAAAAAAAAAAAAAAAAAAAAAAAAATTTAGGTTTTAAATTTCTTAAATTGGATTTTGAATTTTTTCAGATTTCAAGTTTAAAACTTTTTAGGATTTTTGAAGTTGTAAATTTTCAATTTGTAGGATTTTAAATAAAAATTTGACATTCTTAGTCTGATGATGCCCTAAAGTGGGCGAAAGCTCACGTGTATAACTTATGAAAATAAAGTGAAAATGACAATTGGCAATCTGCTTTTCAAGATTTCTGAAGAACAAACATGTGTTTGAAGATTGAAAAAGTCAAAAAGAGAACTCATTAATGCTAATTATGCTTTGGTTTTTAATGAAACATGTTTGAATGAAAATATTCTGCCCAATTATACTAATATAAATATATATATATATAAATATATATATTAATAATATATATATATATATATATATATTATATATATATTATATATAATATATATATATATATATATATGTGTGTGTGTGAAAAAATTCTTGACATACATATTATAAACCCCAGTCGTAGACTATTCAAATTCTTACAAACAATACGGCACCCATATCTCGCAAAGACATATTACAAACAAATGACCCATATGTTAAGTGAGGTTAGATTATGTCCGGTTAGGCTAGGTTAAGTTATTTCAGTTTAAAAAAGTGTACAATTAAGGCAAATGCCAAATTTTACTAACTGTTCGATATATACAGTAAGTCTTAAGGTGTGCTTAGACATTACAATTTAATGCAAAAGGGGCCAATATCAATATGTAATTATTTGCTTTCTCAAAAATACTACTTTTTGACTTGGGCCCTTTTAGCACTCGGGGTCCAGAACTATAGATAACTGCGTATGTCCAAAAGTGGGGTAATAACCTTAATTTTATTTAATAATAGTTCACAAAAATTTGTAGCCATGTCACAACATCGCTTCCAGTCGATCAGCGAAGTTAAGCAACACTGCGTCTCCTGAGTATTATTAACTAGCACTATTAAGAACCGAACCCCCGACTTCAGCGTCTTCACTTTGCTTCTCGGGAAATGGTGGTGTTGTTGTTGTTGTTGTTGTTGTTTAGCCGATCAGCCCACCCTGATCGAGCAAGCCGGCGGCACGCAGGTAACTGATCGCCCTCTCCGGAGTGGACCAGAGGTTCAGCGCACTAGTGATGTTGTGTTGTGTTCGTTGTTGTGCTAGAGCGGTACAGTCTGTCATAATGTGTTCAATTGTTTGTGGTGTGTCCTGGCACAGGTGGCAGGTGTCGTTTATGGAGTTGTCTAGTCTGTGTTTATATGTCCGTAAGTTGGGGTGATGTCCACATCGGAATCGTGCTAAGTTAACTCGATCCGATCTGCTCAGGCTGATCTCTGACCTGTTAATGGGTGGCGGCTTCGCAACTAAGACCGCATTCGGACCGAGTCGTGTCAGTGCTTTGTGGGTTAGGTGTGTGTGTATGTGTTTTCTGTACTGTGTGATGTCTGTGGGGCGTGGTATGGAATAGAGTATTTGGTTATAATGTCTCTCTGGTGTTACCTTAATGGTGCGAGGTGTTGGTGCATGATTGTACATGTAGTGGCAAGGGGGTTGTGAGTTAGCTGTCGCTGCTGCCATGAATTGTGTTCCCCTCATGTCTAAATGTTCCCTAACTTTCAGTATTTTTGTTTCTGTGTGCAGGTGTTCTATTGGTGTTGTTTGAGTGCATCCTGTAATGATACGAAGTGCGTTGTTTTGTATTGTCTGTAAGGTGTTTATGTGTGTGTTTGAGATAATGGGTGCCCAGCATGGGCTAGCATAGTCCATAACTGAGCGAATATATTGTTTATATATGAGTGATATTGTTTCCTGCTGGTGTCCAAAGTTTGTGCCTGTTAGTAACCTAAGCGTGTTAAGTCTTGACGTACATTTGTTTCTAATGTCCTGAATGTGGTTTGCAAAAGATAATGATGTGTTGTATGTGACCCCAAGTATTTTGGTCCTGTGAGTGTGTGGAATGTTGATGTTGTTTAGTTTAAGCTGTGGAATTACCTGGTGTTCTTTTGTGTTGCTTGTAAGCAAGGTGATGGTTGATTTTGTGGGCGCTACTTTGAGTCTATTGTGTGAGAGCCAGTCTTGTATATGTACTGTTTATGTATGTTTGTAGGTTATTTGTAGCGGTGTCGATGTTGTTGTGGGTGGATGTTAGAGTGATGTCATCTGCATATGATGATAAGGTAAGCTTGTTATCTATGGGTGTTGGAATGTCATGCATGTATAAGTTGAAGTGTTGGTAAGAGAACAGAGCCTTGAGGGACCCCGTTCGGAAAAAGCTTGTTTTTGGATGACTTGCCATTAAATGTGACATGTGAGTATCTTCCTGAAAGATAGTTGCTCAGCTATCTTTTGGTGTTATTGTGCATGTTTGTGTTGAGTATTTTGTTTATGAGAGGGAAGCGTGGGATAGCATCAAATGCTTTACTAATGTCTATTGTTGCTAATAATGTACGTTGAGCTGGTCGTCTGGAGTTGATGCCATCCATGATGTGCTGCGTGAGGTTAGTGAGTAATGTCGTGGTTGAGTGGTGAGGTCTGAATCCATGTTGAGTAGGCGATAGTGGAATGTGTGGGTTGGTGATTTGTAAGATTAGTCTTTCTGTTACTTTGGAAGGTGTGCATAGTAAAGTAATGGGTCTATAGGAAGCTGGTTCTGTTGGATTTTTGTTTGGTTTGAGTAGTGCAATAATTTTACCTTGTTTCCATATGTCAGGAATAATACAGTGTTGGTATGAATATGTGCTGATATTTGTGAGAGCTAGTATTCCTTGTGGGCCCAAGTGTTTAACCCTTTAACGACGGATGGTACCTTAAGGTCCACCAGAAATAATAATATAAATTGTACTACAATGCTTCATTTCTATAAATGTTTCTACGTGTTTATATATAGATGTCATTTAGTTGTCGGGAAAGGAACCCAAAATGTGTATCATTTCAGTGACTAGTTACTAAAATATTTAGTTTTCAATAACAATAAAACCTATACGTTCTGGTAACAAGAGTGACCGCATATGCTGCGGACTCGTCCGTAAAGGGTTAAGGTGTATGTTAGATATGTTGTCTGGTCCAGTAGCCTTCGAATTCTTGATGTTTTTGATGATCTTGGTGGTCTGGTCTGTATTGAAGGGTGTAATGGTCGTGTCGAGTCTGTAGGCTTTCTTGTGTCTGGCTGTTTGTCTGTCTGCGTGTTTCTGGTTGTTGTCTCTGTTTAAGTGACTTGTCTTTGCGTAGTGATTAACTAGAATGTTAGCTTGTTGTGTGTTGGTGTTGTTACCCACTGAGCCACTGGCTTTATTCTTGTGATCCATTTTTTTTTCTAATATCTGCTACTATTATTAATCAGTACTGTCACTGAACTACAATGTGTTTCAGGTCGACCCTAGAAATATGGAAATTGGCGAAATTTGTAGTTTGTACTGTATTTAGTATTTGGTATTTGATATTTTGGTATTTCTAGGGTCGACCTGAAACACCCTGTATTACGTTCTAGTATTAATGTAACCAGTCTGAAAAATGCGTCCGTCCTGCAAAATGGAAAATTTTTTTTGTGTGCATAATAATAAACCTTAAAAAAAACCGGGGGGGGGAAAAAGCATTTGGCATTAAAAATTCAAAGTTAAAGAACAAAAAATATTTGGCGGCAGCTTTTAACATGTATTATAGCGAAATGTAGTAACTGAATCCGTATAATATTAACATATTACAGTACAACGTAGATGGCCTCACAAACAAAATCATTCAGCTTAGGGAATTCGTACCCAAACAAAACATTCACATAGCACTTATACAAGAAACAAAACTAAAACGCACACACAAAACACCCACCATCCCTGACTTCACGGCGATCCGTCAAGATCGTACTGGGGATAACGGGGGTGGACTCATCACTTACATACGTAAAAGCATTAGCTACACTGATGCTACCCAAAACATTACAAACACAGTCCAAGCAGATAACACGATAGAAATACAGGCAGTTAACATTAAAATACGCGCAAAACACAACACCACACTAATCAACATTTACATCCCACCAGATAGTTCACCTCAGGTGCCAGCCAATTACAATCCAGTTACACAATCTGGCCTCTCTCACTAATGTCATCTTAGGAGGAGACTTCAACGCCAAAGACACTAGTTGGTACCTGCACAACCAAAGCAACACCAGAGGCGTCAACATTGCCACACAACTAAACAGCCTCTTCATTCTTAACAATACAGAAGAACATACACACACATACCACATCAAGCAGGATACTCAAACTCCTCCCCAGACATAACGTTCTGTTCCCCCTCACTAGCAACACATACACAATGGAGAACAGAAAAACAACTGTCATCAGACCACCTGCCCATCATCATTACAACACATTCTACACTCTGCCCCAACAGCCTTAGGCACACTTACAGAAATTACAAGAAAGCTGATTGGGAACAGTTCAAAATACAGACTGAGGAACAATTCACCACATTAAACAGCACACCCATCATAAACATCAATACAACACTCAAGACATTTAATCAGATCATCAATAATGCAAACAAATACATACCGAAGGGCAACATTAGGAAATACAACCCAAATTACACTAGAGAAATAGCCCACCTCATAAGGCAACGTAACAACCTCAAATATAACACACAAACCCCACACACAGACGCCATAAAACAGCAGATACAACAGCTCAACACAGAAATAAACAACAAACTCAAAGAAAAACAAACAGAAACATTCAGGGAATTCATAACAACATTAACCACTCCACAGATACATCCAAGCTATACAAGACTATAAACGGCATTACCCACTCTAACAGCGGCATTCACACCTCACACGCGGCTATCTGTCGCAGCCAAAATAATATCCCAACATACACACAACAAGCTAACATTCTAGTTAATCACTACGCAAAGATAAGTCACTTAAACAGAGACAACAACCAGAAACATGCAGACAGACAAACAGCCAGACACAAGAAAACCTACAGACTCGACACAACCATTACACCCTTCAATACAGACCAGACCACCAAGATCATCAAAACCATTAAGAATTCGAAGGCTACTGGACCAGACAACATATCTAACATACACCTTAAACACTTGGGCCCACAAGGAATACTAGCTCTCACAAATATCAGCACATATTCATACCAACATTGTATTATTCCTGACATATGGAAACAAGGTAAAATTATTGCACTACTCAAACCAAACAAAAATCCAACAGAACCAGCTTCCTATAGACCCATTACTTTACTATGCACACCTTCCAAAGTAACAGAAAGACTAATCTTACAAATCACCAACCCACACATTCCACTATCGCCTACTCAACATGGATTCAGACCTCACCACTCAACCACGACATTACTCACTAACCTCACGCAGCACAGGATGGCATCAACTCCAGACGACCAGCTCAACGTACACTATTAGCAACAATAGACATTAGTAAAGCATTTGATGCTATCCCACGCTTCCCTCTCATAAACAAAATACTCAACACAAACCTGCACAATAACACCAAAAGGTGGCTGAGCAACTATCTTTCAGGAAGATACTCACATGTCACATTTAATGGCAAGTCATCTAAAAACAAGATTTTTCCGAACGGGGTCCCTCAAGGCTCTGTTCTCTCACCAACACTTCAACTTATACATGCATGACATTCCAACACCCATAGATAACAAGCTTATATTATCATCATATGCAGATGACATCACTCTAACATCCACACACAACAACATCGACACCGCTACAAATAACCTACAAACATACATAAACAGTATACAAGACTGGCTCACACACAATAGACTCAAAGTAGCGCCCACAAAATCAACCATCACCTTGCTTACAAGCAACACAAAAGAACACCAGGTAATTCCACAGCTTACACTAAACAACATCAACATTCCACACACTCACAGGACCAAAATACTTGGGGTCACATACAACACATCATTAACTTTTGCAAACCACATTGAGGATATTAAAAACAAATGTACGTCAAGACTTAACAAGCTTAGGGTACTAATAGGCACAAACTTTGGACACCAGCAGGAAACAACATCACTCATATACAAACAATATATTCGCTCAGTTATGAACTATGCTAGCCCATGCTGGGCACCCATTATCTCAAACACACACATAAACACCTTACAGACAATACAAAACAACGCACTTCGTATCATTACAGGATGCACTCAAACAACACCAATAGAACACCTGCACAAAGAAACAAAAATACTGAAAGTTAGGGAACATTTAGACATGAGGGGAACACAATTCATGCCAGCAGCGACAACTAACCCACAACACCCTTGCCACTACATGTACAATCACGCACCGACACCTCGCACCATTAAGGTAACACCAGAGAGACATTATAACCAAATACTCCATTCCATACCACGCCCCACAGACATCACACAGTACAGAAAACACACACACACACACACCTAACCCACAAAGCACTGACACGACTCGGTCCGAATGCGGTCCTAGGTGCGAAGCCGCCACCCATTAACAGGTCAGAGATCAGCCTGAGCAGATCGGATCGAGTTAACTTAGCACGATTCCGATGTGGACATCACCCCAACTTACTAACATATAAACACAGACTAGACAACTCCATAGACGACACCTGCCACCTGTGCCACGACACACCACAAACTATTGAACACATTATGACAGACTGTACCGCTCTAGCACAACAACGAACACAACACAACATCACTAGTGCGCTGAACCTCTGGTCCACTCCGAAGAGGGCGATCGGTTACCTGCGTTCCGCCGGCTTGCTCGATCAGGGTGGGCTGATCGGCTAAACAACAACAACTGAATCCGCAAGACAACATTAAAGCGCATAACGAGTTTTCTTTCTAAGAACTGTCGCTAAATACTTTGTTTTTTAATTTTGAATTTTTAATGGCAAATGTTTTTTTGTTTTATTTTTGTCTTGTTCCCTTTAAGGTTTATTGTTATGCACACAAAAAAGATTTGCCTTTTGGTAGGACACATTTTTCAGACTGGTTCATGATTTTTGTAGGCAATGCCTTTTTTGTGGGTGGACGATAAAAAATCTTGAATAGAAGTTTTGAAGCCAGTGAGAACTTAACATTTACTTTAAACTCACGAATCACTTATATTTTGAGTGCAGCTTCACAAATTTGATCTCACTGGCTTTGGGTGTGAAGTTCAAAATTTTTATGGCTGTAGTACTTTTGTAAATTTATGGACTGACTTGCTTTTCCTCGATTTCACAAAAGAATATATAAAATTTTGGTTGACAAGATGCACAAAATTATTTATTTAGTTATATTTTTACTACAAACCACACAAGTTGTAAAATAGCCGAAATTTTGTTTTTACGTGTTGTCGACAGGAGGTGTTCTGACGCAATCACGATACTAATCGTCGAGAGTTCTAAGCTCTGCCCAGCGTCACGAGGACGGAAAATTTGCTCATTCAAACAACTTTTTGGTGAAATAAACTTTGTTCTAAACTTTTTTGTAGTGAACAAATTTGTTCGATGTTTACATCGAATTATTCGCGACGACGTCCTCTATCTTTTGATGTAAAGTGCGTGTGGTGTAATTTCGTCTGATAAAAACAAAAAGCGATAGCCGTCAGAAGATCCGTCCACGCAGTGCCAGTCGGGGTAAAAAAAAAAAAGATTTGTTCATGAACTACCATACGTGGATGGTAATACTGAATTGAGTCTCATTCTTTTGATCACGAACTCATACATCCTTCATGTTCATTTTATATCATGAAATTTGCCCAAAATTGTAACCTTGTTAACTGTTAAACACAAGGTGAAATTTTACAACTCATTCCCAGGAAAATTAGCATCAAATGATAAAATTTTCCTGATTTCCATTCTGAATTACATCTTAACATTCTAAGACAGTATGAAATGAAATGGTCGTGATATATATATATATATATATATATATATATATATATATCGGCTATTGATTGGTGGCGTGGAAAACGCAGTTTAATAATGAACAGGAACACCAGAGAAAATACAAACATCCTTCAAGGTTTAATAGTACCAACGTTTCGGAATGCACTAATTCCATCTTCAGGGCTAAAACAATAAAATTCCAAATCACATACAAAATTACAAAATACAAATTGCTTAATAACAATTAAAATAAACTTAAAAAATTAAAAAAGTAGCTAAGAAAATGTAAAACATTAAAACTAAAAGGTAAATAAATGTGAAGTTAAAAAGTTAAAATTATAAAAAGTAAAAGCATTAAAACTGAAATGTAAATAAAATAAACTAGTACCCTAACCAAAACATAGCAGATCTATCGATGATTCGTCAGAATTTAGGTCTGGTTTTAGTTTATAAATAAACAGAGACTCCATAATTTTAAGCTTAAGGTCAGAGCTTCCAGCAGCAAGTACGGTGAAATTAGACTGTGAAATTGGGTGGTTATTGTTGTGCGAGTGATTACGTATGAGAGAATTAGGTGGTTTGCCAAGGGGTAAATTTGTACGGACCGATTTACCGAGATGTTCGTAAATACGAGATTTTAAATGTCTTTTAGTTTTACCTATATATGACCCCATACAGTGGTCACACTTGTATTGATAAACTATAGATGACTTAAGAAGTGTAGGAATAACATCCTTGTATTTAAATAAATGGTAAACAATAATAACCACCCAATTTCACAGTCTAATTTCACCGTACTTGCTGCTGGAAGCTCTGACCTTAAGCTTAAAATTATGGAGTCTCTGTTTATTTATAAACTAAAACCAGACCTAAATTCTGACGAATCATCGATAGATCTGCTATGTTTTGGTTAAGGTACTAGTTTATTTTATTTACATTTCAGTTTTAATGCTTTTACTTTTTATAATTTTAACTTTTTAACTTCACATTTATTTACCTTTTAGTTTTAATGTTTTACATTTTCTTAGCTACTTTTTATAATTTTTTTTTTTAAGTTTATTTTAATTGTTATTAAGCAATTTCTATTTTGTAATTTTGTATGTGATTTGGAATTTTATTGTTTTAGCCCTGAAGATGGAATTAGTGCATTCCGAAACGTTGGTACTATTAAACCTTGAAGGATGTTTGTATTTTCTCTGGTGTTCCTGTTCATTATATATATATATATATATGTTATAATGTTTCAGACCAACAAAGACCCTAGGATCCACTCATGGCTGGTCTACCTAACTGTGTTCGTAATCGTGTATTGTGTATGTCCTCCGTGGTGGCGGAGGGGACCTACAATTTTACGTGGGTTCCGAACCACAAGAACATAAGCAATTTATGTAAAAACTGCCGGTAATTTGGCAACGACCAATTTTTACGAAACTAAATAATTATCAATTTAAAACTAATTAATTATCGATTTAAAACTAAAGATAGAATCTCTGGATCCAGAGGATCAAGTCATAATAGACTATCCACAAATGTTACACTCTATATCTATTTATAACGGACATGCAAATATATCAGATCCAAAGAATCCAGTCAATTTCATTACGGTATCCATCAAGTCACGGTCCATATCGATTGCGGACCAAGTCAAAATTTACAACCATATACATTACAATATATACACTTACGAGGAAAAGTGTAGGTGTGGCTGTAAAGACTGTACAGTAATGTAGAAATGTGTGTGCACCCATTATGGGTCTCCCATTTAAAGGTGTTTGTGGGGCAAGTGAAGATCATGAGTTTTTCAATACCTCACAGTACTATGGGGGGCACCGCTCGGCAGAGGAATCTCTTTAAATGGGGTGTGTAAGGACAGAGAGTATCCCCTAACCCAAGACGCTGCCTCCCTATATCCCACAACACTTGTGTTGAGCTGTGGGATCTATCCCCACAAAGCCTTAATTTTACTACCTTAAACTATACCCTTTCTATCAACATGCGCGTCTAATCGATTTTTAAACATGTTTATAGACGTGCTACTAATTACTTCTACCGGCAAACTATTCCAGCTATTTACTATTCTATGCGTAAAAAAGTTTTTCGCAACTGCTGTCTCGAACCTTCTACTTGTCAACTTACACCGTTATTTCTAGTCCTATTATATTGAGATATTTCGAAAAAGCTATCTCTATCTACGTTATCAAACCCATTCATAATTTTGAAAACCTGGATTAGATCACCCCTTAACCTCCTAGTCTCGAGAGTAGTCAATTTTAACTCCTTAAGCCTATCCTCGTACGACTTTGACCTAAGAGACGGAATCATCTTAGTTGCTCGTCTTTGAACTCTTTCGATTTTGTCTATATCTTTGCGCATATGCGGATTCCAAAATTGGACCGCGTACTCCAAATGGGGTCTAACTAATGATTAATGATTTATAAAGAGTACTCCAAATGGGGTCTAACTAATGATTTATAAAGAGTAACATGATTTATAAAGAGAACTAATGATTTATAAAGAGAACTAATGATTTATAAAGAGCAACTAATGATTTATATATATATATATATATAAAACGTTTAACGTCCGCAGCGACTAAACTTCAATACCGTTTAACGAATTACAAACCTTTTTACATTCGCAGTATATTAATTAAAAGCTTAATTGGAGTTAATTTGATAAATAGGATTGGTACGAATTAAAACGAGGAATTATTCACTTACACGTTTATTGAATTAATTAATTTGAAATTGTTAAAATTAAAATGAATTAAAGTAATTGTGGATTAAATTTGGATTACTGTAAAGTTAAAAGTAAGTTTAAATTTGGTGCCAATAGTGTATGTATATATACACCGGCGGATCCAGGGGTGCTGAAGGGGCTCGAGCACCTCCCCCCCATTGAACACTCATCTTACGGGAAAAGGCCTTTCCTCTTATCTTTTCAGATTTACTGTGTCTTTGCCACAATAAAAACTGGCTGTTTATTATTATTTATTATTTTCAATGACCTTATTAGCTTCGACATTAAATAAAAGACTCATAGATTGACTGGGTGTTCTCTTAACCAATTAATGCTTACTGACTCTTAAACAGGGCAGCCACATTGTGTTTTTTGTGCATTAGGTAAAGGTGGTATTCCTCTGCTATACACTGGGCACCATTATATATATATATATATATATATATATAATATATATATATATATATATATAATGTAAATGAAAAGTGTCACAGAGCCGATTTGAATTGGAAAACAATTATTATTATTGAAAGTATAAACGTGTATGGATTCGTTCTCGGGAGTTTTATTTCCTCGAATAGTGGTGGGTACCATTTAGGCCAGACACGATTCGCGTCGCGGTAGCTGCAGGTGTGCGGGGCTCCCATTCTGTCACTGTAAAATTAGGTAATTATGTGTTTTAAGTAACTCAGTCATTTTACACACCAAAATACATTTTTCTAGTAGTATTTGATGTGATTTGTTCAAATATGACCTCCATTTCCGTCGGAAATGAGATCCAACAAAGCTATAGTACTTTGAAGTTTGGCCCATTTTCAATGGAAATGGTCAAAATCTAAGCAAAACACCTCAAATATTACTAGGAAAATGTATTTTGGTATTAATTAACCTAACCTAACCTTACCTAACATGAATATGTTATTACATTATCATTTGTATAATTTAGGTCTCGGGGGTACGGGGGCAGAGCCCCCGTAAAGATCACGCATCACAAATTGATCGATTGAACGACATTTTAGCGTCGGAAATTCAAAAATAAAAAATATAAAACCCTATACCGATCAATTTGTGATGCGTGATCTTTATGGGGGCTCCGCCCCCGTACCCCCGAGACCTAAATTATACAAATGATAATGTAATAACATATTCAATATTTCTATCGCTCGGAAGTCATTAGAATGTACTTCGTATATTAAATCCTCAAAATAATATTCGCACCGTTCACATGTTATCGCCACAAACATCTATCAAAAACTAACAGAAGTAGACTAGCAACTTAAAAGGCCTAAGAACTTAAAAAGTGTAGCTCATATATCATGTTCTCATGACGTCACCAATCAAATATTGGAAGGGCGGGAAAAAAAATGCAAAAATGTCATAATATTCAAATGTACATAATTTGTTAAGTACGCATCTGCGAGCATAGACTTATATGAAAATGATGAGAAAATTATGCTTTAATATTTTATAATTATATTTGCTTTTGATATTCTGAGTACGATAAAACTCATATTAACCTAAAATTACACGCGACTCGAGTCGTCACGACCCAAATCGCCAGTCGTTAGTCGCAAGACGATCGTGTGTGCGGTCGTCCTTACAACATGGCCTGCAAACGAGGAAGTGATTCTTTACCCATGGCGCGAATTAGGATGCATTTCCAAAACCTTAGAGGGAATTTTAAGTTTTCTGAAGAAGGCAACTTGAAAATTTTAATCAAGGCGCGATACAGGAGGATCCAACGAAGATAACCAATAATAATTTGAAGATACTGTATATATTATATATATATATATATATATATATATATATATATATATATAGGCTATGTCGTGGCCGATGTCGTAACACCGCTTCCCGAAGATCAGCGAAGTTAAGCGACATTGGGTCTGGATAGTGGCGACCCGTGGTTCGGATCTCACGTAAAGTTGTAGGTCCCCTCCGTCATATGACCTTAGATGTTGCGAAAGAGGTTAAACAACCCCACTTAAAAAATGTGTATATATACAGGGCGTCCCAAAAAAATGTATACACACTTTAAATACTTATAAAGGCAGTGTTTATTAAAATACATTTCATTTTCAAAATGTAATAGAATCTACAGACATTATTTAATTGTTTTGTCAACGCCTGTTTTCAAACTGACGTCCGTTCTGGTCCAGGCACTGCTGATAACGCGAAGCAATGGAATCGCAAACATCACGAAACATTTCGTTTGGTATTTGTGTGCATTCTCGTTCAATGGCTGCTCTCAATTCAGCGACTGTTGCAGGTTTTATAGCGTAGACTTTGTCTTTTAAGTATCCCCATAAAAAAAAGTCTAGTGGTGTGAGGTCTGGTGAACGCGGAGGGTATTCTACGAAACCCCTTCGTCCAATCCACATCCACATCGTGCCAAGTACCACTCGCAATACTCCACTCTTCGGTCCGGATCATCATCTTCATTAATAGCATGGACTAATCTTGGAATGTAACTTTTCCATTGACAGCGCTTCAAAATGCGTTGGACAGACGATTCTGAAATTCCTACCTCACGACTCGCTTGCCGCACAGATTTTCTTGGACTTTGGTGATACGTTTCCAGTACTCTTTCTTGCTTTGTGGGGCTTGTCGATGTCCGTGGTCTTCCGGAACGCTTCTTGTGGACATTCTGAACAGTTCCATCGGCTTCAAACTTATCTCTAATTCGAGTGATGGTAAGTCGCGTTGGTGGATCTGTTTGAAACTCCCTCCTAAACTGTCTTTGCACTTCAACTGCGTTTTCACACTTCCAGTAGCATTTTAGAATGAATTTCCTTTGTTCAAAGCTTAGTCTGACTGCCATTATTAATTCTAATGGGTTTAACTTGGAAAGAAAGAAACATCAATTGAGCTATCAGCTGTTAAAGTGTGTATACATTTTTTTGGGACGCCCTGTATATATGTTAAAATAAAGGAGTTTAATTGAAAATTATAATTCGATATTTGACATTCAGGAATGTGACGTGTTGGCACTATTGTGTTGTTTCTACGGATTTAAGGGACAAGAGGCCCCATTCTGACATAAATTTAGTGAAAAATAAGCTTTTTAATATTGGGTTCTATAATTAACCCTTTCGTTTGAGAATATTTTCTCTTCAAACCAAAAAGTATAGGTTTTAATTTGGTTCAAAACCAAATATTTTAGTAACACTCGTATGACTTATAAACATTTTTGGTTCTTTTTCTGACAACATTTAGAAGTATTTGTAGAAAAGTTATATTTTAGTACAATATATTATGTTATTATTTATTATGGGACCCGAGGGCTCCACTGTGATTTTGTATAGGTCTGTTTATACAGATCTATACAAAATTCAAGATTTAAATTCCATACGAATTGAAATTGTTCATATCGATTTGACTAAAATTGCACCCGAAGACATGCCAAGAATGAAGTCCACTAAATTTTCACCTAAGGATAAGGAACACACACTTTCACTCTTTCAGTGAGTACCATCTAAATCGAAATAATAGATTTTCGTTGTTGATTGAGAACAGAACTGTAAAATGAAGCTGCTTTACCTGTCGTTGTGATCAAGGTCGCCGACAAAGGGGTACAACCAGTAGAGACGTCTCAGACCCGGTGAAACAGGAAGCCTGGTACGTGTCTGTGAAAAAAGATAAGAGGGGGTTCAGTTCTTCAAATTTCTCCCGGGCTCAAAATTTCTTTCGATTTCTGTCGGTGGATCTGGATGTGATTATCTATAAATCAGTTCAATATGTTGGGTAGGTGAAATGGATGTTGAAAAGTGGGAAACGAAAATCCTCCGAAGTACCGCGAAACAAGAATGGATGACACTGGGGTGCCTTGAGCCAGGAAAGGTTGGGAACCAGTGATTTAAAAAAAATATTTTCCGGAAAACGAAATTGATTTAAATTAAAGCGTTAGCCTATACAAATTAAAGCGTTAGCCTATACAAATTAAAGCGTTAGCCTATACAAATTAAAGCGTTAGCCTATACAAATTAAAGCGTTAGCCTATACGTAACTTTCTGTTCAGAAGTAATTTTAAGATCTCGAATAGAATACACAGTGAATAACAACAGGTTGCATCTCCATCCTTTTGATCCATGAATTACAGTATTTTTTGCTAATTAAATTTGTTTGTCTCCATTTTAACTTTGAGCGTCAATTATACTCGTATTTTCCCTTCTAATTATTCTTCAGATGTAAAGAATATTTAAAAAAAAAATGTAAGTTAATATAAGTGCCAGGTGTGAATCTGTTCAATTTTAATAACTTTATAATCAAATGAATAGACACAACTGGAAAATATACAATTAATAAAGGTCTGAAATAAAATTAAGTTTTCATTGTTTCCCATATAACAACATTATTATACACAAAAAACAATGAATATTTGGTGGAATACATTTCTCTTATGCATTACAGTTATATTTATCGGGTATTATTTCATGATAAGTGTACTGACGGATTAGTTTTATTGGAACAGGTAAAAAAAAATAAAATAAATTTTAACTTGGTGCAGTTAAGTCAGAGTCGTGAAGACTGGACGAATATTGCCTCTTAGATAAATCATAATAAAGAAATTGGAAGAGGTCTGGTTCTCTTATATAATTTATTAACTAAGACTATAGATATAAGTGAGAGGGGCAGGTGTACGCGTACATTTTTATTTAATGTAGTTACAGTATAATAGAGTTACATGGAATTATAACGCCAAGATAAAGCCTCAAAGACCTTTCGGTCCACTCGGGGAGGTTGGTTCCTGTTATTAAACTAGCTAATTTTTAACCTGTTCTAGCAGTAGTAGAAAACTGAATAGAAAAGCATAAAGGTCTCTCCCCACCCTCCCCTCCCTCCCAGCCAGAGGCGGGTACGGAAAAAGGTTGAAAAAATGGTTTGACCCTGGAAAAGTAGCCAAGGAAATTTTACAGGAGAGAGGAGAATATATAAACTAACTCTACAGTTGCGCTATGCACACACAGATCGTACGCTAGATAGTAGATAGCACAGCTGTATAAACTAACCAATAATATACCATACTTGTACCGCTCGCACATCGACCACTTGGTATCGTTACAAAAACCTCGAACATATGGTTTTGATTTTATGCAAACTATTTACAGCTCTATTTACCGAGGTCTTCGTCCAACAAAGACATCATGACCCACTTCCGGTTAGCCCCAAAAGGATTAAGAGAGGGATAAAGGTTAAACTCCGTGTCTACACCTATGTATGCACAAAGCCATCACGCCAGCAAAGTGATGAAGTGCTTCTACAGTCAAGGGGTGGAAACAGGAATTAAGAACAGAAATCAGATTTTCCACACCATATCCTCACCCGTCACGTGCATTCAGTCACCTAAGAGAAAGAAGAGAAAAAAAGAAATCGTGACGACAGAAACGCAACCCCACCTCAGCTAATTCATGCCATGCATTTTTTTAGTGTTTTTGTTCGCTATGAACAAAGAAAGAGAGAGTTACAAGGGGTTACAAGGACAGGAAGTACCTCAAAACGCCTTGCGGCCCATACCGAGGAAGTACTAATGGCAACGGGTGCCAGGGAAAAATTCATACACCCTCAAATAGTGTGCAAGATTCGGTCTAACCTTTTCTTGAACTGATCCACAGAGGATCAACTTCTGAAAGTAGCCTGTTCCACGTGTCACAGATCTTATAGGTAAAATAATTCCCGCACACACTGGTGATAAACCGTTTCAAATCCAACTTCCAACCATTGTTGTGAGTTGAGTTATCATTTAAACCATTTAAACTAAACATGCTTCTAAAATCGACATCGTCGAATCCGTGTAAGAGCTTGAAAACCTCAATGAGTTGACCGCGTAGCCTCTGAGTTTCCAGCGAAAACAAATTCAGGGCGCGTAATCGTCGATTGTAGCCCATATGCCTAACGGAAGGGATTAACTTTGTGGCCCTCGCCTGGACTTGCTCCAGCCTGTCAATATCTTTCTTGAGGGTGGGCGACCAGAACTGCACAGCATACTTCAGGTGCGGCCGAACCAGGGAATTGTACAGAGAGAGAGCACACACTCCTTGTTCCGAAATCGAAATTGCCTCCTGATATAACCAAACAGCTTCTGGGCTTTCTTTTCCACCTCTACGCACTGTTTGGTAACCTTGAGGTCGCTGCTAATTAGCACACTCAAGTCCTTTTCCAAATCAGGGCCCTCGATATTACTCCCCAACATGGAGTAGTCCGACTTGGGATTGGCGTAGCCAATGTGTATGACCTTGCATTTACCCAAATTAAACGGCATTTGCCATTTTTCGGACCACTCTCCTATCCTACGTAGGTCCGCACGCAGTTGCTCGATCGCTTCGGGCGTTCCAACATTGGCCCCAAGCTTGGTGTCATCAGCGAATTTGGCGATCCTACTGAATATGGCAGCGTCGATATCATTTATGTAAATGATAAACAACAGTGGCCTCAAAACGGAACCCTGAGGAACCACGCTAGTGACCGAGGCCTAACCCGAGCTAGCCCCTTTAATTACAACCCTCTGCCGCCTATTCTTCAGCCAGTTTCCAATCCAGCTACCTTCTTCCCCACCGATACCCAGCGCGCGCACTTTGGCCATTAGCCGGCGGTGAGGTACCTTATCAAAAGCCTTCTGAAAGTCGATATAAAGTATATCAATCGCCCTACTCTTATCGTACTCACTCCACATGACGTGGAAAACCTCGAACAGGTTGGTGAGACACGACCTATGCCGTCTAAACCCATGTTGGGAGTCCCCAAGCAGCTTGTAGGAATCCAAATGGTCAACGATCCTATCCGTTATTATCCCCTCTAATAATTTACCTACAACTGAAGTGAGACTAATGGGACGATAGTTCCCTGGACTTTCGTGGTCCCCTTTCTTAAAGATAGGGGTCACGTTGGCTTCTCTCCAGTCACCAGGCACCTGGCCCGTCTCCAACGATTTGTTGAAGACTGTAGCCAGTTGGGGAGCCACCTTGTCGCGCACTTCCCGCAAGACTCTGGGGAGGAACTGGTCTGACCCAGGAGCCTTAAACGCGTTCAGTTTGTCTATTCTATCGGCAGCGTCTGTCGCGGTACACCGAACACTATACATGAATACATCCCAGCACCGTCGTGAACACTCCCGCAAAATACTCATTCAGCACATTAGCGATGTCCGCGTCGAACGTTCACAGCGCGCCGCTGGGGTCTTTTAGCAGGCGTATCATGCTTCTAATGGGCTTTCTACTATTAACATAACTGAAAAATTTCTTAGGGTTCGCCTTGCAGAAGCTTGCTATCTGGAGTTCTTTGTTACGTTTGGCTAGCCTAACCTTCGCCTTCACTTCCCTGCACAGGCAGACATACGCCTCAGTGTTCTCATGGGAACAATTGGCCTTCGCCCTCCTATACGCAGCCTTCCTATTTCGGATAGCCGAAGCGATGTCCCGACTGAACCACTTAGGCTGCGTTGAAACAGGGGTGACCGAGTTTGAGGGTATGGCAGCAGACAGCAACACCATAAACTGGTCCCAGAATGCGCTCCACACTCCCACAACATCGCCGCCCACCTCTAACTCCATCTTACCTACGCTATTCCGGAGGCCAACAAAGTCTGCCAGCCGTAGATCGATCGAGCTTCACCCGAGGGACGCGCACACAGAACCTAATCAGGCCGTGATCACTCCCGCCTAACGATTCGTCAATGGTGAGGCCAGTGACGAGGTTGTATTCGGTCGTGAATACTAAGTTTAGAACGCTTTCGCCTCGTGTAGGCTCATTGACCCACTAAGTCAGGAAGTTCTCATCAGCAAAGTCAAATAGCCTCCTCCCTTCGTCATCAGCAGTCCTGTCTTCCTAGTTTATGCCGCGACAGTTGAAGTCTCCTAAAACAGAGATAGAGAGAGAGAGAGTTACAAGGACAAGAGGAAGCCTTAAAGACCTTTCGGTCCACTCTGGGAGGTTCCTGTTATAAAACAAGTTTATTTTTCTTTCAACTATCCTAGCAGTAGTAGAAAACTGGATAGAAAAGTAGAAGGCTATCTCCCCACCCTCCGCTCCCTCCCTGCCAGAGGCAGGTACGGAAAAGGGTTGAAGAAAATACCTTGACCCTGGAAAAGTAGCCAAGGAAATTTTACAGGAAAGTGGAGAATATATAAATAGCTCTATATTTAGTTTGCTCACAGAGACACCGTGCAAGCAAACTCCTGCAGAGTTTTCTTATGTTTTAATCTTAAACTATGAGAGTATTCAGTACTTTGTCTAGCCTATTTTTAAACACATTTACACTTTGACTGGAAACAACCTCTGAGGGAAGTTGGTTCCAGATATTAACTATTTTATAGGAAAAGAAATTTCCGCAGACAGAGGTCCTAAATGTCTTTAGTTCCAGTTTAAACCCATTATTTCTTGTCGGATTGGCATTAAGTGAGAATAAGTTTCTGTAATCTACCCTGTCTATTCCTTTGAGCATCTTGAAGACTTGAATAAGCTGACCTCGCAACCTCCTCGTCTCTAAGCTAAACAGATTTAGGCGCTCCAATCTCCGTTGGTAGCTTTGCATTCTCATTGAAGGGATCAATTTTGTAGCCCTTGCTTGTACTCTTTCTAACCTTTCTATGTCCTTCCTGAGGGATGGAGACCAAAACTGCGCACAGTATTCCAGTTGAGGTCTGACTAGAGAATTATAAAGAGACATTACAGTCTCCTTGTTCCGAAACTGGAACTGTCTTTTAATATAACCTAATAATTTTAAGGCCCTCTTTTCGACTTCTGCACAGTGCTTCGACGGTTTCAGATCGTTGCTGATATAGACTCCTAAGTCTTTCTCTAGATCGGTCTCAGTCAAGTTCCTTCCCAAGAGAGAGTAATCGGTCTTCGGGTTTTTATAACCTATGTGCATTACCTTACATTTGTCCAAGTTGAATGGCATCTGCCAAGTAGCAGACCATTCGCCCAACCTGTCAAGATCGTTCTGAAGCGTTCTTACGCCCTCCTCAGTACCTACACTACTTCCTAATTTCGTATCGTCTGCAAATTTGGAGATTGCACTTAGAAGCCCGACGTCTATATCGTTAATATAGATGATAAAAAGTAAAGGACCCAGAACGGAACCCTGTGGGACACCACTGGTGACGGGCGCCCACTCCGAAGTCACTCCATTTATTGCCACTCTCTGCTTTCTATCTTTTAACCAATCCTCAATCCATTTGGAAACGAGCCCGGTGATTCCTAGTCCTTTGACTTTAGCTATCAATCTAGCGTGAGGGACTTTGTCACAGGCTTTTTGAAAGTCGAGATACACTATATCTATTGCCCTACTTGCATCGTACAGTGTATGCATATTATGGGAAAACTCTAACAGGTTTGTCAGACAGGATCTATTTCGCCTAAATCCATGTTGAGAATAAAAAATTAGATTGTTAGATTCAAGGTGATACACAATACGTTTTGTAATGATGGATTCCAACAGTTTGCCGACAACTGATTTTAAACTGATCGGGCGATAATTACAAGGATTTTCCCTATCACCCTTTTTAAAGATTGGTGTTACATTTGCTAACTTCCAGTCGGTTGGAACTTTCCCTAACTCGATTGATTGTTTGAATATGGTTACTAAGTCGTCAACAACATTGTGGCTAACCTCTTTTAATACCCTTGGAAGAAATAAGTCGGGGCCAGGTGATTTGTATTTGTTCATCTTATCAATTAATTGCTGTACCTCATTTCTCGTAAAACTTATGGTCTCTACGGGATGGTCACCGTCATATGTAATCCGAGGACTTGGCACTTCTATTGTGTCTTCCTCCGTGAAGACTGTAACGAAGAACTCGTTTAACATATTAGCTATATCTTTATCACCAAATTTCAGTACGCCATTTCTATCTTGTAAGGGGCCTACAGAATTTTTAATTGGCTTTCTGCTATTAACATGGGCAAAAAATTCTTTAGGGTTAACTTTACAGAGTGAGGCAACTCTAGCTTCTTCATCACGTTTGGCTGATCTAATTAAGGACTTAACCCTCCTACGTAGGTTTATATAGTTTTCTGAATTAGTGTGGTTGAAATGCGACTTAAGTAGTTTGTAGGCTCTATTTCTTCCCGTAATAGCCCTCCTAATTTCGTTGTTAAACCATTTCGGTGACTTTGTTGACAAGGAAACCATTTTAGTGAGTATAAAAGTGTTCTGTAATATTCTAAATTGATCCCTATATGAGCTCCAGGTGACATTGACATCCTCACTTATTAGAACTTCAAGTGTGTCTAAACTACTTCGGAAGCTTTCAAAATTTGCTCTCGAGAAATCTAGTCTTTCACGAGTCCTTTCGCGTGTATTAACTGGAACCCTGAGGTCAAACCTAATCAAATTATGATCGCTGTTACTTAAATTTTCACCAATAGTCAGGTTAGAGACTAGGTCATCTTCGTTCGTGAATATGAGGTCTAGTTTATTATTACCCCTAGTAGGCCCGTCAACCCATTGACTTAATAAGTTATCATCGGCAAATTCCAACAGTCTTGAGCCCTCAGCATCAGCTGTTTTGTTTTCCCAATTTACATTACCACAATTAAAATCACCAAAAATCACACTGATCTTATTATTCACTATTCTGCTTAATTTGTTATACAAGTTTATATCCTTATCAACGGGGTAGTGAGGTGATCTAGACTATATACTAGAAGTAGCTGCACTACTTTATTATTATTTAGGTTTAGATCAATTCCCAACATTTCATGAGCAGATACGATATTACTGTTTACCGGGTGCAGGGAGTCCCGAGCATACAAAAGTACACCGCCGCCTTCCCTTCCGTTCCTATCTTTGTGAAACATTTTGTAACCTACCATTTCAAATTCTCCTACAAAATCCCTTGATTCAGAATGAATCCAGGATTCCGTTATTCCGATGATATCAAAGTTCTCAGTTTTGACTAGCGCTATAAATTCCATTAGTTTGTTTCTAAATGACCTAGCATTGAAGAGCACAGTTTTGAGTGATTTTAAGTTGTGATTTTTCCTAACTGGCCTGAGTCGTTTCCCGACGCAGTTGAACTAACTACTGGGGGAGTGAGACTAACTACTGGGGGAGTGGGACTAGCTGCTGTTGAAGGGGGACTAGCTGCTGTTGGAGGGGGACTAGCTGCTGTTGGAGGGGGACTAGCTGCTGTTGGAGGGGGACTAGCTGCTGTTGGAGGGGGACTATGCTGTTGGAGGGGGACTAGCTGCTGTTGGAGGGGGACTAGCTGCTGTTGGAGGGGGACTAGCTGCTGTTGGAGGGGGACTAGCTGCTGGGGGAGGGGGACTAGCTGCTGGGGGAGGGGACTAGCTGCTGGGGGAGGGGGACTAACTGCTGAGAGAGAGAGAGAGAGAGAGAGAGAGAGTTATAAGGAAAAGAAGTACCTCAAAAGGCCTTGCGGCCCATACCGAGGAGGTACCAATGGCAACGGGTGCCAGCGAAAATTTTGTACACACTCAAATAGTGTGCAAGATTTGGTCTAACCTTTTCTTGAACTGATCCACAGAGGAACTGTTCACAACTTCTGAAGGTAACCTGTTCCACGTGTCACAGATCTTATACGTAAAGTAATTTCCACACACACTAGTCCTAAACCGTTTCAAATCCAACTTCCAACCATTGTTGCGAGTTGGGTTATCATTTAAACTAAACATGCTTCTAAAATCAACATCGTTGAACCCGCGTAAGAGCTTAAAAACCTCGATCAGTTGACCGCGCAGCCTCCGAGTTTCCAGCGAAAACAAGTTCAGGGCGCGTAACCGTCGATTGTAGCCCATATGCCTAACGGAAGGGATTAACTTTGTGGCCCTCGCCTGCACTCGCTCCAGCCTCTCAATATCTTTCCTGAGGGTGGGCGACCAGAACTGCACAGCATACTCCAGGTGCGGCCGAACCAGGGAATTGTACAGAGAGAGCACAATCTCCTTGTTCCGAAACTGAAATTGCCTCCTGATATAACCCAATAGTTTCTGAGCTTTCTTTTCCACCTCTACGCACTGTTTCGTAAACTTAAGGTCGCTGCTAATTAGCACACCCAAGTCCTTTTCTAAATCAGTCACCTCGATATTACTACCCAACATCGAGTAGTCCGACTTGGGATTGGCGTAGCCAATGTGCATCACTTTGCATTTACCCAAGTTAAACGGCATTTGCCATTTTTCGGACCACTCTCCTATCCTACCTAGGTCCGCACGCAGTTCCTCGATCGCTTCGGGCGTCCCAACATTGGCCCCAAGCTTGGTGTCATCAGCGAATTTGGCGATCCGACTGACGATGCCACCGTCGATATCATTTATGTAAATGATAAACAACAGTGGCCCCAAAACGGAACCCTGAGGAACCCCACTAGTGACCGAGGCCCAACCCGAACTAGCCCCTTTAATTACCACCCTCTGCCGCCTATTCCTCAGCCAGTTTTCAATCCACCTACCTATTTCCCCACCGATACCCAGCGCGCGCACTTTCGCCATTAGCGGGCGGTGAGGTACCTTATCAAAGGCTTTCTGAAAGTCGAGATAAAGTATATCAATCGCCCTACTCTTATCGTACTCACTCAACATGACGTGGAAAAACTCGAGCAAGTTGGTGAGACACGACCTATGCCGTCTAAACCCATGTTGGGAGTCCCCAAGCAGCTTGTAGGAATCCAAATGGTCAACGATCCTATCAGCTATTATCCCTTCTAATAATTTACCTACAACTGAAGTGAGACTAATGAGACGATAGTTCCCTGGACTTTCGTGATCCCCTTTCTTAAAGATAGGGGTCACGTTGGCTTCCCTCCAGTCACCAGGCACCTGGCCCATCTCCAACGATTTGTTGAAGACTGTAGCCAGGTGGGGAGCCACCTGGTCGCGCACTTCTCGCAACACTCTGGGGAGAAACTGGTCTGTCCCAGGAGCCTTAAACGCGCTCAGTTTGTCTATTCTATCGGCAACGACTGTCGCGGTACATCTAACACTATCCAGGCCAGCACCTTCGTGCCTCACGCCTGGCTCGGGGATGACGCGGGTATCCTCCCTGGTGAACACTCCCGCAAAGTACTCATTAAGCACATTAGCGATGTCCGGGTCGGAGGTTCGCAGAACGCCGCTTCGGTCCTTTAACGGACCTATCATGCTTCTAATGGGCTTTCTACTATTAACATAACTGAAGAACTCCTTAGGGTTCCCCTTGCAGAGGCTTGCCACCCGTAGTTCTTCGTTACGTTTCGCTAGCCTAACCTTCGCCTTCACTTCCCTCCACAGGCGGACATACGCTTCAGTGTTCTCGTGGGAACGATTGGCCTTCGCCCTCCTATACGCTACTTTCCTATTTCGGATAGCCGAAGCGATGTCACGATTGAACCACTTAGGCTGCGTTGAAGCAGGGGTGACCGGTTTTGAGGGTATGGCAGCAGACTGCAGCACCATAAACTCGTCCCGGAATGCACTCCACACTCCCTCAACATCGCCGCCGACCTCTAACCCCATCTCTCCTCCGCTATCCCTGAGGCTAACAAAGTTCGCCCGCCGGAGATCGAGCTTACTGCCTCTCGAGTTACTACGCTTCACCCGAGGGACGCACACACGGAGCCTAATAAGACCGTGATCACTCCCGCCCAACGATTCGTCAACGGTGAGGCCAGTGACGAGGTTGTCTTCGGTCGTGAATACTAAGTCTAGAACGCTTTCGCCGTGTAGGCTCGTTGACCCACTGAGTGAGGAAGTTCTCATCAGCAAAGTCAACTAGCCTCCTCTCTTCAGCATCAGCAGTCCTGTTTTCCCACTTTATGCCGCGACAGTTGAAGTCTCCTAAAACTACACACACCCTATCCCCTAGCAGGCTACTGAGTTCGGTGTACAGGGCTGTATACTCCTCGAGGAGGAGATGCGGAGGTCTGTACACCAAGATTAATCTACAGCTCGTCCCTCCCACATTCAGATCGACGCCAAGCAGCTCCCGTTCCGACCGGAACTGGCAGTCAACCGGACTCAACGTGTCTCTCACGTATATTAGTACCCCACCCCCCTCCCCACGGGTGCGGTTTTTGCGAAACATTCTATACCCGGGAATTTCGAACTCCCCAACGTAGTCCCTACGATTAGTATGAATCCAGGACTCGGTGACAGCAACGATATCCTGGTATTCTGATGCTAAGAGCGCCCGTAGCTCGCAAAACTTGTTCCTAATCGACCTAGCATTAAAAAGCATTGCACGGAGGGAGCCTCCCCTATTCTGACCGCCCCCTAGCACGACCCGTTTCCCGAACAGCCAGGGCTGTCGGGAGTTGAAGAGCCCCCTCCAACGTGGAAGGAGGGTCACCCACCTGTACCTGGACGCACCCTAGAGAGAGAAGAGAGAGAGAGAGAGAGAGAGAGTTACAAGGAAAAGAAGTACCTCAAAAGGCCTTGCGGCCCATACCGAGGAGGTACCAATGGCAACGGGTGCCAGGGAAAATTTTCTACACACTCAAATAGTGTGCAAGATTTGGTCTAACCCTTTCTTGAACTGATCGACCGAGGAACTGTTCCTGTTATTAAAAGTTTATTTTTCTTTCAACTATCCTAGCAGTAGTAGAAAACTGGATAGAAAAGTAGAAGGCTCTCTCCCCACCCTCCGCTCCCTCCCTGCCAGAGGCAGGTACGGAAAAAGGTTGAAGAAAATACCTTGACCCTGGAAAAGTAGCCAAGGAAATTTTACAGGAAAGTGGAGAATATATAAATAGCTCTATATTTACCTTGCTCACAGAGACACCGTGCAAGCGAACTCCTGCAGAGTTTTCTTATGTTTTAATCTTAAACTATGAGTGTGTTCAGTCTATTCCTTTGAGCATCTTGAAGATTTCAATAAGCTGAACCCGCAACCTCCTCGTCTCTAAGCTAAACAGATTTAGGCGCTCCAATCTCTAATCTACACACTTAAATAGAGTGCAGGATTTGGTCTAACCTTTTCTTGAACTGATCCACAACTTCTGAAGGTAACCTGTTCCACGTGTCACAGATCTTATACGTAAAGTAATTCCCACACATACTAGTCCTAAACCGTTTCAAATCCAACTTCCAACCATTGTTGCGAGTTGGATTATCATTTAAACTAAACATGCTTCTAAAATCGACATCTTTGAACCCACGTCACGGAAGCGTCGATTGCAGCCCATATGCCTAATGGAAGGGATTGTCTTTGTGGCATTCTTCAGCCAGTTTTCAATCCACCTACCTACTTCCCCACCAACACCCAGCACGCGCACTTTAGCCATTAGCCGGCGGTGAGGTACCTTATCAAAGGCTTTCTAATCAATCGCCCTACTCTTATCATACTCACTCAACATGACATGGAAAAACTCGAGCATGTTGGTGAGACACGACCTATGCCGTCTAAACCCATGTTGGAGTCCCCAAGTAGCTTGTAGGAATCCAAATGGTCAACAATCCTACCCGCTAATATCCCCTCTAATTATTTACCTACGTTATTTATAGAGGTTCTAAAGCCTCTCTTCCCACGCATGAGGTAGCAGTAGGGTCCTAATCGTGAGTAGAGAAAGAGAGAATACTAAAGTTTTTTTTTTTTTTTTCTGCAGAGGAGAACATCATTAACCTAAGCGAAAAGGACAGGGTAGGGATGGGAAGGGGTCCTAGTAACCCACGGGACAGGTTTGTACAACAGAGAGAGAGAGAGAGAGAGAGAGAGAGAGAGAGAGAGAGTTACAAGGAGTTACAAGGAAAAGAAGTACCTCAAAAGGCCTTGCGGCCCATACCGAGGAGGTACCAATGGCAACGGGTGCCAGGGAAAATTTTGTGAGTTTATTTTTCTTTCAACTATCCTAGCAGTAGTAGAAAACTGGATAGAAAAGTAGAAGGCTCTCTCCCCACCCTCCGCTCCCTCCCTGCCAGAGGCAGGTACGGAAAAAGGTTGAAGAAAATACCTTGACCCTGGAAAAGTAGCCAAGGAAATTTTACAGGAAAGTGGAGAATATATAAATAGCTCTATATTAGCTTGCTCACAGAGACCGAGCAAGCGAACTCCTGCAGAGTTTTCTGAGGTTTTAATCTTAAACTATGAGTGTGTTCAGTACTTTGTCTAGCCTATTTTTAAACAGATTTACACTTTGACTGGAAACAACCTCTGAGGGAAGTTGGTTCCAGATATTAACTATTTTATAGGAAAAGAAATTTCCGCAGACTGAGGTCCTAAATGTCTTTACACACTCAAATAGTGTGCAAGATTTCGTCTAACCTTTTCTTGAACTGATCCACAGAGGAACTGTTCACAACTTCCGAAGGTAACCTGTTCCATGTGTCACAGATCTTATACGTAACGTAATTCCCACACACACTAGTCCTAAACCGTTTCAAATCCAACTTCCAACCATTGTTGCGAGTTGGGTTATCATTTAAACTAAACATACTTCTAAAATCGACATCGTTGAACCCTCGTAAGAGCTTGAAAACCTCGATCAGTTGACCGCGCAGCCTCCGAGTTTCAAGCGAAAACAAGTTCAGGGCACGTAACCGTCGATTGTAGCCCATATGCCTAACGGAAGGGATCAACTTTGTGGCCCTCGCCTGCACTCGCTCCAGCCTCTCAATATCTTTCCTGAGGGTGGGCGACCAGAACTGCACAGCATACTCCAGGTACGGCCGAACAAGGGAATTGTACAGTGAGAGCACAATCTCCTTGTTCCGAAACTGAAATTGCCTCCTGATATAACCCAATAGTTTCTGGGCTTTCTTTTCCACCTCTACACACTGTTTCGTAAACTTAAGGTCGCTGCTAATTAGCACACCCAAGTCCTTTTCTAAATCAGTCACCTCGATATTACTGCCCAACATCGAGTAGTCCGACTTGGGATTGGCGTAGCCAATGTGCATCACTTTGCATTTACCCAAGTTAAACGGCATTTGCCATTTTTCGGACCACTCTCCTATCCTACCTAGGTCCGCACGCAGTTCCTCGATCGCTTCGGGCGTCCCAACATTGGCCCCAAGCTTGGTGTCATCAGCGAATTTGGCGATCCGACTGACGATGCCACCGTCGATATCATTTATGTAAATGGTAAACAACAGCGGCCCCAAAACGGAACCCTGAGGAACCCCACTAGAGAGAGAGAGAGAGAGAGAGAGAGAGAGAGAGAGAATTTTAATAATTACTACTTTAAGGTTTACACGCTCAATACATCTTAAGGATGTCCAGCGGGCTCACCTCTACTTTCTTGTCTACAATCTTGTTTTAAAATATGTCTCTGAAATTCTAGCTGTGATCATCTCATTGATTAACTCTAAAAACTAATCTCTGTCTCAAACCATGGCCGTAACTACCTATGAGGTCACCGAGGTCCGGACCTCGGTAATTATTTCCTAAGAAAAAAAAAAAGAGACTGAACCGTTCTCCGTGTATGAAACGCATATTACCGCTTTTCTTTTGAAAAGAGGGAGCGTCGAGCGTTTTGTGTTTTGTGTTTAGTGTATAGCTTGGGTTGTGTTTGTAGATGTCATTTTGGTCTGAATTTTGCTCGTCCCGCCGCGCTCGAACAATCCCATGAAATTCCGTTTATTACAGCCTTAATCACTGGTTAAGTTATTATGAATGGCCATTTAGGAACTATGAGTATTAATATTATTGGATTAGGTCGAATTAAGGCAGTTCCACATTTATTAAATGTAGCCTCTTGAGTCATTTACATCTCAACATGGTCGTCCGGCTATTTCATCGATAAACAAGTTAGGGAGAATTCAGTGGCATTCAGTTTATTTTAGCTAGACTCTACGAAAATTGTTTGATGGATTTCCTAGAAGAATGATTTGGATATACCACCGCAAAGATTAAATGAACAAAATACAGTTGGACAAAAGAAATCTGGTGATCATGTGGGATAGCGTGCATTCATATTTTTATAAAAACAAGTTCCCTTACCAGGTTTTTAACAAGAGCAGAAACTCTGGGATCTGAGAGAATACAAAAGATAAAAAATAGAATTTCGTATGGAATCTGTTTCGGTTGGATTTTCCAGTCTTCAGTTTATAATAAGAAAGCCTATTTGCACTTAAGAGAAACTCCACAACATATTTTGTTTCTTTATAATTCATAAAAAGTATGTTCATTTAATTCAGATAAAAAATTAACTTGTTTAAGAGCGATTCCTTAGATTTTTCAATGGAATCGTAGCTCTCAATGTCTATATTGGTCCTTTGTCTTATTTAATATAATGACTGAGTTTGATTTTAAAATCGGTGTTTGGTCTACACGTTTCGACTAAAATTCTCTTTGTAACATTGCTGTTAATAGCTCTCCTTTATTAAACGACAGGTGTCACCCACAGCTGGATGTCGATGATGTTGAGATCGTCGTAATCTGGGTCACCGATGGGCCAAATAAAATCGAGGGGAGGAGTAAGGTACCATTGGTTGGGCAAGGATCACCTATACAGAAGTGAAGAGAAAAAATTGTATTACAATAAATCACTCAAAGAGAATTTCGTAAAGGGAGTTAAAAATTAGAAATAAAATTTAGTCTTCAAGAATTAGTACATTAAGTTTATTTTTTGCATATTACGTTGAAAATGGTCTTTCATTCTCTATTATTGCTTTTCGTATGAAACTTTATAGCTTTGTTCTTGCCATTAAACTTTACTAAGAAACTTCCATCTAAAATCTCAAAAGTTTGGTCCATCTTTTGGAAATGAAAATATTTTTTGCTCTCTGAATAAGGATAACTCAATAGTTTGGCGAAATAACTGAAGAGAAGGAAAATAAACTAACTTTCACAGAAGAACGGCAAGCAGTTTGGGTCTGTTGGAGAAAGGATACTTCTGTAGGTGAATGGAGCATTCCAGTTGTTTGTATCGATATCTCCTGATAAAGCGGTCGCACTGAAGGAGACATCATCAAAGTAAAGAATTTTGTATTTGCCATTGTGATACCAAATTTTCAGTTGTAGTTTTAGCTCTAACCTGTAACTCTATCTGACGCATTTCTAATTAACACTATACAATATTTATGCCGTTTAAGCTGCTCCAGCAAATGTTCAGATGATTGGCGCAAAGATGCAAAGTATCAGTTGAAATGACACGTACGCAGCATTCCTTGACAGATTTACAAAATCGCAGTTGCTATACGACCACCATTGATATGCGACCATAAAATGAAATGCAGACGCTCAAGAAATATTTAAAATTGTCAGTAACTCGCTAAATCTTGTTTAAACACTCGACACTTTGCCAAATCGTACAACTTTGCAGATTGGATATTTCGATAAAAGCAGCAACTTCATTTCTACATAAAGAAAGGAGGAAGGTACACACAGATTCCAAGGAACAATAGATTAAAGGTTTATTTTCCTGTTTAATGCCTGCTTCGACCCTAATTTGTCGTATGTATGCCGCATTCTAAGGTAGAAAAACATAAGTAAATAGTGTTTTTATAGGCAACCTATTTCCCTTAGTTTTACTGATATTTCTCTATTATTAACATGTTAAGTCCCTAAAACGATTTAAACGGGTGTAATTAACCTGAGGTTAACGTCAGTGTGTGTTTGGAATTCGTCAATGGCTTATCCTTTTTAAACTCAGTGCGACGAGAAAAATGTTTTTGAAAAACACCAATATCTAATTTTTTTTTTAAATTTAAAATTCCATGAAATATTTTGCCTTTTTTTTCACTTTTTTATTTTTTTTTACTGAAACAAATTTTGTAAAAAAATTATTTCCTCGTTTCCGAGAAAAAATAATTCTTGTCCAATTATCATGGGATCTTTTCCATTTTATGGGAACCACCATTTTTTTTAAATAAATACATGGTTTTACAGCATTTTTTATGCTGATTCCAAATATGTTATTCTTTTTTATGAGAAATAAAAAATAAGAAAGTTAGTCAATAAATTTTTATTATTTATATGATATGCCACGATGACGTCATTTGTACGATAACGTCATCGTAAGCTCAGTTAGGGCCTAATAGCCTATTTCTAATAGTTCAAATCAGTTGTTAATTTACCTTGAATGAAAATATTTGCTTCGACTTGACAATATGGAAAATTATAACTTAATTTGGCTAGCAACAATCGTGGAACAATCGTGGATTATAACAACTACTTTAGAGAGGTAATTAAGTTTTAAACAATTAACCTAACCTAACTAAACTAACCTAACTAACCTAACCTAACTAAACTAACCTAACTAACCTAACCTAACCTAAACTATGCAATATGAGAAAATAAAGAAATATCGTATAAATAATAAAATATTAATGACTATAACTTTCTTATTTTGTATTTCTCCTGCAAAAGAATAATATATTTGGAATCAGCATAAAAAAAATGCTTCAGAACAATATATTTATTTAAAAAAATGGTGGTTCCCATAAAATGGAAAAGACCCTTATCATGTAATACAACTTCTTCTGATCTAATATAACTTATAGTGGGGTAGATAAGTGAAACAATCTTTCAGTTGGTAATACAAGCACCAAAATTGGCATGAATACTCTTCTGGGACTACTCTTTTGAAAAAGCCCGTCAGCCACCTAAAAATAGAAATACTATGTTTACCACACAATTTGATACAGTGGGCCAATTTGAATGATTTTGGTAACGAATTATATGTTTTTGACTATGCAGAACCCGAATTTAAAACTATAAAACTTCTCAGAAGCTCCTTTCCACCATTTCTAGCAGATTATGTGAACAACTTAGCCAAATTTATAAAAATAAATGCTGTCGCCATGCTATTCATACCTCCACAAATGAGTGCTCTTCGGTCATCTAATGACCTTAGTTCCGCCTGCGCCGTCTCAATTGTTCCTGAGGTTATGAATGGACGTAGGATTTTTTTTTTTTTTTTTTATTTATTTTATTTTTTTTTAAACGTAGGTAACTATGAAAGTACTTGTTTGTCCTTTATTGTCTTTGCATTTTGTACTTTCCACTTTGTCACTTATAAGTGTTGTTGTCCATATGTACACTCTGAACTAATCCTCGCAGCTGCAGCTGCACAATGCTGTACAGGTGAGTCCAAAGAGATAGCATTTGCACCTTCCACGGATTCTGTCTTGCAGCCCCACTTGGTCAGCTGTTGACAACTCTGTGTAACTGGTGGGAGTGCTGTCCAGAAGATCTGCCACAGGTCACCTTGCTGTGTCCATCCCCAGTCAGCAGGACTTTGGATTTCGGGCTGGCACATTGTTGACTGACTCCATATGCAGCCTGCCTGGTAGGCCGGCGCTTGGCGTGCTGAAGGGAGGAGAAGGATTCTTCTTTGTGAAGTACGCAGGGCGGATGTTGGTGAAGGAGTCAGGAAGTTCTGGGACTGTCTTCACCTTGCTCTTTCCAAGTTGGAGCGGTTCACACTTTTCACCTTTATTGTCCGAGGTTGGGGTGCTGGAAGACTGAAATGCTGGTTCCATGGGAAAAGGTGGTTGCTGTCGTTGCAGTTGGGTTGTGGTCATGTTGTCCATGGCAGATGTGGTGAACAACCCTCTTCGCAGAACTGGTGGACATACCATCCCATCCTCCACGTACTTGTTGACAGCTGCTTCTCCTAGCTGTGATGAGACTTCGAGCACTCTGTCGTATGAAATGCTGATGCCGTGCTCATGAAGCATTTCTACCAGAAGTCGCTTTCGGGTTTTCGCAAAAACAGACATTCCCATGTAAACAGGGAACGGGGTCTCCCGATCTTTTAAATGCCAGTGAGTAGTTACTCCTTCTTTGCACCTTACGTAGCAGTTGTACTGCAGCAGCTGCGCCATTGCTAGGTCTGTCTTTGATGCTCCAAATCTCAGTTGAGATTTGATATCAGCCCCATGTTCAATCATCCCCACAAACTGGAGAAGAGTCGATGGAATGGCTTGAACACATCCTCCATGAAAGGTTCTATCAAATGTGGACTTGTGGGCAACCATGTGTCTTCGCAAGATCTTGGCTGCTTTGACAAGGATAATGGCTTCGGAGTAGTCGGAGGCTTGTGATAGGACTGAGCCTACATCTTTGTGGAAAGCCAGGAGGATATCCCTTCCCTTCTTGTGGGCTTCTAGCTCAGGCATTTCTGCCAACAGCTTGTCCTTTAGTCTGGTTGGGTTGACATCAGGTGTTTCTATCCCCAGTTGTTCAAGCCGTTGCTTGTACAGGCTGACCATATCTGCAAGCCGGAATATAGCAGGACCTTCACTGCTGGTTTTGGTCTCAACTATGTAGGCGAGTAGCTCAGAAAATACCAGTGCAGTAGTGGGTAGTCGGTTGACTTTCTTCTCTAGCGACCCTTGGCACTTCTTGTTCAGGCAGGCCCTCTCCTTGTTGTACAGGCCTGCCAAGCAAGAAGAATGGTACTTCATCTCTTGTGCTACAACATCTCCACCGCTCAGTTTGGCCAAAAGCCTTCCATCGTTTAGGTTTTGGGCACACTTATTCAGTCATTTATTGAGCTGCATGGTCAATTGGTCATGGCTTGTCTCAGTTCTGATGCTGGAGCTTCCTTCTCGCATAAGAAGCACTCAGATTGTAGACCTTTATGGCTGGTTCTTCGCATCTTGCTGCGTCCTTCATCTGTACTACTAGCACTAGTTACTCTTTTCATTGCCCGTTGCAGTTTGGTGTTGTTGAACATTAGTCGACAGCTCTGATGGAATTTTGCATTGTTCTTTCTCAGCGTTTCTTCTATGCCGCCGCCTTCATCTAATCTTGCTGGATCCAAAACGATTGGGAGATCATTGATGGCTTGAAAGAGTGGAACATTTTACGCAATCATAGAGTAGCCATCATATACAGTACTACATGGATAGTGGGTTGGTGGTGATTTGAGATCTTCGTCCTTCTTCTCGATTTGACAGAGACAACATTTGTTCCAGTCAGTTTGCAATTTGGATGGTAATTCAGCCAAACTGGCCATCTTGTGAGACGATGAACGGTTCACACCCTGGCTGACTTCTGAAACAAAAATAAGAACGTTAATTATTAGTAAGCTGCATATATTTCAGTCAATATGCTACAAATGGTAGAAAGAAGCTTCTGAGAAGTTTTAGGGTTGTAAATTCAGCTTCTCCATGGTCAAAAACATATGATTTGATGCCAAGATCATTCAAATCGGACTACTGTCAAATTTTATAGTGAAATGAGTATTTCAACGGCTGCCATTTTGAATTTTAGGTGGCTAACGGGCTTTTTCAAAAAAGTAGTCCCAGAGGGGTAACAATGCCAATTTTGGTGCTTGTATCACTATTTGAAAGATTCCTCTGAATATATTCACTTATCTGCCCCACTATTAATCAAGTCTAAGAAATTAGCATCGTGGGCGTAGTTGTGGGGGTGGGTTTAATGGTAACAAATGCTAATTGTCAGGTGCGAATGGGATCTGGAAGGCTATGATCAGATTATTTTGTCTTTTAGGTTTTCCTATTCCAATATATATATATAGGGTGTCCCATAAGTCCGGCATCATAGGAAAAATAATAAAAAAAGCAAAACAAAAGCTTTTATTTACAGAACGTGCTCAATATGTCCACCATTGTTTTCAATACACAAATTCAGACGTGATACCCAGTCAGCAAGCACACGGTGAATGATGTCAGGAGTAATGGTGTTACATGCCCCAATAATGCGCTGCCGCAAATGTTCAACACTCCTAATTTTCTCTGCGTAAACCAGCGCTTTCAAGTGGCCCCAGAGATAAAAATCTAGTGGCGTGAGATCCGGGCTTCTAGCTGGCCATTCCACAGGCCCTCGACGTCCTATCCAATGACCAGGGAATTGTTGGTACAGGTATTCCCTTACTTGGGTGCTGTAATGTGCAGGAGCGCCGTCTTGCTGGAACCATGTTGGGAAATTTCCTTCTTCGTTCAAGACACTGGGAAATGCTTCTTCCTTGAGGATACGTAGGTAGGTGCCTCCAGTGACATGTTCATCGAAAAAGAGGGGGGCCTATGATGCGATCCTTCCAAATGCCACACCATACCATCACCCGAGATGCACCTTGTTCCTTTGAAGAGGTATACCAGTGAGAGTTGTTTTGAGACCAATAGCGGGTGTTCTGTCGATTTACCTCACCATTTCCATAAAAAACAGCCTCGTCACTGAACAGAATGGTGGACCGGAAATTGGCATCCCGAGCATAAATTATGGTTTGTAGAAATAGAAAAATATGAATTTCTCCTATGATGTCTGACTTATGGGACACCCTGTATATTGATATTGACATGCGCCTCGGTGGTTTGGGTGGTAAGCGTCGTGACTACGAATCCATCGGCCCCGGAATTGAGACCTGTAACGGTAGGCGGCGCGCAGCAAAACCCAGCTGTTCATCCTTCCACACAATAAAAAAATTTGGTTGGTAGGTAAATGGGTACCCTGGGTAGCTAGTGGTTAAAACGCTGGGCTGCTGGTAGGGTGTGGTTTGTATTCCACGTTAAACTGTAGGTCTAAGATGGAGTGACAAGCTTGACCTTCGTCAGAATGAACAATTCGGGCGGGAGTAAAACCAAGGTTAACCAAGGTTATATACAAAATCTTAGTAAACCTTAGTAAGTAACTGAGATTGTTCCTCGCCATTTTTACTCAGTCATGGAATCAAAACAAAGGCTATACACGTGGGCATGAAAAACGCCCACAGGAAACACAGATTTTGTGGTATTTCCCGAAATGCCCACCAGAGTACGTCACCAAAGTCTATAAAATGCGATTCCTTTCTCAAATCACTCACTTGGCATTTTCTCGTCTTGGTCGTTACGTCTTACTCTCAGCACCTTCATCAGTAGCACCACTCGTCACGCCACCCGCTCTCCGGCCTTCGCAAGAGAGCGGCCCGCTGTTCCTTCAAGGCTCTGGTCGAGCATACACGAAGTCTATCATCAAGTAAGGGCACTCTACAATTTCATCCTGCAAGAGGCTACATCACTGCTGCAGGCGTTTCCGTTGGCCCCCTTTTTCAACAAGTCTCTACCGGCCCTGAACACTCAT